>CAJQUW010011647.1:0-351709 GCA_907163375.1 Prostheceraeus crozeri | reverse complement strand
GCCCAAAACCCCTAAACCTGTCCGCTCGAGTAATGGGGAATTGGGAGGTCGGAAGGGCCCTTGGGAAGCTGGGATAGAAGATCGATCTACATCTCTTCCACTCATCACAAACAAACTGAAAACCAACGGAAGCGAGGACGCACAAAACAACGGAGGGAGCGGCAGCCCTGCAGCAATCAACAAACAATTCCCACGACCACCCAACGTGCCTCGGACTCCAAACCAACTCACCACAACCCCAACTCAGAGCGGAAACAGAGCGCCCGGTCATAAATCAACCTGAAAGGAAGTGTTTTTTCCCAGGTAATCCCGGGCCCCAGTATTATTAGACAAGACAACCGTATAGGGAGTTATAAATTAAAACTCATAAGAGGCACACGCCGACCACAAGTCTCCACAGCACGACTACACATAACCCCGAACACCCGCACACAAACGACTGCTTAATTTTACTCAAAACCACAAATAACATAAACACCTTACCTCCTGCATAAACCCACACTTCCAAACAACCACCCCCCCATATTTTAGAATATTCCTGACCCCTTTAAATAAATATACAAACTCGAACATTTTATTCTCATATACTTATATGTAACTACCAACCCCACCAACCCCTTGAAACACCACCCCGACGACTCGATATGTCCAAACCCTACCCACACAAAATCTCACTTCAAGAGGAGTCAGTCGAAGTTAGATTAATATGCCATCCATGACAAAAGGACTAATAATAAGCAACGTTATACAAATAGCCGTTTTAGTTTAATAAATACTGCATCCCCAAACAACCCCTCCACCTCAAAATGGACAGTCCACCATTGCTAACCATAAACCTGCCAAACACACCCCCTATACCGACATCCAGTACCCCATCGCTGTATATCATCAATTTCCTGATGAAATGAAGTGTTGTCAAACTGTACCTCAATATCGTGCACACAATATCCACCGTGGACTACCCCCTGAATCCGAATCCCCTTACCTAACCCCACACTACAGAAATTTCCCTACAACCTCCCCCTAATCCCGTTCCTCCAATTCTACTCAGATCAAATGCAAATCTTTGTGCGGCAACTCCCCATGCAGGGGGTGGTTCAAAACAAAAATAGTTACCAAATAGCCTCTGCTGCAACCACAAACTTTACCCCCTGTCAAACCCCGTTACCCCCCGTCTTTTTGCTATCCCCCCGCTACAGCGCCTGGGCGCTTTTCAACCAAAAAACCCTCCCTCATACTTAACTTTTTTTTTTTTTTTCGTACACAAATTCCAAGAAAAAAACCCTAACACTCGTCACCAACGCCCTCCCCTCCCCACGAAGGCAGGTCCACGAACACGCCATCGTATATTATCGCCACTGTGCAAAAAATTTTATCAATACTCACACCCTGCTTTCCCCCCACTGACTAAAAGGCACAACACCTAATCTAATTACAATCACACCACAAAGCCCCATCTCACCCCCCACTTTTAACCCCAAAGAAACACAACACTAACAACGAACAATGGAACAACCATAAGAAACATCGATTGCCAGACGGTGGGGGAGGGCGGGTAGGGGGTGGGGCGGGGGGACCTTACCCCCATAACTCCATATAAAAATAAATAATACAAACCCCCATCTATAATAATACATATATAAATATTATAAATATTTAATATAAGAATAAACCCAACCCCCTTTTATTTTTATTATTTTATTTTTTTTTTATCTTTATATTTTGTTCTTCTCCCCACCTTTTTCTCCTTTCTTTTTCTTCTATTTCCTTCCTTCCCTCTCATCCAGAACCGCCAGGATATGAGTTAGGGAAAGACGGTGTTCCTACCACTACGAGAAAAACCCCCAACAATGACCAACGAAACGACCTGAATTAACAGCACAGTCCATGCACACCCCCAGACCACCATCCAACAAAAAAGTAATTAATCATTAATAAATAAATCAACATTTATTCCCCCAAGCATCACATAGCGCCCCGGCTAAAGACGACCCCCAACCAACCTCCCCCCCCCCCGCCCTCACCGTCCCCCCACCTACAAAACCTCCGAGTCCACCCCAAGACTCGCTACACCAGACCCCTGCCCCCCCCCACCCAGGCCCCCTAGAAAACAATCACCACCTCCCCCCCAACCCCCGAAGGACCCTCCACACCACCCCCCCACACCCCAGCCCGCCCACTAAAGAATGACCCATTCGGCGGTACCAACCAATGAAGCCACAAAACAAACTCCCCACCCCCCCCCCCCACCCCCATCCCCCCCCCCCGCCCCCCACACCACGCCATGGTCTGTCGATTATTTTTCCCCCCCCCCACCCCCCCCTCCCTATGCCACCCCAAACCCAAACTCATCTTACAAATTAACTATTATAATATCCCCCCGACCTCAATAGGTGCGAAAATTCACTGGGGCCCTACAAACCCTGGCAAAATAGCAACACACGAGGACCAAAACAACCGATGGGCAGACCTAGCCCCCAAACGTCCACTGAGCACTATCCCCAACTGGACAAGAAGGATCAACTCGGCGGGACAGCCTCGGTCGCTTACAGCATGAATCACACTTCTTTTAATGGGGCATTTAACCAAAAAGACACTAATTTTTCTATGCGCACGATACTTTTCCTCCCACCTCCTTTCCCCTTCCCTCTTCTCTCCCCCCCCCCCCCCCCCCCCACCCTCCACCCCTCCCCCCCCACCCCCCCCCACCTAACCTTTTCTTTCCTAAAAACGCAAAATTAAGATCCTAAAACTTTTTTTTTTCTTTCAATAACACACGCAACAAGGAATAATAAGAGTTTCAGGCCAGGAAGAGGGCGGGGGTGGGGGGGGGTGGTGGGGGGGGGGGGGGGGGGGGGGGGGGTTCGTAGAAGCCAGATAACAACCCCGAATTTTCTACAACTCCACTCCCGATAAGAACCGTGGTGCCGGACGCCCAGACCGATAGCGCGCTAGTTAGGCACTAGCACCAAGCTAAAACCAACCCTACTGGCCCCCCGGACCCCGACCAAAGAAACACAGACGGCCCCCCCACCCGCCAGCCCGCCCCAACAGTCGGTCCCCACCACCTAGCACCAGTCCCACAGCACCCACCGACGCATGGCGACCCCCACCACCCCCCCATTCCCACATCCGACCACACCAATTATGGCCGCCAAACCATAACCACCCAATCCACATGTATTATTCCCTGAGGAGCCGTCTGCCCCGGAGCTCCTACCAACCGCGACACACAAAAAATAAAGGAACAATCCTTCTATTTCTCATCCAACAACCCGCTCAAGAACCACCAAGAAAAAAAAAAAAACAAACGCACTCACACAACAGAGACTTTAAATGTTCTAAAGGATTTATATATTTATTATTTTTTATTTATTATTTTTTTTTATTTTTATTTTTTATCTTTTTGTTTTTATTCTTATCATATTTTCTTTTTTTTTTTTATAAATGAATTTTTTTATTTTATATATTTTATTTTTAGTTAAGTTTTGTTTCTAATTATAATCTTTTTTTATTTTTTATTTTATTATTCTTACTCTTTTTATTTTTTTATTTTAATTTTTTTATTTTTAATTTTTTATTTTTCTCCCCCCACTCCCTGCCCTGACCGGTTTATTCCCCCCCCCAGTCAGAATAGTCACTTTCCCCTCTCTGTCCCTATCTACTCTTCTACTCTAAATCCACCCACCACCACTACACCCACTATAACAAAGCCTCCTTATACCCATCTACTAAGGCTATCCCGCAAATATCCACCGTCACTCCTTCGCTCGGCTCCCCGAACTCTCCACAGATCCGACACAAGTCGACCCCCCTCCATATCCTTCGCCCACCCCCCCCCCCCCCCCAACCCACCAACACCAAACAAACATATAATTCTTAACATTTAAATTTAAATATATACAACATAGACTTCCAACGCAACACACCAAACAACACCCCCCGTAACACACCCCCCACCCACTCGCGCCAGCCTCCCACAACTCACCCCCAGCTTCTCCCCCCTCAACCCCGCCCCCTAGCCAGCCCTACGAATACCTACTTACCTTTCCCACCCCCCCCCCAACCCCCCATCTCCATCAACCTCCCAACCCCACCAATCCATCCCAAACCACACAAAAAAACAACACCAAGCATATAAGATAAAAAGGACATACCCGCTCCTAAATCCTACCACACCCACAAAACCACACCTTCATCCTCACTCTAACTGAGCATCACTACCCCCATCTTCTACTCTACATATCAGCAAAACAGAATACAACCAAATGGCAAAACCCAAACCAACACAAGGGACCGCACCCATTATATAGGCTCCCGCCTGACCGACCCCTGCCGCTGTCAACTTCCACAAATACCTTGCGACACCCCCCCCCCCCAACCAAAACATCAACTATACATTACAATTACACACGTAAGATCCCCGCAACAAAGCCAACAAAACCATAACTTTCAAAATTTTAAAAAAAATTTAAACAAAACAAAAAACAAATAAATCAAAACAAAAACAAATATAGAAATTAATACTTAAAAAAAAATAAAAAACGAACATAAACATTTACACGCAAGATATAATTAATAACCAAAAACAATATAACAACAAAATCGAACCAGAATAAAACGATCACCCCCCCCGCGACATCAATGCTCCAAAACAACCCAAGGGCGTAAACCCCCGCCCACCCGCCCAAACACTACACACTAACCACAAAAACAGCAAAAAAAACCAACTAACTTACCTCCCACGCGACCTACCCCACACCACCACACGAACACATACAGCTCTCTTCATGACGAAATTTCCGCCACTCGTTCCCCCTTCTATTATTTTTTCTCAACATTCCCAAAAAAAACCACCCATCAGCACCCCCACCCCTTTACCCTTTCCAACTCTATCCCTCACACATCATCCTCATGCACAACCCTTACCCGGAAACTCCTGTCTTCCTTCCAGGGGGGGACCCGTTTCCTCCTCTCGGACCCATTCCTCCCAACACATCCTTGGCGAACTCCCTCACCTTCCGGACAGAGGGGGGGGGTTGCGCATTTTGGACTTGCGCCTGGGATGAGCTTACTACTCCCCTAGATAACTTGCGATAATATGTTTGGGCCAGTAAGAAGGCTATCAATTAAGCGGAATCAAAAGATATACCTGGTATCTAAAGTAAGAAAAATTCTGTCATAACAATAATAATAATAAATCTTTATTTCAAATACAAAGAGCGGTATTTGACAGACACTCGACAAATGGCGAATTCATGAAAAATTAGAAAATCTCACAAATGATTGGCTGTACATTTTCGATTTTCGACTTAGCGGAAGAAGGGTTCTGGATTGTCTTGTATTGAGCGATGGACGGATTTCAAAAGATTCACTGAGAGGATGAGCAACAACGTTCTTAGATATTTTCTTGATCAATTTAACACATACCTTGTCAAGTCTATTCTTTAGAGGTTCAACATTATCAACATTTGCCCATTTAGCGGCAAGGCGATCAATTCTTTCAAATTTGGAGAAATACTTAACAGAAATGTCACACACAAATGGCCAACAAAAATTTAGAGGACATAAAACAAAACCGTTGTAGGCTTGCCAGATAACATTATTGGCATTACAGTTAGCCTTAAGACGTTTGACGTATGACAGACTCCTACATATTTTTTTATAAAGATGGCAAAACTGGACATTCCATTTAAGGTCATCGGAAAAATAGACTCCAAGAGTCTTAAACAGCTCTGACTTCTTCAATAATGTTCCCATTAATGGTGATAGGAGAGTCAGTCAGAGTACCAGAGCGGTGAAACAGACATCACTTTGGTCCTTTTCACATTGATGACAAGCTTTTTACGCGCAGACCAGTCAGAAAAAGAGTTGACTACAGATTGGAAGTTACTCGAAGAGTTCTTGTTGAGGAAATGAACAAGAGTGATATCATCTGCATACGCTATCAGCTTCGTATCGTCATAGGAAGGAAGATCATTGATTAGAAGAATAAACAGAATAGGGCCGAGAACGGATCCTTGAGGGACACCACTACTGACACTCGTCCACTTAGTAAAAGCACCATCACAGACAACTCTTTGATTGGAGAGGAAGCTTTGAACAAAACTGATAGAATGAGGATTACAATGAAGCTGATCTTTCAAGGTTTCCAACAAGGTGAGGTGACTAATGGAATCAAAGGCTTTCTTGTAGTCGACAGCAAGAAGTTTAGCAGAGTTAAAGGGATCTTTGGATAAGTGTTGCAGAAGGTGAAGTCTAACTGAAAGAATGGCGTTATTACAACCACCAAAGGAGTTTGGAATGAGGGGAAGGATTCAAGGGGAAGGATATGGAAGGAAGAAGAACCCGATCGCAAATCAGTCTTTCCAGAATTTTGCTGGCAAATGGAAGAATCGAAATAGGACGAAAATCATCGTTACCTTTGGGAATTGGGGTAATATTGGCAAATTTCCATTGTTGTGGGAAAAATAGCAGTCTCAAGAGAACGGTTGTAAATAATGTAGAGAGGCTTTGCAAGAACTTCTGCAAAAAGACGAAAGAAGTGACCTGGGAGACCATCAGGTCCTGTGGAATTCGCTTTGCATTTCTTAATCATGCTAAAGATGGTAAATTCAGAAACAGAGGAAAAATCATAAGAACGAGTAGCACAGTTATTGAACAGATGAATGTCAGGAGGAGAGAAATGTTCAGCGAATTTGTCATTCAACTTAGAGGCAGAAAAAGAGTCAACGCGAGGACCGGGAGAACTTTTCAATTGACTATTGACAGCTTTCCAAACTTCTCAGGGGGAGTTCGACTTCAAACGAGAAAAATGTTGCATTTTGGCCTTATAAATTTCAACATCAAATTTCTCTCTAAGAACAAGATATTTCCGAAAATTGCCTCGGGAGAGGGCTCTGTCACGGGCATCAGATAAGACTTTCAAGGAAGGAGAAAGCCAGGGTGGATCACAAGATCGCATCCGAACAATCTTCTCAGGGAAAAACAGATTATAACAGAATAACACAAGATCTTGAAAAAGATGAACCATCAGATCAATGTCAGGAACATTCAAAAAGTCATGCCAATTAACAGAACCTAGAAAGGAATAACAGGTCGCAAAAGATGAAGAAGTACAGGAGCGAACTTTCTTAGTGTAAGTAGCAGAGGAATTCTGGGACTTAACAGAGCCACGAACAAAAATACCATTATGGTCCGAACGACCTAAAGGAGAGATACAAACCGGCGCTTCGAACTTATTCACTTGATTAGTGATAACAACATCTAAAATATTTCGACCCCTTGTTGGCTGTTTGACAATTTGAGTCAGATCGTTGTACTCATAAAAATCATTCAATACTAAGCGAAGATCATTAACATCACCTACATTCAAAATGTGACTTGACGGAGTACTGTCAATCAGGCATTGAATATGGTCAATGACAACAGAGTGTGCACTAACACTTCCCCAGTAAGGATGATGCACTAAAACAAGAAGCATATCGAAATTGTCAATTTTACAGCATAAAACGTTAGATTTGGTGTGTGGATAATATTTACTAACCGCGGACACTTGAAGATGTGTCTTGTAAAACAAGGCCACACCACCACCATTACAATCTCGGTCAAGTCTCAGTACATGATAGCCAGGGATAGATACAGAATCATTGGCAGTACATTCATCCAACCAAGTCTCGGTAATGCAGATGAAGTCACTTTGGAAGGAAGCCGCTCTCAACTTCAGCTCATCAATTTTGCGGAAGAGAGACCGTGTGTTGAACAAAAGGAAGGATGGCGCGCGGATAAAAGTACTTTTCGGCTTGCGTAATTTGTTGGTAGGACCGAATGTAGGGGTAATCGGAGGAGCCGCTGGAGTTGAAGATGCAGAGGGCAGAAAAGATTCACGTGAATGGGAAATTGACCAGGAGGAAGGAGGATTGTAGCAGTTGGGACGTAGGAGCTCGTAATACCATAGTGACCGACGCAGCCGTCTGCTGATGGGGAAATTGTTACGTAGGCGCAGCAGGTCAGAGGCACTATATCGATGTGGAGGTGACATAAACGCCGATGTGAAGGAGATCAGGAGTGACAGGGAGAGAATTGTCAACATGGAGAATGTGATGACTCACCGTAAAAAACACTAAATCGAAGATAACGAGGATAATACACGATGCGCACGAGAACTATATAGCTAGTGATGTTCATGAGATAATTACAAATCGATGGGATCCAAATTTGGAGTAAAAGGATGAGAATAATCAAAAAAAAATCTGTGAAAACGCCAAATGTGCGAGATAGCTGAACGAGGAACGCAGGATACGTCCGTTCGCTGAGCCGACAGAGGAAGTTGCGTTTAATTTCGATGTAACTAACCGCTGCATCATTTTAGTGATTACAGCGTATCTTCAAGACTTATAGCATAAATGTATGCATAGGTCTTCGCTTAGAAAGGTCTACGATTTTCTAATTAATATCCTGAATAATTAAATCTAATTAAAATATTCAAGTTTACAATAATTTTTGTGTTATGATAACACACATCGCATAGCACTTGAACGTATTGTTGAACTGGCTACTTTACACATACGACAATTGAACGAGGAATAGATAAGACAGTTTACAAAAATCTTATAATACAGTAGTTCTAATTCCTACCTCGAAAAATCTAAATAATTGCATAATACAATAAAACAGTGCATAAATGAATTGCTGGAACAATGAGGACTTGATGATTTGACTGACGGACTATACAAATGATAAATTAGTTTCAATTGAACTTACTCCATTGGTGTGATGATTGAGACAAACTGGATAAGATAATTAATTCAACAAACGACGGATTTTCATAAAAATACGAGACACTGAGACACGACCAAAGGATGTGATTAACAATGACTGTTGCACATGCCAAAGGCATCTGAAATTATACTGAACATGCAAATGTTGCAATATCATTGGACAAAGTCAGATTACGGAGTCAATTTAACTGTCGCTGCGCGTTTGCTTCTTTTGGATAGCTTCTATGGAACTCATATTTTCCCACTTCCAGTGCAATTGGATCCAATAGAGTTCGATTGAATGTTGAGGTTTGCTATTGCATTCCCATTGCGTGTCATAGCATACCATAGAGTGCCATTGAATTTGGTTAATCGGGATAAATAGCCTCACTATGCGTCTGAACCAAATTATGAAACTTTAAAATGAATCCATTGAGTCAAGATTGTACAATTGTTGTTGACTATGGTGGAATTTAGGCCTACTATGGTAGAAATGATCGTTGCATCTGGGTGATTTTTACGGATAAATCCAGATAACTTCGTTTTTTTGGTGCTATTTCTGGTCTAGTATCAATTTTACTTCTTATATTCAATAACCGACTTATCACTACAAGATTGAATCATCTGACGAGTTAAAAATATTTCAAAACCAACATGTAGACCTAAATGTCTGTCTTTTTGTTTAATACAACTAATTCATCCATACAAATGAAGAAGGAGTAGCCTACTGAACATGCGTTCGACAAACTAATTTGCTTCATAGCTTGTGTGTCAGTTGATGACAAAATCTGCAATCTATGTTGGCATCTTTTTGAATAGGCCTATTCAAATGCCATGCTGGCAACAGTTGTTGACATTTGATACCTTACACTATAGGGCTTTGACTATTATTCCGGCCTGTCCGATCATTTTTCAATGGACGTGCATATTGTGATGGATTCTATGTGTTAATTTCTGTGACTTATATTGACCTTAGCTTTTGTTTGTCTGCTCTGTCCGAAGCTACGTTTTCTTCTCTTTAAATCTAAATTGAGTACTGTTGTCCACGTTAGGAATGTAAATAAAATCAGCTGTTCGACAATCCAAGTCGATTTTAAAGTCCCAAACCCGAACGGCAGAGCATCCGACGGGAAGCTATGAGCATCTTACCTCTTGACAGGCCTTAAGTCATTATTACCGCTATTTATTCCTCACATCTGGTTGGTGCTGCGACTCGGGAAAGTAACCATGGACTCACTAAGCATCCCGCCGTGCATATGCTTTGCATTTAAATCGGATTCTATCTGAATTAGAAAATCTCCGCAATTTCTCTCAGACTGATGTGGCATCAGTATCCGCTAATTGACAAAACTCTCCTCGTCAAAGGCAAAGTTGAAGAAGTCTGCGTAACGATTTTGAACTTCGTAGAAGACGAAGACCAATTTGAGTGCGAAATCGCAGAACAGGAGAGATTGTCCGACATGGTTATCGACGCCTTGACTAAACTTGACTCCCTTTGATTTGACTCTGCGACGAGTAACACATTTACCTCTTCATCGAACTCTGAGTTAGAAGGCCTGGCTAGGATAAGTCTCCCGACCTACAGTGCTGACTATATATCCTTGCACCAATTTAGCGCCACTGTGCATAACAGGATTATTTCAGACGTGCACAAGTTAACGTATCTAATGTCAGCGCTCCGTGGAGAGGCTCGCGATGCAATCCGCGGCATTCCATGCACCTCTAACTATTCATCAGCATTGAAAATACTCAAAGATCGATTCTAATTTTGTGAGTTCTAATTCGACCTAATTTTGTGAGTGAGAAGCAATTTCGTAGCAGATGAATATTTTAGTTTCCTCGAAGTTCTGTCCATAATCACTTCATGTAGTCTGTCATGCTTGCTTCATTCGCAGCTTTTGGTGTAGGTGCAAGAGTTAAATCCGCCGTTCGATCCTAAACATCAGGAGGATACTTCAAGTCCACAGTTAGAACACATCCCATGTCTCTATTCAAGTTAAAATTCAAAATCCAATCATCAGTAAAAGACTCCAGCTCCATCTCTGTCGTCCTTTGAAAATTATCTTTGGGTAATTTGGAGCTGAGCGCACTACCATATAATTTGTTCGCGTCGATTTAAAGCAAATGATTGTTGGTCACATGATTTTCTGGAGTAGGCTGCTCACTTTGAACAAAATGTTTGTTCACAAATGTCATTCCACCACGAATTCCATCCTCAAACATGCGATACATCTCCTCATCAAATAATTTCGCGATTTTTAAATCACATTTCTTGAAGCAAAATGAATAAGTCAGTCCCGGTAAACCGAAATAATGAACTGCTTCCAATCCACTCACTTCAAAAACATGAGATCGAAAATCCTCAAAAATATCTGCTAAGAGAGCCACGTCCAAAATCAAGTAGGCCTAGTAGCGGATATAGTCATCTAAGGTGTGAAAAGCTATTGCATTCCACACACTCATTGCATTATCATAATCTTCAATAAGATTATTAAAAAAGAAATCAATTGAAGGAAGTTGAGTCTCATGTATTTTCTCCCATCCGTCAAAATAGGTATGTGGGAAAGTCCCATTTGTTATGGATGTTGTTTGTGGAACATGAGGATAATACGTTTGCAAAATTTTATTTCTGAGTGGAGTAGATGAAAGTGCCTTGATCAATTTCTCAAGAGATCCTTGAAGAAACTGACATGAATAGTCCGGGAGCTAGCGTGAAGTTGTGCAGGGAACGAGGTAGTACATAAAACTTTCACATAGCATAGTACACCTCTAACCTACTGCAAAACTTCGCGTCTGCCGGATCAGATCATTTGCTTTTCAGAAATAGAGAGGAAAACACAATCATATGTATTTCCAGTGGTAAAATAGTGACATTTAAGGTGTTGACTCCATATTTTTTGAATTTTTGCTCATAAAAGTTACACAAATTGGTATTTTGTTGAACTGGTTATTATAGAAATCATCTACAGATCATGATCTTTCAAATGAGTTGTCATTCAGTGACAGAGGATGGAGTAAAGTGTACGAACAGACACTTTTCGTTGGTGTAACTGCAAATTTTAACATAGAAATTTCAGGAAAATTGTTGATATACTTTAACGAAAAGTGTCTGTTTGTACACTTTACTTCATCCTCTGTCACTGAATGACAGGTCATTTGAAAGATCATGATCTGTAGATGATTTCTATAACAACCAGTTCAACAAAATACCAATTTGTGTAACTTTTATGAGCAAAAATTCGAAAAAAATGGAGTCAACACCTTAAATGTCACTATTTTACCACTGGAAATACATATGATTGTGTTTTCCTCTCTATTTCTGAAAAGCAAATGATCTGATCCGGCAGACGCGAAGTTTTGCAGTAGGTTAGAGGTGTACTATGCTATGTGAAAGTTTTATGTGCTACCTCGTTCCCTGCACAACTTCACGCTAGCTGCCGGACTAGAATCCAAAAATTGTGACTCGATACTTCGATTTGGGTTTTGTTGCATCTGGCCTATAGTAAACGATGACTGCCTGTGTCTTATCTCCACTTTGATATGTTGGATGAATTTCCCATTGCTTCTGATCAAGTTTAGCCAAACCATGAAGAATAATTTGATGACTGTCATACCCTTTCCAACTGTGAAAAATATAGGAAAACATTTTCGCTGTTGCTTCCGCTTGATGTTACAATTGTTACAGAGTGCCTGCAAATATTTTGCAGTTAAATAATCATGATCACGACATTTTGATGTTGGGAGAGGTTTTATACCATTACCAGCTGTTCATAAACACGGATATATTTCACAGTTTGTTGCTGCATCATATGCGATCTGATCATCCGGTGTAAACGTCATTCCTTCCTTGTCACTTCATCTTCCATTGCTATATTCTGATTAATAATTCTCCCGATTCGATGAAGAAATTGTAGCACACAGTTCTCATCTGAATCAATACAAACAATTGGTTCACTCTCTCGACTTGACCATTTCAAATAACTTCCGATAAAAGCTGCACGATGTACTTTTCTTGATTGATCAATTATACTTTCAATATTTGCATGCATGACATTCATTGGGCGGGTCATTTTATAATGATCATGGAATTCATGGTACTTGTGCTCCGGCATACGTTCCAATTTTACGTCCGTACATTTCAATTCATGCTGTTTCATCTTCTCCACTTCATGTCGCGTCTGTTGAACATAATGAGAAGGTTTCAGACATAATTCACAAATTAAAAATCATCGGCATGAGCTCTTAAACATGCTCCCATGCATTGATCGTACAAAATGGTAAAATGTTGATAATGGGTAGAAAATGTCCATCCAATTTTTGCTCGTTATCCACATCCGTTAATAACACTAAATGAGCAATTCGGGTCTGCTCTTTCTTCTGAACACGGTTTGGATAAAGTACACCCTTGATCGTAATACCATTGTGTACATAGACAAGAACAATGACATTGCTTGTCTTCTCAAATTTGAGAATCTTATCTGTTGGAAATAATCCATCCTCAGTTAAATCACTAACGTCCTTCCGTGACTTGAAGAAATTTCTTGAGGCGCTTCCGTGACTAATCTGTAAATCCATCTGGATACGCCAGAGTATAAAGAACTGAGTCCTTAAAGTAGTTGTTGCTTGTATTTTTCATTTGATCAAAAACACGAATAAATCTTGAATCCTTCATCCATTTGGGAACTGTCACAAATCCACCTGCATGAACACGATCTCACTCTGTTGTCTTTATGATTAATTCATTTATCTTCTTCACTACCAAACCTGAACTCTCTTGTGTAAACTTATCAACTTCTGCATTCACATGCATGATCAATCAAACCACGAAACCAATTATCATAATTCAAGTGTTGAAGAGAATATCGAATATAAGTCTCTAATCGTGCGACTACATCATTTGCATCCTCATCATCTGGCTTCTCAAATGTAATGGACATTTGTGTAAATCCACGCACATCACGATCACGGCGTGTACTCACAAGTAAACGATACAATGCCCAATACAGTGAACGCAGAAATGCAGTTGTATCCACCCATGTTCGAAGTGGAATCATTGTATAAGTATGTCCATACCCATCGAAACTTTGTGTGTCCTAAACAACAATGTCACGTCCTTCAACTGCATTTGGTTGACCTCCATGCTGGATGTAGCAATTTTCTCCAAGCATCATTCCTTCTTCTGTGTGTTGAAAAAGTAATGGACATAAGTGTTCAAAGCCAGTTGAATCCATACTTAATGTTTCTCCACAAAATCGACAAGTGTCTATACATGGATGGAGATAAAAGTCATCCATCTCAAATTCTAATAGACAGAGTGAACATGAATATATGCCATGATTGATGATACAACCGCATGTATGTACTCCATCATGCCAACTCTTACATTAACAACAGTGATTTCTATTAATCTCAGGAGAGGCATGAGACAAGTAAGTTAACTCATCCAAAAATTCTACATTACAGAATTCACATCGGTAGTGTTTCGACATCTCCCTTCTCACATCCAAATCTGACTACTATCTCTTTCATCCTACATATATAAATCCCATCGGCCCAATCATTATTGTCCCCAAACTCGCGTTATCGTCTCCAAAATCGCGTTATCGTTCCCAAAATCCCGTTGCGTTATCGTCCCGAAAATAAAGTGGGGACGATAAAACGTCCACTAGTCTTCGTATAACTACTCTTGAATTTTTTGATACAGTGGCAATAGCCATTATCTGTAGCAAACAAATCCGAGAAATGTATGCTAAACAAAATCAAAGTTGATTTATTGCTTAGAAATTCGCAATTCTCGATGAAAAATGTTGAAGATGTGAAATCTGACATTTTCTCTTGAATGACCCTGAATTCATCATGCAATTCTTTACAACGAAGGGACGGGAGAATATTGACGAAAATTCATTTTCTTTAAATCGAAGTTTATTTTTTCCACATAAAAATTCAACTGATTTAAAGAGAATTATGCCTTGTTTATATTGAAAACAGTATTAATCAGAATTTCTGCTTCATGAAATAGAAAGTAATTATGTTGCAAGTGACCTTGAGAAAATGACGTATTCTCATATCAGTGCTGCAAGCACAGAATTCTGTGGGTGGAAGTGAAACACGAAAGCTTGTTGAGTTTTAAAAGTGCACACTTAGGCAGTCAGGGTGTCACAATTATATTTAGAGTTAGAGCCGGGATTGAAGCTATAGTGCATTTGCTGCGGACTCATATCCTCATCCTATCTGCTCAGTTTCTTCCGAATAAAATTGAACGATTTGTATTATTGAAATCTTAACTAGAGCTCAACTGTCCCTATTGCAATTGTACCTAGGTGTAAATAGTAAACGAGAAGATTTTCACAGCGCATATTAAAAGCAATTTTCGATTATCTCAAGAATTTCTTTTTAAAGTTTGTCTGTATTTTCAGTTGATGAGCGATTTAATTGAATACATTGATAAGTTGGTGACAAAGGGAGATACTGTGACAGTTGATGCATTGAAAAGCAGCAAAGGAAGACGGTTATTTAAAGATGAGGATGAAAGTTGTCAATTACAAGTAGTCAACACTGGCTGGACGTGGCGAAAACGATTTGATAGATTTCGAGGAGCTATTGTGAATTTAACGAAAGGTAAGTCACGGTATTCACAATAACAAGAGAGAATCATTCTTCAATGCACGATTCACTTTCTTTCTGGACTTGCAGCCCAGGAGGTCCAACCTAGCTGAAAAGAACTGCATTTATATTTAAATTGACTGACACTTTTTGAAAGTGTAGGGACCATTATTTACACCTACAATATTTTGAATTTCACTGCCACTCGATTGCATCAATTAAAATGCCAGCATTTTAGTGTCAGGAGAGAGTGTCATTAGCATTTACACGTGTAAGTGTAGTGACATCAATAAAAGCACACGTAAAAAAGCACCTTAAGGATTTTCTATCTCATTTCCCACACAAATTAATTCTTTTCGATCCACAGCAACTGATAGGGCAAGAAGAGAGTACCAGCTGACTCTTCAAAGCAGCAAGGTGACCTTAAGATTCACTAAAAAATACTAAATTGGAGCGATTTTCAAAAAGCAGAGCCTGCGCAATCAAAATGCCCATGTATCCCCACCATGGTTTATATGCATCTTTCGCCGCTCAAGACGAACGAATCTGCAGTCAACTGCAACTCGGCATCCGCTACTGTTCTAAACCAATAGAAGAATAGGGGAATCTTCAACAGACTGCACTGCATCTGCATCCAATTGCAACTCTAATGCGCAAACAGAACGTTGAGATAGCTTTATACCTAACAGATCAAGAATTAGGGAAGATAAAACCAATTTCATTAATATTAATTACGTAATCAAGCACCTGCAAATTACTTAATCAGCAAGACAGTACGAACAAGATATGAGCTCATTGAACTTGAATCAAATTTTATGAAAAGCAAGCAATAATCAAATCTATCGAATATTAAAACAAGTTGTAAACGTCACAATTACAAGATGAATATTTTTGCTAATACAAAATGTCTTCTAGACCTTGACATTAGGGAATGTAAGTCACAGAATGACGATACCAACCAGCACATTTCTGTGCAGCAATTTCTGCGATTGCCTCTGTGCCAATTTCAACTATAGAATTCGCCTTCTTCATTCAACCTCTCCTGAATTTCGTGTGAGGACAGGCGGTTTTTATTTTATTCCATGAGGAAAACGCATTCTCGATGGGATTGAGAAATGGGAACTGGAAGGAAAAAGTTTCACCACGTGTAAGTAGTTAAATTTTTCCCACTTGAGGCGCACCCGGTTCGGATTTCGGCCCTCTGCTCGATTTGAAGCGCACCCGGTTCGGATTTCGGCCCTCTGCTCGATTTGAAGCGCAGCGGTTCGGATTTCGGCCCTCTGCTCGATTTGAAGCGCAGCGGTTCGGATTTCGGCCCTATTTGAGGCGCAGTGGTTCGGATTTTGGCCCTTTTGAGGCGCAGCGGTTCGGATTTTGGCCCTCTGCTCGATTTGAAGCGCAGCGGTTCGGATCTCGGCCCTATTTGAGGCGCAGTGGTTCGGATTTTGGCCCTATTTGAGGCGCAGCGGTTCGGATTTCGGCCCTATTTGAGGCGCAGCGGTTCGGATTTTGGCCCTTTTGAGGCGCAGTGGTTCGGATTTTGGCCCTATTTGAGGCGCAGTGGTTCGTATTTTGGCCCTTTTGAGTCGCGGAAGATCGTATGTGTCCTGTTTAAGTCCACTAGGATCGTGTTTTGGCCTCTTTAGGTGTAGTAGGATAGGGATTTGGCTGGAAGGTTGTGAATGGAAGGTCCGAAAGGATGTCGGGAGGTGGCCGAGTATATGATGGTAAGCAGACCAAAGGAGAGACCGGTGCAGGGCGGACAGTTGGAGAGAAGGCGGTAGGAGAGAGTGGAGTTGGAAAGACAGTCCGGTGCAGGTAGGAGAGAGAAGCTGACAAGCAGAGTTTATCCAAAGTGGGTCATGTTTTGAGGCATGTCGTGCAGAAGTGGACGTGTTTGTCCACGGTGTGCCCAACTTTTGACTGCAAGAGGAAGGAAGGAGGAGTTCTCCTGTGAGGCAAGGGTAGGAATCTCTGAAAACCGCCAGAGTTAGAAAAAGGTGGGTTTTGGATGTTTTGGGATGAGAAAGGTCGTTTTTCGGCATGAAGGAGGCCTCGGATGGGAAAACGGAGGCCAGATTCGGACTCTACGTGAAATGTTGGGTTAGGAAGGTTGTTTTCAGCTCAATCGGAGAGAAAAATTTTGAGGACGTCCCCCCCCTCCTGCCAAACTTCCAACTTTGGTGTTAGAAATCGTAGAAAGTCGTGTGATAGCTATCTATGTGATAGGGGTCTAGGAACTTCTTTCCAGCTCAATCGGAGAGAAAAAGTTCTGACCCCCCCTCGGCAACGATCTTCCAACTTTGGTTCCAGAGATGGTAGAAAGTCGTGCAATAGCACGTTTGAAAGCTGAGAGTGAGACAAATTCAGTGGAAGACATGGCGTGTTCCACTCTGCCTTCGTTTAGAGGTGAGACGTTATTGAAGTTTTGGACATTGACGAAAAAAACGACAGAGTTAGAATGTTTATGAAAACGGCTCTAGCGGGTGAAGCAAGTCTCGGACGGGAAAACAGAGACCAGATTTGGAATCAGCGTCAAATTCTGCTTCGGCATGGTAAATTTGAAAGCCATCGGAGAGAAAATTTTTTTCATCATTTTTCCGAATAGTTAGAATTTTTGCGATGGCTGCGGGCTGTAGAGCCAAACCGAAGCATCGGATGGGAAAATGGAGGGCAGATTCGGATTCAGCATCAAATTTTACACAGGATTGGTGAATTTCCAGCTCCATCGGAGCATTAGAACCGGAGATAGACGGGTTTAAAGTTTCTGGATGATGGGTATTACGTCATCAGCTGATCGCCACAAACTATATAAGTGGAAACTCTGCTTGTGGAAATCAGTTCTCCTCCCGACTGGGTTGGGGTAGGTGAACTCCGGAGCTCCGATGATAGCATTGGAAATCTGAAAAACTTAGAAATTTTCATTAGACTTAGAAAATTTCATTGCTGAACTAAGCTAAGGCGTCAGACTTAGAGGTTCGCCAGGAGATGGCCTTCGTCTCCAGGCCATAAAAGACTCCAAAACTTTAAAGGCTTGTAACTTTGCTTCTACAAGTCCGTTTGACTTGATTCGAAAAATGTTCGGTTGCTATTGACCTGCCCTAAGTGATAGACTACTTATAAAATTTCATAAGCAGTGCTAAAAAGTTGAAAAATTTAAATTCACTAGTTTTGGAGGTTTTCTGGGGTTTTCGACCCTGCTGAAGTCAACTAGATGATTTTTAATGATGTCTGAGCCAGTCTTCTCATAGACTAAGCGGCTTTTCACTGAAAGCGAGCAAGACACGGAGAGTTTTGCTGTAATATTCCACTGACAGGGTGTTCCTTCGGGACGGCGGACGATGCCGTAGTGATAAGTGTGGCAAGGGAGTGTGTCATAGTTTAGACCGAAACCGCTGGGGCAACTCATGTCTCATGTTGGGCATTTGACACAGTTCTCAACGTAGCACTTTGAACGCCAATCGGTTGAGTCTTAGCTATCTTGTCATGGGTGGCCTCTAAACATCTCCATTGCAAAACATTGGTGAATCAAGCTCTCTACGGCTTGCTATCAAGTTGATCAAAGCAACGACTTACCAACCTCCTGTAAATAGCTCCACCGCTTTTCATGTCTGGCGATCAAGTCATGGACGGTGCAAGTCACGGAGATTTTCGGTGTGATACTTCCTGTGGGTGGGCGTTCTTTCGAGACAGCGGTGAAGGCCGTAGCGATGAGTACTGCACGGGACGTGGGCAATGGTAATCCTTGTGAAACCTCTCTGCGTCATGTTTGCAAGTGGTTGCCTTTCGTCTCAACGTTGTACTCTGACCGCCAGGGCGACATTTAGCTATCTGCCACAGGCTACCTCATAAAATCTCCATCGCACTTGTCTCCCGACAGTTGGCCAACCATGCGAGAATGAACCATGCGTTCTTCTTGTCTCTATCACGGACACGAAATTATGACGGGATGAAACGGGAGGACATTCATGCGCCACACGCAACACATCACAGACTTCTCTCTTCGCTAGTGAACAAGCTCTTGTCAGTGTCGTCAGAAACTTTATCATGTTGTACAAGGGTTTTACTGCAACGCAGGTTGATGTATAGTTAGAAAGTTTGATCATCAACGTTCTATTCGTAAGTCTAGTCAGAAACTGTATCATGCTTTGTAAAAGCAAAGTTAGTGCAGTCAAATAATATTACCGCGACATCCGTTTGAGAAAATAAAGTTTGATCATGACGTTTATTCGTGAGTGTTGTCAGAAAGTGTATCATGGTTTGTAAAAGTTTTACTGCAACACAGGTTGATGTAAAGTTAGAAAAATTTGATCATGATGTTTCATGAAACACACATGTCATGAAATGTAAGCGTTAGTGTAGGCAACTAGTTCTTTACCGCGACGCACGTTTGTGAAAATAAAGTTTGATTATTGAAGTTGTATGACTGACCGAACTCATCTCAGCACTAGAAAGTTTTAGAAGGTTTTACTGCACTGTGTAGATTGTCTTGTAACTTACTTTCACAGTGTTAGAAAGTTTCATTGGAGACAGTTGGCAAATGCTCCCTTATCAGAAAATTCAAACTTCATGACTGTTAGATTAGCTTCATCAGGTTTACTAAAAGCAGTTTTCTACTGCAGTAAGACTGCGAGTTTAGAATGTTATATGAAAACAGTGTTCACCACAGCATTAGAAAGTTTAGCACAACACAAGTGTCATGAAAAAATACTTTATTTGGTCTTTGATTTAACATCATTGAAACCCACTTTACTAATAGCAATGACAATATGGTTTATTTTATTCAGAAGCAAATGATCGCCGTAACCATGAAAGTTGTCCATCCGAGAAATAATCTTCCGCAGATGACGTGTATAAAACTTAGAAGCATCAGTAACATATTCTTGTCCGTAGGAACGAAATTGTATGTCAACACTTTCCGCTACTTCACCTTGTGGAAAATGAGTGTAATTGACATGTGCAATTATGTGAGCCTTGATGAGACTGTCTTTGAAATAAGATATCAACTCCGTAAATATTTCTCATGTATAGTCTAAACATGCTTCCAATTCTGTCTCCTCCCTTTGAAACTCAAGGATGTAATCTTGTATTAAGCCTCCGAAACTCTCTTGATGAAAGTGAATCGTGCAATCATCATGTTTCAATGTATTGACTTCGGGCGCCATGGTTGAGTCTATTGCTAAACATCATGTTTGCCTAGGACGATTTCAATAACGCGTCACAAACGTGCGTGCGCACATCGGGAACTCTAGCTCGTCTGTGATTGGACGAGAGGTCTGATCCATTCACCGCTTAGGAAAATCTTATAAAAGGCAGTGCACCAGCTCTGCTCTTCACATTTATCTTTCACAAGGTGAGTGTCGGTGAGCTCCTGCTATCAGGTTGTTTTGACTTGCTATCAAGTTGAATAGTCTCTTGCTATCATATCTTCTGCTCATAAAACATATCATCGCTGTAATACCTCCTTTGCTCGAGCGTTCCTTCGGGACGGCGGGTACTGCCGTAGAGGGATTGCGTTGCACGGGTTGTTCGTCGTTTGTTAGACCGAAACCTCTGAGCCGTTGCTCATGTTGGGCGTTCGACTTCATACTCAACGTGACGCTTTCTCTCGCCAGGTCAGAGTACTTCAGCCATTCGACAAAGGTTAGTCTTCATGAAATGGAGTAGAGTGAAATGTAACTCATTAGATGTCACTGCAATGATTGTTCCCATGATAAACGTTGACTGGGTAGATGAAACGATTCTCATCTTTCCTTTTCAGTGATTGAAATCTTACAATTCATTACCTACTAACTGTCCGACATGGAATTTTATGGAGAAATCGAACGTTGCCGCGTCTCTGCCAAGTTGGAGGAAAGGTTCATTCAGCAATGTAAGTTGACTAACTTTATGACTAACGTCATTAGGCTAGAATGTGTGTTGAATGTAGGAAGTATTGCTCATAACTTAACACCACAGGAGTTCTGTCCTTGTGAATCAAGACCCTAGTGTCTCCATATTTTATTCATTTTTTAACCGAACTCATTTTCGTAAATTTCAATGTTGCGGTTCCATTTCTTTTCAGTGAAGCAGCGCATTATGAACAAGGAGTCTGTCCCTGAAGGGGTACTCGGTCGAGCATATGTGCGACTTGGAATGTGTAAGTTTGTGTGAATGATGATTCTTACTAGAATTCAATAACAGTAGTTCATGCGACTTATCTCTATCAATTTCTCTACAGATTTGAGCAAGAAGGCGAATTTGGAAGAAACTGTGAGGCGGAAATATGAGGAGGATTATCCGGCCTACCGTCTCGCCCATGCACTTCGGGAATAATAATCGCCCAACATCGTCCGTCATCGCATGCTCCTACACCTGCTCCTCGTCAACTCATCCATCCAATGCCAAAGCTGCGAACTCTTTCACTCTCCGCCGATGTTTCTCTCCTACCGCCATCGCATCCCTCCACCGAACCAGAGTTGAATTTATTAGAGGGTGAGTACACGTTTGTGGGAAGCGGGGTTGCTAAGCTAAGTAAAATGAATTTCATATGACTAATTCATTTATCTTTTTTGCAGATATGACAAACATACTGCCGGAAAATGACCTCCCTGTCATTCCACCAACATCAGCACGCGATCTTCCTCTCATCTCGGCTAAGGAAGTGGAAGAATTGCTAAATGCTGAGGAGGAAAACGATGGAGTACAGAATGAAGGAGCTGATTCAAGTGAAGACATACTGACTCAGCGACAGAACTACAGCCAGGAGAATCAGAGTGAGGTGAAAAAGTCAACCTGCAGCCGCTGTAGGAAGGCGTTCTTCGATGAGGCCACACTCAGAAGGCATCTTAGAAATGCTGTGTGCGAGGCAGCGAAGAAGGCAGCAAGGACTTCTGACTCCACATGTCCAACATGCTACAATCATTTTGCTACGCCTTCAAGTCTAAAGCGACATCAACGACGTGACGCATGCAGGGAAGAGAAGAAGTCGCCGTTGATGACCTGTGGAAGTGCGCCCAACAAGCAATATGAACGACAACAGGCAATTGGGTCAACAAGTAATTATGACAGAATCGAACCGCAAGCTGATCAGAAACCTAAGTGTGAAGCATGTGGGAAAACGTTTCACACCATCTACAACTTGCAGCGGCATACGGATTGCGGCTCTTGTGGAATGGTGAGGAAACCACCGACGTCGACAAGTAGAGAGAATCGCTCACAGCTCATCGGCTTCAGCTGCTCTTCCTGTCACAAAACTTTCCCAAGTCATTTTACTCTCTCTTCACACACACTTTTACACACACATTCCATGGAGCACTATCAACAGAACGTTGTTACTCTCCAGCTGCGCAAGTTCTCCCTCGAGAGCCTTGTGCGCGATTATAGGATGGACTCAACTGAGGCAGTATCAGACATAGGATCATTTCTTAGTGAGAATTTGTCATTAATTCAGCAAATGTTTGCAACCCTCCATCAATTTCAAGTGATTCTTCATCAATTTCTCTGGCATAGTGGATTGAAAGGAGTGCGATACAATGATCGTGCCAGCACCTATGAGAAAGTTGTCAATGTGCTCCTTGTGTATAATGAAAATCAACCACAGTGGCATTATTGTGGAATTCCAAGTATGAAGAGATTGTACTCACATCTGCAATCTTACAAGAGCGACAAAATTATTTATTGCGATCGCTGCATACGACACTTTACATCAAAGTCATTATTTGACCAACATTATGAGTGGTACTCACGTGGCAAACTCCAAATGGAAGTGATGCCAAAAGATAAAAATTTTATGTACAAACCTTCTGGAGGCGAATTGAGTCATATTTGCGTAATTCACGCAGACATAGAGTGCTATATTGATCCCTATACCAAAAACCACGAGGCCACCTCCAGTCCCGCAATCCCGATACGATTGCATGCTATGAAATTTGGCATCCCTACTACAAAAATCTAAATAAGATGCATCTATGGCAAGGTAAAGACTGTACATTAGAATTCCTAAAATATTTAGATGGAAAGGCACGTTTCCACCAACGTTATGAAATTGATCTAACGAAGAAGTCCATGTGCTTCACTGAGCAAGATAGGCTTAAATTTGATCAGTGCATGACATGTCCCAAATGCAAGACTAACTTCGATGATGAACAACATAGGAAAGTCAGAAACCACTGCCATCTTAGCGGCAAGTTCAGATCAGCACTGTGTAATAAATGTAACATCAGTATGAGACTCAAAAGAAGATCGCTCGCCGTCATTTTTCACAATTTTAAGTCTTATGATGAACATACTCTCATTCGGAATGGGATAGGTAAAATAAAATCGTGGACAGTGAATGTCATTGCACAAAGTCGGGAGAAATTTATGTCAATGTCGGCTAAAGCTCATGTTGATAAAACGGCTGAGGGGAAGCCGGTTTTCTTTGAAATTAAGTTTATGGACAGTTATCAATTCATGTCGACTTCTCTGGCAGTCTTGGCCAATAATTTAGACCAACTTCCACTCACACAGAATATGATGAAAGATTATCCAAACATCAGCGACACCCTCATTCGTCGGAAAGGAGTATTTCCATATAGTTATTTCACTTCTATGGACACTTTAAAGGAAACTGCCCTTCCATCAATTGATAAATTCACTAATGATTTAACGGGTGAAGCATGTAGCATCGAGGATTATGAACATGCCAAATTGGCATGGCAAAAGTTTGATTGTCACACATTCAATGACTTTATGATAGCTTATTTAGAGTTGGATGTATGCCTTCTAGCTGACGTGTTTGAAGCCTTCCGTCAAATGACACTGACACAAGATGCTTTAGATCCGGTGCATTTTATAAGTTTATCATCCATGTCCTATATGTCAGCATTCAAAATGACTGGTGAAACGATCCACCTCTTGCAAGATGCCGAAATGTACAACTTATTTGAACGTGGAATGAGAGGTGGTCTGACTTTTGTCAATAAACATAAAGTCAACTATGTTTCGGATGGCATTCATAGTACATATCTGAAGTACATTGACCAGAACAATTTATATGGCAGTGTGCTATCAAAGCCGCTTCCACATTCAAATTTCAAATGGATTAGTGAAGACGAAATAAAACATTTTTCAATCCCACAACACATTTTGGAACTGGATGATGAGGGAGACGTAGGTTACTTATTTGAAGTTGATCTCATCTACCCAGATGATATAAAAGATGAAACATCTGACCTACCACTAGCACCCGAATCGGGTTATGTAACCGAAGATATGTTTTCTCCGTATATGGAAGAATACAATAGGAAAATAGAACAGCAATGCAGCCGAAGATATAAACCATGTCGCAAACTTTTGCTAACACAGTATGACAAGAGCAACTACATTGTTCATTACAGCATTCTAAAATCCTATCTTGACATGGGCATGCAACTAGCTAAAGTTCATCGAGCCATACAATTCACACAAAAGTGCTTTCTGAAACCCTACATCGATTTTAATAGTAAGAAGCGTGCTGCCTCAAAAACCCATTTGAAAAAGATTATTCATTATTTGGCAAGACTATGGAAGACGTTCGCAAAAGTATGGATTATAAGCTAGTGTCGGATCCAGAAAAAGTAGACAAAATTATCAAGTCACCACTTTACTTGATGCATGACCTCATAAGTGAGGATGTCACAGGCTTCAAATTATTTAAGTCGAGTGTGGTGCTGTGTAAGCCCATCTTCATCGGACAAGCCGTTCTCGACCACTCTAAATTGGAAATGTTAAAGTTATTTTATAAAACACTGAGACCTTGTCCAATTTTCCATCGCGTTGAGCTAGTTGGTGGTGATACCGATAGCTTTTTCCTAGCCGTCACAGTGAAACAGCAAATTCCAGAAAATGACATCCTTAAACATTTTGAAAATAAATTTGATAGTTCCAATTATCCATCAACACATCAACTTTACTCAATTAAGAACAAGGCAAAACTCGGATGCTTTAAAGATTAATGTGGTGGGAGTCCTCTAGAAGAAATGATATTGCTAAGGCCTAAAATGTATTCGATGAAATATTGGGACACCTCTGACTCCATCAAACGTGCCATAGGTATTTCACGTTCCCTTGTAAAAAATTTAAACCATGAAAATTACCGCATAGCATACCAAGATAAAATGGATCGCTACGTCGATATGACAATAATAAAATCAACCAACCATCAAATTCAAACGAGCACATTTAGAAAGCGTGCTCCAGCGCGTGGGAGAACAAACGTTGTTGGTTGAGCCCAACCACTCACTCCCTCATGGACATCCGGACACATATCTTCCACCACCTAAAAAACGAAAACTTTCTCTTCCTCCATCTTGCGATGATATATGAACCGTTCACGCTATTTGTTGACGTTTGTTCTTTTTGAACCATTTTACAAGACACATTCCTATTACCGATTTTAATTGTGATTGGTGTGACACGTTTATCATCACTGCATCGCATTGCGTCTCGATCTGCATGTACAGTACCATTGCTTTGTTGTGCATTCGTGTTCTCAAATCCAGCATTGTGTTGACAATATTTTCTAAGTGTACGTCAATTCTACAGTGATGCAACCGCACATCTCCTGCACTTTGGTGACATTGCGTCTGAGTGTACATGCTCCTCTTGAAAACTTGTGTAGTGATTTGTGTGAACTTTATTTCCTGCATATAATCTTCCTCGTGAAAACGTGTATATTAATGTAACTGCGATTCAATAACATCGATTTGAAGAATGTGTCTTTTTTCATCTAACATAAATGGGCCTCATGCGCCTCAACTGATATTTGATGCCCCCAACAAGGGATGATGACCTATCTTGTTTTGGGTGAGATAGTGTTGTTACGAAACAGTAAAACGCACTTCTAGACACAATTGATATATATATATATATATATATATATATATATATATATTTGGTTGACACACTTTCGATTCATAGTTGAATAAAACATTTACAGATGTAATTATAACCATTCCATAAGCCATGATCCATCCCTTATAACACTTCGTTGGTTAAGACATGGTTTAATCATGAAAGCGATCTAAATTAGAGTGAATGGCTGTTACTTAAGTATTTATTGCCTACATTCTATATACCTTAGATTTTACATTGCAGCGATTGTAACTCTAAGGAATTACTTACATACAACTGTTGATCGTAAAGCATCACAAAACTGAATCCATAAACAATCCGCTGAAAGTTTGTATATCAGGAGCCAATGCGCAGTTATTGTTAATTTGTCAATACATGGTTGTTGAAAACCGGATTTGAAATTATCTAAATCATCCACACTGGCCATCGCTGTTAAGTTTCACTATAAATTCAGATAGAGAAAACAAGCATGTTCTACTTAAATTGTATTCAACGTAGGAGAGTCTGAATGCCCGTTTGCATTGAACATAAAGTGCTTCAATACAAACGGCATCTTTCGAAACTAATGTTACAATGAACAACTATTGAATTGTCTAGCAGCGCAACATTCGCAAATTCACTGTTGACGATTAAAAAGGAAAGGGTCCATGCACATGGAGGCTACAATGCACTTCGGATGATATTTTACGCCGTAGGTAACTTCCTCATACAAAATGCAATGGTGTTCAGCAAATGAGATGTCTTCTACGAAACATGCAGTCATGTCGAAGATCATTTCAGCTTAGAGTGGTCATAATTCATGTGTTAGTCTCCAGATACACTACCAATCCAGCATGATGAATGAAGGTATAAAATGTAAAGAATTCGTGTCTCACATGTATCCGCAGTATCATGTCCGAACGTGTACCTCTGAAGAATGACAACCAGCGTTTAGTTATAAGCACGATTAGTTAACGAAACCAATGACAGAGCATGGCTTATATCCTGACTTCATGATTTGTGATAGAGTTATGCAGTTCAATAACTCAATCAAGCACATTCAGTTGAATATGTATATGTTTGATGCGACATAGTAGCAAGTTTGAACCATGTTCATGAAATGTTTCCAAACGCGAGGCAACCTTTGCCATGTGCCGCTGATGGAAATCATCCGGATCATACATACACTCTGCAGAATATGATGCAAAGTGAAAACACTCACGTTCACCAATGTATTCACCTTTCGTTTTCTCAAATTCGATTTCTGCTACGAGACGTCCCTTCACATACTTGTCTTTCATGTTTTCCATCAGCTGCTGAAACACTAAGTATCCCTTTCCAATTGCAAGCCCTAAGTCGGCACACTCATTGTGAAAAGAAATGATGTAGTCGCGCACTTTACCTCGAAGACTTTGTCGATGAAAGCGCAAGGAGCAGAACTCATTGTCAAACTCAAGTGCATGAGACATGTTTCCACACTACCTCACTCTATCATTGCCTGAAACTCACATCTGCGCTTGCTACTTTCTTCAAGACCTATGACATCCAACCTGACATGAATGTAAGCGACCAAACCATTCTGAGTTCCCTCACTGCATTCGTGAGTACAAATGTGTTGAACACTGAAGCATTCAGTGATCCTATAGTAATGGAGTTGATTTTTTATCAGGGAGACATTTGGTTTAGAAGTAACCGCATCTGTTTAGTAACCAACTGAAGTCATAGGACTGCAGTGTACAATAATCCTATAGCAAAAATGTTTGCATTGACATCATCTGATTTCACTGGCATCAATGTAACTGCTTCACCCTAAAACCATTGATGGTTACTTCCTATGTCGGTTTAGTCTCAGTGTATGTAGCCTCACTCCAAATTTTGATTCCCACAACGAAAGATCCAATGTGTGAAACCATAAAATGTAATGTCATTTTGTGAAATCTTATGAATTTATCGTCTACATTCACTTAACGTTGACTTCCAGTAACACAGTTTCAAATGATACATACTTCAATGTTGATTTCATCAATGCAATTTTTGATTTGCAACGCACATTTAGTTTAGAATGAAACAACTAACCCCTTGCACGCTTCAATTTACACATTTGATGCTGTCATTTCGATACTATACAAGTATTAATTTCCAAAGCACGCTCAGTTTAGAATGAGACGCTTCAGCTTACACATTTGATTTTGTTATTTCGATACATTATTCTGGAATACTGCGCTAGCACTATCATGATCTACATGAAAGTTTCACCAACATAAAATTCACTGTCACTGCTGGTAGCGCAGTGCATTGAACCTTTGGTCTCTTACACCGCGGATATTAGTGTTTAACTCTAACAACCTTGATGTTTACAAATTTCACATGAGTCAAATTAAATCTTTCAATACACTTTTCTAACACAGACGGTACTGATTGACGAAACAGTGTTTGTGCATTCACCTTTCGTGATTGCAAACCATCAAAACGTTTCTAATTTTCAATCTGAATGTTGCATCTCCCACATATATATGAGTCTTAAATTAAGTCTTCACATGATCACACCTAGCGTTTATGAAACCTGATGAGCAGGTTTCATTTATTCTAGTTGATTCACTGTTGTCTGCATCGAATGTTGACTCCTCATCTCCAACATTCAACGTTGGTAATGTCATGAAGACGCAACACGTTGATGTTACATTCTGAGTTTTACTTTAACGTTCATGAATTTAACGTTGGTTAACATTCCTACAACGAAGCACGTTAGAGTTTGGAGTGTACTCATTTACGAAACACCGATTTGCGGTGAATGGATGAGACCTCTCGTCCAATCACAGACGAGCTAGAGTTCCCGATGTGCGCACGCACGTTTGTGACGCGTTATTGAAATCGTCCTAGGCAAACATGATGTTTAGCAATAGACTCAACCATGGCGCCCGAAGTCAATACATTGAAACATGATGATTGCACGATTCACTTTCATCAAGAGAGTTTCGGAGGCTTAATACAAGATTACATCCTTGAGTTTCAAAGGGAGGAGACAGAATTGGAAGCATGTTTAGACTATACACGAGAAATATTTACGGAGTTGATATCTTATTTCAAAGACAGTCTCATCAAGGCTCACATAATTGCACATGTCAATTACACTCATTTTCCACAAGGTGAAGTAGCGGAAAGTGTTGACATACAATTTCGTTCCTACGGACAAGAATATGTTACTGATGCTTCTAAGTTTTATACACGTCATCTGCGGAAGATTATTTCTCGGATGGACAACTTTCATGGTTACGGCGATCATTTGCTTCTGAATAAAATAAACCATATTGTCATTGCTATTAGTAAAGTGGGTTTCAATGATGTTAAATCAAAGACCAAATAAAGTATTTTTTCATGACACTTGTGTTGTGCTAAACTTTCTAATGCTGTGGTGAACACTGTTTTCATATAACATTCTAAACTCGCAGTCTTACTGCAGTGGAAAACTGCTTTTAGTAAACCTGATGAAGCTAATCTAACAGTCATGAAGTTTGAATTTTCTAATAAGGGAGCATTTGCCAACTGTCTCCAATAAAACTTTCTAACACTGTGAAAGTAAGTTACAAGACAATCTACACTGTGCAGTAAAACCTTCTAAAACTTTCTAGTGCTGAGATGAGTTCGGTCAGTCATACAACTTCAATGATCAAACTTTCTAACTATACATCAACCTGCGTTGCAGTAAAACCCTTGTACAACATGATAAAGTTTCTGACGACACTGACAAGAGCTTGTTCACTAGCGAAGAGAGAAGTCTGTGATGTGTTGCGTGTGGCGCATGAATGTCCTCCCGTTTCATCCCGTCATAATTTCGTGTCCGTGATAGAGACAAGAAGAACGCATGGTTCATTCTCGCATGGTTGGCCAACTGTCGGGAGACAAGTGCAATGGAGATTTTATGAGGTAGCCTGTGGCAGATAGCTAAATGTCGCCCTGGCGGTCAGAGTACAACGTTGAGACGAAAGGCAACCACTTGCAAACATGACGCAGAGAGGTTTCACAAGGATTACCATTGCCCACGTCCCGTGCAATACTCATCGCTACGGCCTTCACCGCTGTCTCGAAAGAACGCCCACCCACAGGAAGTATCACACCGAAAATCTCCGTGACTTGCACCGTTCATGACTTGATCGCCAGACATGAAAAGCGGTGGAGCTATTTACAGGAGGTTGGTAAGTCGTTGCTTTGATCAGCTTGATAGCAAGCCGTAGAGAGCTTGATTCACCAGCGTTTTGCAATGGAGATGTTTAGAGGCCACCAATGACAAGATAGCTAAGACTCAACCGATTGGCGTTCAAAGTGCTACGTTGAGAACTGTGTCAAATGCCCAACATGAGACATGAGTTGCCCCAGCGGTTTCGGTCTAAACTATGACACACTCCCTTGCCACACTTATCACTACGGCATCGTCCGCCGTCCCGAAGGAACACCCTGTCAGTGGAATATTACAGCAAAACTCTCCGTGTCTTGCTCGCTTTCAGTGAAAAGCCGCTTAGTCTATGAGAAGACTGGCTCAGACATCATTAAAAATCATCTAGTTGACTTCAGCAGGGTCGAAAACCCCAGAAAACCTCCAAAACTAGTGAATTTAAATTTTTCAACTTTTTAGCACTACTTATGAAATTTTATAAGTAGTCTATCACTTAGGGCAGGTCAATAGCAACCGAACCTTTTTCGAATCAAGTCAAACGGACTTGTAGAAGCAAAGTTACAAGCCTTTAAAGTTTTGGAGTCTTTTATGGCCTGGAGACGAAGGCCATCTCCTGGCGAACCTCTAAGTCTGACGCCTTAGCTTAGTTCAGCAATGAAATTTTCTAAGTCTAATGAAAATTTCTAAGTTTTTCAGATTTCCAATGCTATCATCGGAGCTCCGGAGTTCACCTACCCCAACCCAGTCGGGAGGAGAACTGATTTCCACAAGCAGAGTTTCCACTTATATAGTTTGTGGCGATCAGCTGATGACGTAATACCCATCATCCAGAAACTTTAAACCCGTCTATCTCCGGTTCTAATGCTCCAATGGAGCTGGAAATTCACCATAATTGTGTAGAATTTGATGCTGAATCCGAATCTGCCCTCCATTTTCCTATCCGATGCTTCGGTTTGGCTCTACAGCCCGCAGCCATCGCAAAAATTCTAACTATTCGGAAAAATGATGAAAAAAATTTTCTCTCCGATGGCTTTCAAATTTACCATGCCGAAGCAGAATTTGACGCTGATTCCTAATCTGGTCTCTGTTTTCCCGTCCGAGACTTGCTTCACCCGCTAGAGCCGTTTTCATAAACATTCTAACTCTGTCGTTTTTTTCGTCAATGTCCAAAACTTCAATAACGTCTCACCTCTAAACGAAGGCAGAGTGGAATACGCCATGTCTTCCACTGAATTTGTCTCACTCTCAGCTTTCAAACGTGCTATTGCACGACTTTCTACCATCTCTGGAACCAAAGTTGGAAGATCGTTGCCGAGGGGGGGTCAGAACTTTTTCTCTCCGATTGAGCTGGAAAGAAGTTCCTAGACCCCTATCACATAGATAGCTATCACACGACTTTCTACGATTTCTAACACCAAAGTTGGAAGTTTGGCAGGAGGGGGGGACGTCCTCAAAATTTTTCTCTCCGATTGAGCTGAAAACAACCTTCCTAACCCAACATTTCACGTAGAGTCCGAATCTGGCCTCCGTTTTCCCATCCGAGGCCTCCTTCATGCCGAAAAACGACCTTTCTCATCCCAAAACATCCAAAACCCACCTTTTTCTAACTCTGGCGGTTTTCAGAGATTCCTACCCTTGCCTCACAGGAGAACTCCTCCTTCCTTCCTCTTGCAGTCAAAAGTTGGGCACACCGTGGACAAACACGTCCACTTCTGCACGACATGCCTCAAAACATGACCCACTTTGGATAAACTCTGCTTGTCAGCTTCTCTCTCCTACCTGCACCGGACTGTCTTTCCAACTCCACTCTCTCCTACCGCCTTCTCTCCAACTGTCCGCCCTGCACCGGTCTCTCCTTTGGTCTGCTTACCATCACATACTCGGCCACCTCCCGATATCCTTTCCGACCTTCCATCCACAACCTTCCAGCCAAATCCCTATCCTACTACACCTAAAGAGGCCAAGACACGATCCTAGTGGACTTAAACAGGACACATACGATCTTCCGCGACTCAAAAGGGCCAAAATCCGAACCGCTGCGCCTCAAATAGGGCCAAAATTCGAACCACTGCGCCTCAAAAGGGCCAAAATCCGAACCGCTGCGCCTCAAATAGGGCCGAAATCCAAACCACTGCGCCTCAAAAGGACCAAAATCGGAACCACTGCGCCTCAAATAGGGCCAAAATCCGAACCGCTGCGCTTCAAATCGAGGAGAGGGCCGAAATCCGAACCGCTGCGCTTCAAATCGAGCAGAGGGCTGAAATCCGAACCGGGTGCTCTTCAAATCGAGCAGAGGGCCGAAATCCGAACTGCTGCGCTTCAAATCGAGCAGAGGGCCGAAATCCGAATCGGTTGCGCCTCAAATGGGAAAAATCTAACTACTCGTGTAATGAATTTTACAATTGTGCATTCTGATGGCACGGAGCATTATCCATAATCATGTAAGTTATTTCATTTGAATCTAGGGAATTGCTTACTGTTTCTAGAAACTCATTAAATATATTTATTAAAAATCTTCATCGTTTTCAAAAGCCATTATTAGTCGACGTAGACGTTTGTTTTGGTCGCTTATCTACGCTTTGGTCATCGTAGGTGCATTTGAATGCACATGCGGTACAAGTGCTTTCTCAATTTGTAATACGCGCTGACGTGTGTTTCATGCGTCCAATGAGAATCCGTATAGTGGAATCTGACACACAAAACGCGCGGTTTTCTAAAACAGTGTAGTTGACTGCAGATTCGGTCGTGTTGAGCGGCGAAAAGCGTATAGGCTATGCACCGACTTGGGGCTATATGGGTTTTGTATATTTTGGCTTGTAAATAATATTCATCAAAGGTTATCGTTTCTTATACATGTACATGATGGGTTCATCAAGATAAAAATGAAAAATGCAACTGGTAATTAAAGTGAACCATGTATTCGTATCAGCCGTAGTGAACAAAACTCCATTTACATAGTCTAAAAAGTTATGAATCACCATTTTATTCAGTTTTAGTGCTTTACACGAATCATCAAGTAATGCATTGAAGCGTTATTTCGAGCGCAGTGCGGTTTGACGAAATTGATCATTAGAATCACGGTAAGCGTTTTCATATCAACCAGACATGCTTCGTAATGCTCTATTCCATCTTCAGCGGAGGTCATCAAATTAACAATAAGGATGGTTTATATACAAATTAAAAGATAGAAGCAAGCGGTTTATAATTGCAGCTCAAGATAAGATCAATAAAATCAGTTCGACGGCAAATTTCATAGGTCCAGGTATAGAGGTACTGATCTGTTCCATAGAGTAGGGATAGGTAGAGTGTCGACTCAAAAAAAGTATCTGTATACAGTGAAAATTTTTATTTCAAAATATTCAATTTTCTTGTGGAGATTGCGTTCCCGTGGTCCAAAAGTTATTTGAGCAGTTTTGAAAAAGTCAAAATTTTGCAAACTAATTTATGTACTACCGAGATGACGTCCTCTTTACAAGTAGCATGAAACAAGTTGAATATCAAAAGGAATGAATATCTACTAGTAAGCATCCTAACTAAGCGGAAATTAAGCTGATTGAGGGAATTTCTTGATCCGCATTTTACACTGTAATCTGTAAGAAAACAATAACCCTAGTGCGCTAGCCTCCTAAAACGCCTTGCCTTAGGATTTTTTTATTAGTTACGATGTCTTGCTTTAGTGTGTGATTTAGGAGGTGCGGGCTTACAATGTGATGGAAGTCTTTTTTTTGAAAAGTCGCGTTATTATTTCTGCTTTCTTGGCTGAAATTTCAAGTTTTTGATTCAATTTTCACCGGCATGATCTTATGATGCACTAAATTCATGTTTCATTTCTTGAATCTGAATAGTGATGCGGACCCATTTACATATTTCAAAGTTAATTGAAATCATTGTCTTTGATTATGTGATTTTGCTCTACCAATGACAGGTTGCCTGTGATATGATCACGTTCAAGGAAATACTCTTGAGGTTGAGCATGAAAGTAATAGAAACCCATCGAATTGCAAATTTAACAAACATTAAATCTCCAAGACTGTCATGACACTGAGAATCTGTGAAATACCATCATTCCTTCTGCATTACAATCATGATCACTCAATTCCGTTGTACAATGTAATTTCTGAAAAACGGCAAAAATTTGCATATCTCACATTTGGTGACAATACCACCTGTATCTCCCTTGAGTTCATTTAATAAAATCGAAAGTATATACACATTGGGGATTTAATAAATGCGGAGTTATCACTGTACCTAATATACCTACTCCATGATCTGTTCCGTTCATTAGACAGAATGACCGACAATGTTATTGTTTTCTTTAATTTTTCTTTAATTAAAATAGATTCCAAAGTCAACGGATACTTTGACTGACCAACGACAGTGAAATTTTCTGGCTTCGGTGCATGAACATGCATAGAGATTTTAGTAGGGCATGGATAATCTTTCAAATGTTCACTAAGACGGATGGCTAAATGACGTTTGGTAGCGCCAATGTATCGCATTTCGCAACCATTACATAATATGTAAATATGAGACATTAGATTTTAGGCCATTCGCAATAGGATCTTTGTTTCGAAAGAAATTTTGGACTTTAGATATTTTATAAACAGGGCAGTTACGAATAGTTGAGGGCAGCTCACTATTAATTTTCAATTACCCGACGCTGTAACATAGGATAATTAGTGTCAATGAAGGGAACAGATCAGTACAGAATTTTCGTATTATCGTTTTCATCTTCAGTAGCTGACTTGAGATGCTCCGATTCAATTTTTCTTTATACTTGTAGTCGTATGCAGTCAATTGTCTTTATCTCATAGCCATTCTTAATGAAAATATCATTGGTTTTTTTCAATAGCGATTTGATAACTAGCATCATTTGAGCATATTTTATGAGCACGATGGAAGAGAGAGCGCATGGCTGCAACCTTGCAAGCTCCGCGTCCAAGAAGGTAATGCAACCGCCATCACCCCTCTCCATCGTGAACTGGATGTTCGGTTCCAATGAATTAATGAACGCTAGAAAATCATTAGCATCACTATCTGAATCAAATAAAGCAAAACAGTCGTCAACGTAGCGCCTGTAAAATTTTGGTTGCTTTCCTAAAAAGTCCGGTAATTTACTCTCGATCAAGTCCATAGCAAACGCAGCCATGGTGGGACCCAATTTTGCATGCATGCATGCCATGGCATGCCATCAACCTGAGAAAACAATTGACCGTTAAACGTGAAAGTTATATTGGTGCATGCAATTGCAAGCAGATTTCTAAGAGCTCCGGGAGATATGCAGCTCGGTGTCATCAATCAGACATAAAATGTGATCAATAGTATTTTACTGGTATATTAGTGAACAGGCTGACTACATCATAACTACAAAATTTGCTGTTCTCAACAGTAGCAGGTGATAGCGATTTTAGCTCTTCAAGAGAGTGAAACGTATCCCTCAAATTATGTATCTTAGGAATATGATTTTTCAGAAGACCATCCAACCAACTGGACATATTAGAGAGGTGCGAATCACGCATATTCAGAATCAACCTGTAGGGTGGATCGAATTTATTTTTGTGAACTTTTGGGAGACCGTATAAACGAGCTGGCTGAGCTCCTTAAGATTTGATTTCGTTCATTATTTGCTCAGTAATTTGTTTGGTAGACTTAAGCTCTTGCAGCTTGCGATTAAATTTCTCCTTCATAAATAAAACGATCTTTTTTGTCCTTTTGTCAGGTATGTACACTGTAAACTGACACCTCCTAAAATCGAAGAAATCTGCATCCTAAAGCGCGACACACTAGAATTTTAGAATGTTGCGTGAAAAAGAATGTTGACATACTTAAGGGAACAATAACCCTAGTGCGCTAGCCTCCTAAAACGCTTTGCTTTAGGAATTTTTTATTGGTTACGTATAGTGTCTTGCTTTAGCGTTTGATTTAGGAGGTGCTGGTTTAGAGTGTAAGAGACAAATTTTGGAGATTCTTTAGAAATATAGAAATTTCAGAGATCCCTTAAGTGGTCAAAAAGGAATTCCTAATACCTTACAGAGATACGAAAAAAGTCGTGCGTCGGTTGCGGATTAAAATGAGTTCCAGCAAAGTGCCTCGATTGACAAAATTCCTTCAGATTCGAAGAATTCAGATCATTGCATGCGCACAAGTTTTCTCCATAATGTTGGCCCTTCCGATCATTATTAAAAAGTAGCAGGCGTACGAAAATGAGTTCACTTGATGTCTTCATATCCTCTCCTCAGCATTCCTCACTGCATAGTGCATACACTGAATCGAATGTTAGCAATACAGTGATGTGTGCTTTGGTGTGTGCGAAGTGATATCACAGCACGCACGCCTCTCACTGGCCCTGGTGTCCTCTGCTGACAGCTTATTGTTTGCCATTTCCAATAGCAAGGAATACACGAATTATCCATCAAGTCGTCTAATTCTGTGATGTGCCATTTCGATATTATGGTTACATACAACCCTTCCTTTTTAGGAAACCGAAGCGCACGCAGATGAATCTAATTCTGTGGTGCACAATGTTTTTAAAATAACAAAGACTTTTACCATTGCACAAACAGTATTTGGTACAAGGAGTGGCTTCCTACTTTTTGACTTGCCTAACAAGAGATGGAGGAGTAAGAAAAACAGTCTTTACATTTAGAATAAAGATTTTTCTCAACTCACATCTCATTTGTTTCGATTGTTGTTCGTCCATAAATGGTATACGAATATAGGCCCGAATATCTGCTTATTATGAATTTTGCTACGAAATCCTGGTGGTGTGACAGTGATGTCGACAACAAATGTTGAGGTACTCTATCCTTATTACTGAAAAATTGAGAAGTTTTAAGGGTTTTAAAAATAGGTCGGATATGAGCATCAGCTGGCAAAACTTTGTTGATGTCTTTTATTCGGTTTTTAATCTCTTTTTCCTTGTTGGAGATATAAGGAAAGCTCCAATTTACAATTTTGTTTTCATCATCATTTGCTAGTCTCTGCACAGGTATCGAATCTGCATGAGATTTAACTCGTTCAATCATGTGCTCTGGAAAACCGTTTTTGATAAAAATGTTCTTGATGCTGATGACGGCAGTTTGGTAATTCTCATCAGTAGAACAAATTCTACGAGCTCTGTAAAATAGGGCTCTCATAGCGGCAGTGCGATATTTCATAGGCGCGTAGGCGGACCAAGGAGTGTAAACGCCAGTGTTGGTGTTCTTCAAAGACCAAGAGATATCAAATGAATTATCCAGTCTGGTTACTCTTGTATCGAGAAAAACCAGACAGTTCTCAGTTTCAACTTCTTTAGTGAATTCTATGTTGCAATTCACAGAATTCAGGAAATTAAAAAATTCATCGATCTCTTGCTCATTCTGAAAAATGGCGAATACATCATCCACGTAGCGCTTATAAAAAACGGGAGATGTAATTTCAAATTCACTGAATTTCGACTCTATCAAATTCATTGCAAATTCTGCCATGGTGGGGGCGAGGCTCGAGCCCATAGATAAGCCCTCTTTTTGTGCGTAAAGTTCATCATTGAAGGTGAAGAGAATGTCAGTACAAGCAAGTTTCAGAAGCTCACCGAGAGCCCTTTTGCTGATTGGTATTTCATCATCCTCAACTATCATCAAAACATGGCTTATTGTTTCTTCAACGGGAATATTAGTAAAAAGGCTTTTAACATCAAAGCTTACCATTCTCATATCTTTGTCGATCCTCACTTTACGCAACTCTTCGACAAAGTCAAAAGTGTCCTTGACTCGAAAGTGCTCGGGAATCAACGGTTTCAGAATAGAATCAAGCCATTTACTCAAATTGGTCGGGTAAGAATCAATCATGCTCAAAATTGGTCTATAAGGAGGATTTCGATCATCCTTATGGACCTTGGGCAAACCGTAGAGTCTAGCGGGCTGCGAGCCAACAGGCTTGATCTGCTTGAAAACTGAATCGCTCACAAGACCTTTAGACTTCAAATCGGTGAGCTTACGAATGAAACGATCTTCCTCAATGACGAAAGGATCCTTCCTCGCTCTTTTTGATGGCTTGTATTTAGAAAACTTTCCGCTATTTTCAAGAAAATCACTCATCTTTCTCACATAATTATCGCGATTTTCAATAACGACACCGTTTCCTTTATCAAATTTTCAGATGTACAGGTTTTTGCGTTTGGAAAGTTGCTTCAAAGCTTTCATTTTAGGATGATGAAATACCAATCAGCAAAAGGGCTCTCGGTGAGCTTCTGAAACTTGCTTGTACTGACATTCTCTTCACCTTCAATGATGAACTTTACGTAGAAAAAGAGGGCTTATCTATGGGCTCGAGCCTCGCCCCCACCATGGCAGAATTTGCAATGAATTTGATAGAGTCGAAATTCAGTGAATTTGAAATTACATCTCCCGTTTTTTTATAAGCGCTACGCGGATGATGTATTCGCCATTTTTCAGAATGAGCAAGAGATCGATGAATTTTTTAATTTCCTGAATTCTGTGAATTGCAACATAGAATTCACTAAAGAAGTTGAAACTGAGAACTGTCTGGTTTTTCTCGATACAAGAGTAACCAGACTGGATAATTCATTTGATATCTCTTGATCTTTGAAGAACACCAACACTGGCGTTTACACTCCTTGGTCCGCCTACGCGCCTATGAAATATCGCACTGCCGCTATGAGAGCCCTATTTTACAGAGCTCGTAGAATTTGTTCTACTGATGAGAATTACCAAACTGCCGTCATCAGCATCAAGAACATTTTTATCAAAAACGGTTTTCCAGAGCACATGATTGAACGAGTTAAATCTCATGCAGATTCGATACCTGTGCAGAGACTAGCAAATGATGATGAAAACAAAATTGTAAATTGGAGCTTTCCTTATATCGCCAACAAGGAAAAAGAGATTAAACCGAATAAAAGACATCAACAAAGTTTTGCCAGCTGATGCTCATATCCGACCTATTTTTAAAACCCTTAAAACTTCTCAATTTTTCAGTAATAAGGATAGAGTACCTCAACATTTGAAATCAAATATTGTATGCAAATACAACTGTGAGCATTGTGACAATTTCTACGTTGGTAGTTCTATCCGCCATTTTCAAACTCGTATAAACGAGCATTTAAAAGGATATCCTACACCTACAGAAATAAGCCTCCATGAGCATCCCCCGATCAAAGATTTTTTCAAAGTTGTCGCCGTAACAGATCACCCAAGAATCTATGAAACTATTGTTATCAAAATGATCGATTCAGATAAATTATTGAATGAAAGAATGAGTTCCAATCCTTTGCTTCTTGATTTGTAAGCTACTGTCTACGTCTTGCGAGTGACGAAATTACTTTGAATCAGTGATGTATTTATTGCTCTATTGACTTCGCGCAGATGACTTGATTTTAGATCTTTTACCAGTTGATATCTATTGAATTGATTTGCGTGTTTTAACGATATTGATTTTATTATTGCTTTTACTTGTGACTTAACTATTTTACTGAACGTTGTTGATCAATGTATTTAAGTGATTCCATCCCCGCCCTCTTGTTACACCTGAGGAAGTCTTTGAAAAAGATGAAACATGTTGTGTGAAGAATTGTTTTCTTGTCGATATATTGGGCACTAACAAACAAACAATATATATATATATATATATATATATATATATATATATATATATATATATATATATATATATATATATATATATATATATATATATATATATATAGTGTGAAAAGAGAGTGAGTCAAAAATGGTGAATTAATAGAGAAATAAAAGCCCAGAAGGAAAACAAACTCAACTTTGGATTACTCCCCACCGGTTGCGTCCCTTTCATGGGACTTCTCAAGGGATAATGATTTTATTTGATATTTTGAATTGGCATACATCTAGCACAGGATCATAGAAATGAGTTATTGATACATAAATATATATTATCATTATATATTTATATTGATAACTAGTGCATGGTGGTCGTGTCTCGTTGCTCTCAGGTCACGTCATTGTAATTGTGCTGGTTCGTCGGTTTTTCGTCATCGTTTTTTGAAATTTTTGTGATCTCCGTGCTTCGCATCAGCTTCTCAACGTCGTTGTACACATTTTGGGAGCAGTCCGCAGAGGATTTTTCCTTTATCGCCGATTTTGTGATCTCTTCGGTCTCCGTCAGTGATTAGTGCTTATCGGCTTCACTTCGTCTCTTGTCTGCGTGTTGCCTGTGTAACTCTGTGTGTGGAATTTCTGACGTCAGCCTACCGGGCATATGATGCAGATCGACTTTCAATAACCGGATGCAGTTTGGTTTATTGCAGTGACTACTACCGTTGCTTCACTGGCCTGTTGGTTTCAGCGTAGGGTTCGCTAGTTTTGTGAACACCAGGTTGAAGGTTCGAATCCCATCAAAGAATTTTTCGCTGTCAGTACAATACTCTTATTACAATCAATTTTCTTGAGTTCTTCCGAAAATTTTTGACTTCACTCAGAAAATAAACGAAGAATAGTGCTTCAGAAAGCATGAATACTCCTACCTTTATGTCAGTGCGGCGAATGTCAAGTTCTCAAATCAGCAGATTGAACAAAGATCAGTTAACTTCTGTTTTAAAGGAGGCTGTACATGCCTTTGACTCTTCCGAAATCAAAAATTCTGCTTCTCTAACAAAGGCCGACATTGAAAGTGTTTTGGACAGTAAGCTGAATCAATACTTCAAAGCAATGGAAACAAAAATAACTGAAATACTGGATAAGCAAACATTATTGCAGCAAAAATGTGACTCCCTACAATCTCAGATTGATGAGGTAAAGAATGATTCACATGCATCACTAAACTATATATCAAATGACATCACAAACGAAATTGAGAACCGAATCAGTCGAAGAAATAATCTGATTATTTCAGGAATTGAGGAGGGTGTAAGTGGTTCCGTTGAAGATCGTAAGAAGGAGGATGAAAATAAAGTACGCGAAATCTTGAAAGATCTTGACAATGAGTTCGCTGGCATTTCCTTAATAAGTCGCATAGGAAGATCTAACGGTACTTCTCCTAGACTGATGAGAATAACAATGAATGACTTCCAGACGAAACTATCGATTTTGAGAAACACAAAACGTTTAAAAACTTCACCTGTTTATAAGCACATATATGTAAACAATGATTTCACACCTTTCCAGCGAATACAAAATAAGGAGTTGCGAGATGAATTGCAACAAAGAAGAACTAACGGCGAAGATGTGGTTCTGTATCGCAACAAAATCGTCTCAAAATCCAGTTTAAGAAATTTTCAGTAATTGATTTTAAACATGTTGTGGTTCCAAATTTATTGTTAACAAATGTTCAATCCCTCAGACCTAAATATGATGAACTTTGTGCTATTGCTACGGTAGAAAATCCAGACATCATCGCCCTCAGTGAAACATGGCTTACCGATGACATTTCTGATGATGAAATTGATATTCATGGGTATACTACTGTTCGTCAGGATAGAGTGGATGGAAGGCGAGGTGGAGGTGTATGCGCCTATGTACGTTTCAACATTTCCTACGTGATAGTGCAATTCCACCGACGACCTTCTTTTATAGAATGTCTTTGTATTCATTTAAAATGTAGTAACGTTGTCATGGTTATTCTTTATGTTCCCCCAAATCTTAGTAGTTTCCAATATAGTGAAGTAAACGATTTCATTGTAAATTTTTGCGATATGTTTACTTCCTCACATTTTCTTATCGCTGGGGACACCAACCAATTGTCTACAGAGCATATAGAACAATCTTTGGATCTTGAACAAGTTGTTAAGTCTCCAACCAGAAAAAAGTCTGTACTTGATAAAGTTTTGTTATCTAAGTCGCTTTTGAATTCGTACTTTTGTCAAAATTGTAGTTTAAGTAAATGTATTGATCCCCCCGTTATCGTTGGTCCTCCGATTGGTGGCTCTGACCACAACACGGTTTTTCTGAAGCCTTGTAAGAACTTAAAAGTCGTTCATTGTGCTGACGGAATTTCATATTATACAAGAGTATACGATTTTCGTGAATGCTATGTGGCCGCTTTCATAACATATTTGTTAGCTTTTCCTTGGCAGAAATTTTATCGTCTCGAATCCACCTTGGATGACAAATGTAAAGTTTTCTACAACATTTTGAACAATGCTATGAAACATATTCCCTCTGAGATAGTCAAAATGACAGGTAAAGAAAAGCCATGGTTTACCCCAAAGTTAAAAGTACTAATAAATCACCGTTATGCAGCCTTTCGGAGTAATGATTATGAGCTGTACAAATCTTACAAAGAAAAAGTGAAGAGAGAAATAGAAAAGGCGAAGCACAACTGGATTATGAACCTAAAGCAAAAGCCTAATGGTCTGTGGAAGGCAGTAACCAATGTTAGGAATCAGGGTGATCTTTGCTACGCAAATAACGACATTGAATCAATAAATGCAGCTTTTGCTTCAAACTTTGGGCAAACCTCAGACTTGTCGAAGATCATCAGAGAAATTAACCAAGTAGAGGAGACTGGGAAATGGAATGTTCATGTGACAGTGGAAAAGACAAGGAAGTTGCTGGAAAGACTGAATACCAAGAAGGCTGCTGGCCATGATGAGTTTCCTCCGTTTCTTGCTAAGGTTTCAAGTGATGTCCTGGCTGGACCACTCTCACATCTCATAGCACTCTCCTTTGAAAACCAAGTCATCCCTGAAATTTGGAAAATTGCAAGCGTAACCCCAATTCCCAAAAAGAAAAATCCTACCACTTCAGATTTCCGTCCCATCTCAGTATTATCTGTTTTCTCCAAGGTTCTCGAGCAATACGTCATCGATTCTATCAAGCCTGCACTTATAAAGGCCTATGGTACAAATCAATTTGGCTTTCGACCCAGATACTCTACCATACATGCCAATATTCGAATTGTGGAATATGTAACATCTTGCTTAGACGATATGCAAACTTGTGGATCTGTTCTTCTCTCGTTCGACATGGCAAAAAGCATTTGATCGTGTCACGCATTCAAGCCTGCTACAATCGCTAATTGACGCGAAACTGCCAATAGACTTTCTCCTGTGGTGCTGTAATTTTTTAAAAAATCGAATGCAATACGTCAAAATTAAAAATCGTTTCAGCTCTACTGTTGCAGTACCTTCTGGCATCCCGCAAGGTGGAAAACTGTCACCATTCCTCTTTTGCATACATATGAGTTCATTGGTATCATTTACTCAATTTTCTGTTATGTCTAAATATGCAGATGACGTTGTTGTTATGTTCCCAGTCACTGACCCCAGTACCATTGAAGCAACTATAAGAAGTGAAGTTAGCAATGTTGAGAATTGGTGTACCTTGCATGGTTTAACTCTCAATACAGGAAAGACTCAATGCATGTACGTTAAGAAGAGATCCATGTCTTTATCTCCAACGAACATCGTTTTTGAAAACCAGCTAAAGATTCTGGGAGTCATCTACAGCGCGAACTTTTCATGGGATGTATTTGTCGACACATTATGCAGACGTGCTAGTCAAAAACTCTTTATCATAAAGCGCCTAAAGTATTCCTTGTCGAAAACTGAGTTATTACTCGTCTACAACGCTGTAATTTTGTCTACCCTCGAGTACAACGCTCCCCTGCTTATTGGCTTAAATCAGAAAAATTCCGAAAAACTCGAAAGAGTGCGCAAACGTTGCCATCGCATTATTTGCGGTTCTGATTGCGATTGCGATAAATTTACACCCCTGACAACGAGACGGGAAACACAAGCACTGAAACTTTTTAGAGACATGTTACATCCTGAGAATCTCCTTCACCATCTTGTCCCAGCGAATTTGACTCAATCTCGTCTGTCCCATCAGCTTGTGATACCTTACTCTCGAACTCACTTTCGCCGCTCATCTTTCATACCGACGTGTGCCATTTTGTACAACAGCATGACTTAGTGTTTGCTATTGACTTAGTTTTTTTTTCTTCGATAATTTGATAAATTACCATGTTCCTTGTTATCAGCGCACCTTAATTCTGCGAAAAGAATTGTATCTATACCGAATGTACCACTTCCGATATGCATGATTTTCATTACAAATATAAAGCATACTACTACTACTACTACTACATCTCATTGATTTGACAAAGCCAAAACTGTCGAAGAGTTGCCAAGTTCACTTTTATCTTTTAAGCACAATCCAATTCATGTGAAAAAGATGCTGCAAAAGCGTGGGCTGGAGGTAATTATGTCATACTTGACAGGCAGTGGAAAGCAGAATTGACTCATTTTTTATGATAGCGGATGACTTATGACATGTCAAGCGACTGTGAATTATCTACCTACTGATCTATAATAAATTTACCATAAAAGATGTTGGGATGCAATCTACAGCGATTGTTTCCGTGGCAAGTGAAATGTAAGTCTATCAATCCTTTATCAGTTTTAAGGGAACTTCAGTATTGAAAATCCAACGACACTCTAGGCCCATAGGAAGACCGTACCTATCACTAGCATCAGTTGCCTCTCAAAGCTTTTAGGGGGTCCCTATATCGGTATTACTAGTATGTTGGGTCTTCAGTATGGCAGTATGGAGGGTCCCTTCTTAAGTGTAAGGATCCCTGTGTTAGTCATTGCTATGGGATTGTCTGGAAAACTGGAAAAATTCTCGACGTTGTTTGCACTTTTGCTGACGAAGAATGTTTTTGAAATATGTGAATATGTGGCAAGGTATTAACAAAGTCAGTCGATAACAGTTAAAGTGACAGTGACCTTGATAGACTCCCTAAGAAATGAAGCTCGAGATCATTACTATGATGATTTTTATCAAACGACAGTCACTATGGCAGAAAAGTTTCAATTCATCGGTCCACCTGAGATGCCAAGAATGAAGTTAATTTTCAGTCACCTGCAGCATGGAACTTCAGCACAATCCACGACCGATTCACCAGAAATCGTCCGTCTGCAATTCTGTGAGCTCATAGGTAAGTGTCTCCTTGAATTAGGTCGCCGTTTTAATTGGGCGAAATATTCTGACTTAATAGACGTCTCTGCACCGATCACGAAACCATAAAGACAATATTACCCAACATTCACACGCTCCTTCACATCAACTTACTTGCACCACTTACAACTAACTGCGTCATGTCAAAAAACGTTTTCAGTCCAGCGAAAACTAAAGACTTGTCATATGAGAAGCCGAATCTCACAGAAAAGATACCTTCTGTGATTTATTACCTTTTTGTGAAAATTTACCTCTGAAGAATATCCATATACATAGAAGAGACAATATCAAGTCAGCAGACATCATGAAACAATTCATTCATAACCAACCACGACGATAATTTTTTTTTTGGAAAGTTTTTGCTGACTGTATTTTGATTGGCCCATGAACTATATTCAATAGCATCATCAACTTTCACAACATTGTGTTTTTGTTTGAGTATGGTCCAGCTTCGAAGTTGGAATCTGCGTGTCAGATAAATGAAATCTCAATAGTTTTCAAGAATTAGTCTGATAGATTGAAATGCACAGAATATTCAAATGGATGCACCTTACTTACTTAAATACACATGGAAACTTTCTGATTAATTTGATTAATGAATGAACAAGAAGATGAATGGAAATACCTGGAAAATTCTATAGCTTCTTAAAGCTTATTCAACTAATGGGCGCCTGATGTGACATATGACATACATGTATTTACGCACACCTAAAGTTTGTTTTCAATGTCAGCAGCATTTCAGAACATAGTCCAGTTATAATATGGTCGAAAATTTCAAGCATAAAAAGTGCCCTTCTAATTTGGTGCCCCCGCCCCTTTCATTGTCTTCCACCGTACCTGGGATTCATATATACTCATTGACATAATTAATGAAACAAACTATTATTGGCTTGAATTGAAGTTTGTTTCATTTTTTTCTCAGGTATGATGCAATATCTCGCTTTCTATGTATTCAACACATTAGAGAACGGAGAAAGATCTATGGTGGTCAAATTTCAAATTTTGATTTCGATACAATTGTCACAATTGCTTTTACAAATTGAACACGTGAACTGATATCCAGCTTTTGTAAAATAAAATGGCACACGATCAGTTTACCAGAGGTATGGCTATTGGAATGATTCGTTGTGGTAGAAGTTGTGAGAGTGTTGCCGAAGAGCTGCAACTATCGAGAGTCGTTGTTTGGAGGTGGCGATGTCGGTGGAAAGCAGAAGGAGATGTTAAAGAGAAGAAGGGATCTGGTCGACCAAGAAAGTCTGCAGGAAGGACAGACGCACGTCTAGTTTTAGCTGCAAAGAGGAATAGATTTGTGTCAGTCCCAAAGCTAGTCGTACACTGGAAGAGTGCTCAAATATAGACTGTAGCGTTTGAACGGCTTACCGAAGATTGCGAGAAGCTGGAATTCAATCGCGTCGACCAGCTGTCCTAATTCTATTGAGTTTTGAGCACCGCAGAAGACGAGTTGCCCGGTGTGATGCCCGGTGTGATGCCCATCGCTCATGGAATGACCATCACTGGCAGCAAGTCTTGTGGACCGATGATTCGAGATTCACTCTGGATTTCAATGACGGTCGTGTCAGAGTGCATCGTCTTCCAGGTGAACGCTTTGCCCCATACTGTATTGAAGAGCACGATAGATATGGTGGTGGAAGTGTTATGCTGTGGGGTGGCATTTGGCATTGCGGACGAACGACAGCAGTCATCATCAAAGGCACGTTGACTGGAGAGAGGTACCTCAATGAAATTGTGCTTCCTGTTGTTGCCCCAGTGGTCAGGGTGGAGGATCTCGTCTTCCAAGACGACAACGCAAGACCACATCGCTCCTCGGCTGTCATTGACACTGTTAGGAGATTGAACATTCAAACCTTGACTGGCCTGCACGCTCACCTGACTTGTCACCCATTCAAAAAGTCTGGGACGAGCTTGGGCGGCGAGTGAGAGACCGCTATTCACTTCCACCAGTGTCCCTGAAGATTCTCTCTGAAAGACTGACAGAGCAGTGGCTTCTCCTTGAAACATCCTTCATTCAGAAACTTGGTGAATCCATGTCATCTCGGATTACTGAATGTATTTGAGCTAGAGGGGGCACACGCGCTAGTAAAGTTGAATCTGCTACATGCGTTGTTTTTCTGTGCTAGCGACTTGGTGGAGATTGTGACTAAATTATCAAGGTATCATGCATACATGTATATATACCAGTCAAAAAGAAGGAAGTTAAAGAAGTAAATGCTTCAAAAATTTTGTCAATGAGTATATATCCAAAATTGCGAGCTCAAGGAAAAGTCAATTAAATCCCGACCGGTTTCACCTTCTATGACAGGCTACTCATGGGAAATGAATTATATTGAAAATCAAAACATGACAGATAATAAATTTACATAGAAATGAAACACCTAAAAATACATGAGAGAAATCATCAATGATCTTTGAGAGGAGGGTTGAGCAATCTGATCATAGATCTCTCCTTTGACTCACGCTCTATGCGGTTGCAATCGGGATGGAGGTGGTATATTGGGGCAGCCTCAAATTTCGTACTGAAACTCTTGGCGCAGTTCGCAATGTGCCTACTGACAGCTAATACCATGTATTTAGAATGAGTCATCTGCTGTCTATGCACAGTCAGTCGATTCCGGAAAACACCACCGGTCTGTCCCACATAAACGTCTCCACAGGACCTACACCTCAACACATAAATAACATGGCTGGAAATACAGTTCAAGTTCTTGTTTACGTGAAAGGTCTTGTAAACACCATTGCCTTTGAAACTGATAGACCTCCCTATAATCAAGGTCTCACAGCATAATATAATATGTCATCATGTCATAATATATATATAATATGACATAGTTGAGCCAGATTCATTGCAAAGGATGAAAATTATTACTTGTCTTCTTCAACCGAACATGTTTCGGAAATTTTATATTTCCATCATCAGCGGTACATGCAAATAGCGTAAAATGAAAAGAAAAGTTAATTTAAACTACAATTAGGTAAAATGAAATCTGAAGTCAAATACTGTTCAACGTAACTGCGTAGAAGAGTGAGGTCAGAGAGAGACTTTACAATCCGAGATGCAATGGTACTGATCTATTCCGCTCATTGGACAATAAACACACTTTGATTCTCTTTAATGAAAACAGATTCCAGAATGAGAGGGTAATTTACAAAAGCCGTGAGCCGAGAAATTTTCAGACTTTGGGTGATGTTCGTGCATAGAAATTTCTGTCGGACATGGATGATAGCCTTAAGATGTTCGCTTATTCGAGTGGCAAGGTGCCTTTTAGTGGCCCCGATGTGCGGCATTTGACAGCGGTCGCAACCAAAGGTCGCAACTGTATTAATAAGAAAGGTTAGATTTCAAGCCATTCGAAATGCGATCTTTGTAGCGGCAATAGTTTTGCAATTTATAAAATTTTGAAGATAGGACGAACTTTGACGTTCTCAGGAAGCTTGCGATTTATTTCTTTCATGCGACGTTTGAGGTTCAAAAATTATTTTCAATGAACGGAATGAACCAATATATAATAAGTTTATCAGAGTTGCTGGCCTGTTCGAAGTTTTCTTCCACTTTCATGAGAGTTCGATTAATCATATGATCAGGAAAGCCATTTTTCTTAAAAATGCTGGTGATAGTTTTGACAGCCTCTTGATAATAACTTCCATTGAAGCAAATTTTCCTAGCTCGAGAAAAAGAGAGCGCGTAGCAGCAATCTTGTAATGAAGGGGTGCATATGCCGATATCGGCATACAAACACCAGTATTCGTTTCTTTTATAAGCAAACGCACGTCAAAACCATCATCAGTCACTTTAACGCTTTTTTGGAAGGTCACAAGTCTTCTTGACAAATTACTGAAGACTTTAAGGCTCCTTGTGCATCAGTCATCAATTTGTCTTCTGTGAGTTTTTACTAAGGATGAGAAAGACTTGCTCGCGTTGGTCATGTCTATGTCTATGTCTTTTCATTTCTTTTCTTTTCATTTTACGCTATTTGCATGTACCGCTGATGATGGAAATATAAAATTTCCGAAACATGTTCGGTTGAAGAAGACAAGTAGTTTTACTTCGCAATATATTGATATACACTCTTTAGCAAAATTAATGTTACACCACTGCAACTGTTGAAATACCTCAGTGTCTGCCGCCACTCAGTTCATTTGATTACAAAAGTATCACACATCATTTGAAAGGTATTGATCTCCTCTTGGAGATTCACTATGATTATTGGCTGTATCTTTGAACGGTTGTCTACCACATAAAAGATTGTCAAACACAATTACTATTCATTAATTGAAAGTTTTGGTATCAAAATCATAGGTTAGAAAAATGAAACACAGATCAGTGTATGGACAAGAGAAAATACTTTCAGAAAAGTATTTGGACTCATCCACAGGACAATTATGCGCGTTATTGAATACATACTCATTGCTAATGTTACATTGCCCCATTCATTTGTTAAGAAGTTGGTAACATATGCATGATTTTCATTCAAATTCAGCTCATAACAATCTAATGCATATGCATATGCTGTGTACATAGATAGTGAGCCTTAGCTGGTCATCTATAGCGTATAAATACAGTACCATAGTTATCGCTAATTATTGCTTGTTCATTTATCAAATGATAAGAGTTCATGGTCATGGTGAATCGACAGACTAAAGACAGTGATTTTCTTAGGGGATGTGCAGTTGGTTAAAAGTGAAAAACAGCTTAAAAACCGAAGAAGTGTGCGCCAAGGCAAGACTCTCTGGCGTTGGCAAAGAGAATTTGGTATTAAGAAATGTAAAAATGGTATTCGATCAGGACGGAAAAGAATCACGACATCTCTCGAGAAGCAACCGACGTCTAATCAGACTGGCTGGAATTCGCAGATTATCGTCTGTAAGAGAGCTTGTGTGTCTGTGGAGCCAAAAGGCTTCAATGTGGACTGTACATCGACGTTTGCGCAATTTCATCTTTTAGGATGATAGTGCACCAGCTCAAACAGGGAGTGCAGTAAAATTCTTCAAGAAACAACGTGCAATACGATCACTGCCCTGGCCTTCCGGCAGCCCTGACTTGAATAGAGCATGTGTGGGATTTCCTCGGTGGGAAAATCATTTGACGTTCCACTCCCGTAAAAACAATAAAAGAGTTGAAACATTGGCTCCTGGCAACATAGCAATTGATGCCACTATCTATTGTTGACTCATTGATAAATAGCATGAATGATCGCATCTCAGCAGTGATGATCGCAGCTCGTGGAGGTATCACTCGATTCTGATTACCTATTGACTTAAAACAGTTTCAAAATGCATACATTAGTTCTCACAAAATGTTCTTTTCACTTCAACGCATCAAAGAACAGACATAATATTACATTATAAGACAGGAAAAGAAAAGTAAATTAAATTTCACAAGTGATAATACCGCATGTAACATTTATTTTGCTAAAGAGTGTATGTATATTAGGGTGGTCCAAAAATTATGTTGAATACTAACTTTTTTTGATTTGCGTTCCTCAGCGTCGCCCTTGTCCTACATGTGTAGTGATATTCCCAGTCAATTTTGGAGAGATTCGCTCATGATTTAGAGGTCTCTCAAGAAATCGACTTTACATGCCCCATCCCCTCATGTCAAGAAGAAACTTCTTTCATATTGAATTATTCTTTCGACCAGTGACGGTTGCTATGAAACCTGTCATTCATCGACATGTAAAGGACTGCTTGTTTCTTTTACCTTTCGTGACCTCCTTTCCTTGTTGATTTTCCTCATGAGGGCGAGTGCAATCCTTCGTTGGCTGCCTGAGTGACCTGTCCTTTTATACTTACTGCGATTTCACAACGTCCTGACACAAGCAAAGCCAACGCGTTGCATCTACTTAGATTGTCAACCAGTTCTGCGTGCTCGCTTAATTCTATTCATCAACCAGGCTCGAATACCTACCTGCTATCCACACTCCACAGATAAAAATTGCTAACTGCTGACGATCACATATCACAATAACCGAATATTTGGTGTTAATTTCCAGACGCACAAAGACGCACTGCAAACTGATTTCAACGCTTCGATAAGTTTGTATTTCTTCTTATTCAATCTTATTATTCAATATAATTATTTATATATTCAATTCTTCTTATCATGACATCTACTCGTGGTGGCGCTACGTGGTGGCTGTTGGGTGGCCTGCTAGAATCCTTCAGCACTGCCAGGAATATTGTGGAACAGGCCACAATACAACACAGAGTGAGGTCCTTCGTATGGCAAATTGCCATCACGTAGTCAAAAAAACGAAACTCAGTGACGCCTTCAAAGACGCCATGAAGGCCTGTCTGGTGATTTAGGAAAGGGCCAGGGTTCCCAATCAGCGTGTTGACAATTGCGTCAGAAAGTTGGGTGCTCTATACTCAGAGTATCAGAACCTGAAGAAGAACAGATCTAGGAAGACCGCAACTTAAGAAGCACCACGAGTTGGTATATCCAAGGATTCTCTTGATGAGTTGTTTGATATCGGAGCGGCGGACGCGATGGAGAGGATGAAGATCGAGAATTCTACGATAGGCAAGAGAGCCTGCAGCATGGCCGGCGTGGACAAGAAGACAGCTGTCAAGTAAAGCGAGAAAGGTCTGAAAAGGATTTCAAGGCCTACTGGGAGTACTGACGATGGAACGCGGGACGTTCGGCGAACAAGTACGGGCATGCCTACCTCTTCTGGACGAGTGGAACCTGAGGCTTCAGATACAGGGATTAGTGTTGGATATCACGGCGTCAGACACGTGCCTCCATCGTGGTGCTTGTGCTTTGCTGGAGGAAACAATTGGACGGGAACTCGTGTGACCTCGAAGTAGTCCTTTCCGTCTTTAAGGGTGTCTTCGGTGGGACGGGTGGACTAGAGGCTGGGCTTTTCAAATAATTTCAAAGCAAGTGGCCAAAATTCAACAAGGAGGCTTTCGAAGCCGCTACAGACTAGGTTTTCGATGATCAAGGATTCAAAGACCGCCGCGAAGAGATGGTCACCTACTATTAAGAAGCTGTCAACGTTCAGCAAGTTCCGGATGACTATGCGATCTTCTTCATCTATGTATTTTGTTCCTTGGTAGGGTGCTTGAACCGAAGTTTAGGCTTGTTCCACAATACAACACGCAACAAGCAACAAGTCTTACATTGAAAACAACAAGTTAGAAGTGCAGGTGTCTCACAATTTATCATAGCACTTGTTGCAACAAGTCCGCTTCCAACAGACAAAGAGCTATTTTTAGACGTGACGTTGAATAGCGGCGCTAAATCTGTGGGCACTGCCGTCATATTTCTTGTCTGACTGCGATTTCAGATGAGATACTTAATTTCGGACATAGGTTGCGCTGTGTTCTTAAAATGAATAAGTCACAAAAGTTACTGTTTTTGTCAAGCATCAAGGAGAGGAAAGACGTCATATTTAACAAATTCTCAGAAGTGATTTCAAAAGAAGCAAAGCAATCAGCATGGCGGGAAATCCACACGATTCTCCGGGCACATAACGTGCTCTGGCGGATACAAAGCCTTGGACCTATTTCAGAGATACGGTATGCAACAACTTGAAACGATATACTTTGGAAAAAAAAGATAGGAAAAGTAAAACCGGAGAAGGTGGAGGAAAGCAGGCCCAGTACACAGACGTAGACGAAGCTGTGCTGGATATCATTGGGAGAGATTCACCAGCGGTTGTGGGTCTAGCGGTTTCCTAAACCTGGACGACCAACACTCCACAGTCAACGACACAGCCTCAACCAAAGCCTAAGAAGCGGGAGGTAGAGTCTGATTTTCTGACTCAGTACAGAGCAAAAAAACTTCTGAAGTTGGACTTGGAGATTGAAAATCTCAAGTTACGGAACGAAATACTTAAAAGCCGACTTCAACGTCCAAGGACAGATGAGGAAGATTGTGATATTTCTTATTTAAGTTTGCTTCAAAACGAATAAAGTTTTTGTTCAACTTTGGAAAATGTTTGCTGTTTTCTCTTTCATTTCATTGTGGAATTCGACGCAGTTATGTAAAACTATCGTAAGTGCATTTTCGTCATTTTTCAAGAGAGACAAAATAAGATTTTAACGATTATTGTTTCATGCATTTCACTTATTTAGTGCAACTTCGTTCAATTCTAGTAGTCCGATATGCTTAATATTGATATAGTGTTGTCGCATGCAATGTTTCTCATGGCATCATATGTTTACGATGGACAGGGTCAAATCGAAACAGACACTTACGATAGTTTTACATAACTAATAAAGAAAAATTCTGCAGACACGATACTTTAAAAAAAACTGCTAAATATACTTTGTCTACCATTTTCAACATATTCGATCTCTCTTTCTCTTATGTATACGATAGACTATGTCATACGTAGCTACATGTAAGTTAATATCACATCGACCACGAAACGTTGTTGAATAAATTCGTCCAATTTCAAAGTTGTTGAATAGGCCTATTGGAATCTACATTGCACAAATAAATATACACTTTCGGAAGTCCATGTTGCACTTGCGGTTCAATCAGTGATAGAGACAATCTTTTAATGATATTAGTTAATGTTGTAAATCCCCCGAAACGTCGTGATTTAGGTATTTAATTCATATCAGCTACCTGTGTTGCCTAAAGACCAGCGACTTTATGAAATAATCGTATCACCATTTTGTTCTAAGCTAAAGATATTACAGATTTATTGCATAATGACTATTTGTTAACAAAGAAACGAAACGTTGTACCTTGGTAAGCGAAACGTTGAACATTCTAATCTTAACGTATTTTCCAGGCCAAGTCGGCAAGTAAAAACGATTTATTTGAAAACAATGTTATTGTACAATTTGATGATTAGAAAGCAGTTTGCTTAACGATATTCAAATTCTCATTCAAGCAATGATTCAATGTTATCAGCAGCATCACAAGTGTTCAAAAGGTGATAGAAATCGTTATGAAGTTGAGGTATGACATTCATTTCGCACAATTTGGCTAGATCGCGTTTTTTCTCCACGGATATGCCCTTGGGTGGGGTTTTGACTTGTAAATCACATTGATTTCTCCTTCGCAAAAGTTCTACTGGCTCTAAGGCGTCGGCATTGTAAGTATCGGCTACCTCTAGGATGGAGGGTTTTTTTACGCGAATCCATTTCGCCTGAGAAATCAGCATTTGCGAGCCATTTTCGTAATATACTTTCGAGCGAAAATAATTTTGTTTGACCTTGTTCCAATCGAGAAATTCTTCTTTTCTCATTTCGTTAACTTTAAAGTTCTGCTTTCCTATTTTGGATGTTCTTAACACTCCTACCCATTGTTGGGGGGGGGGGGGGGGGTGAAAATTTAAATGTTCCGGCTGTTGCGTTCCACGGCTGCATGCATCGCGTCGCCTTCGTTTTGACTATGACCCGACTCAAAAAATATCAAATTGACTTCCTCAACTCGTTGGGATGTTTCTATGAAGTGCAACAGCATTGATAGTATGGCATAGTTCCTGTTCTGACTGCAAGTTGCGTCACTGAAAGCGTGCAATGTTTTAGAATTGCAATTTTGGTCAACATCATTGAAGTATTGCATAAGGCAAGTACATACTTTATTGGCCCCCTTGCCTGCAGTCCGTTCATCCCAAAAGTAACATGAGCCATGTCTTGTTCCATAATTGTAAATCGTGAAATTGTAGCAAATAAGCTTCCTTGAATAATAGGATAAGGAAGCCTCACCTTTAGGACAACTCAGTTGAGCCTCAAAATCAAAGACAATTACGGTTGTCCCATCCATCTCCGTAGCTTTGGATTTTGCGTCATCCTTCAACAAGCGGACTTCAGTCTTCCGTGTTAGATGAGCCAAATTGTCTTCAACATCCTGATCAGTTTAAATTGTCTTATTCTTAAAAGATTCACATGCTGAGCATCTATCTTTCTTTGGGTTGTGAATGGAAATATTCAATCCCATGAAAACTTTTTTGTAAGTAATGTGGATGGACATTCTACTGAATCCTTGTACAATTCGTAGCATTTCTTGATGGAATAATCAGATGGAAGGTATAGACGATTGCTGTCAGCCCTGGAATAGTGCGATGGCAAAAGTGGCAACGATCTAATGTGGGAGATGATTTGATTTCTTTTCATTTCATATTCATCATGTCTGTGATGCCTTTGTCTTCCTCGATTATCTGGTCCCTTAGTGCCTGTGGGAGACACTTTTTTAAGAGAAGTTTTGACGACCTGCTTGGAAATTCCGAGAGTGTCTAGGAAGTAAGTTTTGCAAACTTTGTGGATCGTTTCATTGGTTTTGAGCGTCCAGATAAGTGAATTTGATCGTCTATTTTGTTTGTTGGCATTACGCTGTTTTGGTAAATTTTCAACTCTAGACATTATAAAATTTCTTTGTTGCGTGACGCATCCTAGCATCCAATAATGATGGAATATGTTCTGCCTATCCTGTTGTTCGACTTTCTGATGACATTTTTCCCTACAAGATAGTCCACAACCTTGTTTCATCTTTCTCCTTTCTCTCTTTACATTTTCTTTTGAAGCTTCGTACGAGTCTCCTCTCTGTCGTCTCTTCTTATTCTCCTCTCTGGTCCAAGATCTCTTTCGCTTCCTTCCCCGATCTTTCTTCTCCGAAAGAACAGCATCATGGAATTGAAGGTTCATTGTAAACGATGGAGGTGATGGTTCTTCTGAAATAGAAAACACGGGTTTCATAAAGACTTGATATAAACATACATAAAATACCTTAGACTAGACAAAAACAGCTTCTTTGATATCAAAATGAAATTTTGGCGAGAGCCTCCGGCAGACCAAGACAAAAATAGCTTTCTGAAAATCAAAATGAAATTTTGGCGAGAGCCTCCGGCGGACCTAGACAAAAATAGCTTTCTGAAAATCAAAATGAAATTTTGGCGAGAGCCTCCGGCGGACCTAGACAAAAATAGCTTTCTGAAAATCAAAATGAAATTTTGGCGAGAGCCTCCGGCGGACAAATATGGACAAAAGTACCGTCTGGTCTGATAACGTCAGAAATAACATAACGTGACAGGTAGTATTTGACATACTCGTACACTTTCTATTGATACCACGCGCTTCAATTGTTGTGCGATTTCTCTAACTACTGCACAGGTCTAAGATGTGTTTTCCTGACTTAATGAATAGAAGGTGCATTAGGGATACCAATAAACTTTTCATTGATAATTTCTGGCAAAGTGGATTTCTTAAGTTCATATTCTCGCACCCTACGTGAGAAATCGGTTAGGTAGGAGCTTTAGTTTCGTTTCAATAGACCATTTCGAAATTGACTGTCAATGCACCCGCCTCTATCCGATTACGTATACTTCCATCGCAAAATGCCCTATGGTACATTTCTTCAAGTAATGGCTCCGTACGCAAGAGTAACATATAAAGATATTTGCTTGTATTTTTTCAACTTACCTTGCAATGGTTCATCAGAAATTATTGTCCGGAATAACCCAGTCGCTGTGATCACTTCTTTCTCTGTTGCAGTCGACATTCTGGAACCGTCTGAAATCAAGCCATAACATTGAACTGTTAAGAAATAAAGTTTCAAGAATGGTCATGAAAATAACTTACGGTTTCGAAGGGCAGCCTGCACCATACGCATTCCTCTGCTACACGACCCATACATCGTCCTATCCATCAGATTATTTTGTGATTAGAATAGGTGTACGTTGCTACACGTTATGCGATTTGAATTTATAACAGAATTAGTCGATTTCAATTGTGAAGTGTGACTTTCAGTCGCGTTTACACGAGGCAACTAAGTTAGAAGTAACTAGTCACACACTGCCTCACACACCGACACACGCCGTCAATTTCGCGCGCGTCAAGAGAGAAACAGAGAAATCGAAGTCCGAATTCAGTTACCCGGTACACTAAATCAAGGTTCCTCGATGACTAACAGGTGACGTCTGAATCATAGATAGCTGACACTCAGAGAGAGAATTTGAAATTTCTCAGCGTATTCTAATGAATGACTTACTTCCCACTTTCTAATAGTTTCATCAGTTCATGTTCTCGTTTAATGGATTATCAAAATTTGAAATAACATGAACGTCTATTTAAGATGTCATTTGAAAATCATCACAAACTGGTGATATTCGCGAGTGAGACATCTACATCTCTGTGCGTTGCATAGATATCAAATTCTATGAGGTGTAGACATCGTTGGCAATGCTGAAATAATTCATGATCTATTATCGTAATTGCATAGATATGGAGGGAACTACGATAATTGGTTTTGTAAAACTATCGTAAGTGGCAGATACGATACTTTTACAAAACCGAAAATTATGAGAATGTACTTAAGATAGTTTAGCAAAATCGATTTCTAGAAAATTGAATGAGAATTGGGGCTTACCATTTGGCCATATCAAAGCCCACACTATAAGCATATCAAAACCAAGTATAACTCAATTTCGCCAATTTTGCACTTACGATAGTTTTACATAACTGCGTCGAATTATTTTCAGCTCTAATTATGAATACTACAGGATAAATGGGTCAATGCTTAGAGATTGCACAACTTCAAGATAATGAATTTCGGCAAACTTAACCCTTTCGAGCAATGCTCGCAGAAATTTTTTGATAATTATTGATGAGTAAAACACGTCAAACACATTAAAACACGTTATGATAAAATATTTATTAATAAAAGTTGTTTAAATTTTTTGTGTTTCCCGCTCCTGGGAAACGTCTGACTGAATCACCAATGCGATCATCTATATTACTGATAGTGAAATTCTTCAAAATATCAAATGATGTATCTCTTATTTAACAATCAAACTAGTTAACTGCCTTATGGACTTCATGCTCTCAATTCTCTTAACTGAGCAACCTGTCAACAGAGAAAACATATACATAATTAGACGGTGACGTTGTATCTATTATCTTGTTAAAACAACGAAATCTTTGTGAGTGATGATTTGTTCGTACAGGTATACATGAATAGGAGAATCACTCGACTTGCAAGGAGTTTTGAAAGCTACAAATCAATTGTTTACGTCGATCCAAAGCTTTCTGACGTTCAGTTACACGTACATTATCATCAACTTGAGCACTTCCATTAATCTCATCATCTTGATTTTCATCCATTTCATTACCATCTGGCTCTTCATATTTTTCATCGTCTTCAGAAGAACTTTGTTGAGAATCTCGCATTTCACCTTCACCTTCATCGTCTTCATTATTATAATCAATGGAAATATTATGAAGAATACAGCATGATTTAAAGATCTCACAAGCCAATTGCGGTTGAACACGAAGCATTTTCAAACATGCAAAACGTTTTTTCAACATTCCGAAAGCATTTTCCACCAATCTACGAGTACCTTTGTGTGCAATATTATATTTTTCTTCCGCTTGACCATGAGGATCAGCAGGTGGAGTCATGAGCCATTCTTTCAAGGGTTATGTGGAATCACCTAATATCACAGCTTTTGCAAAAGGATAGACACCACTATTTGTGTTGAACTGTTGATACAAAGAACTATTCCTTAGTACTCGAGCATCATTGACTGATCCTGGCCATCTTGCACTAACATAATAAAACTTGCGGTCGGGTCCACAGACACACATCGCATTTATCGAGTAGTCACCATGACAATTGACATACTGTGATTCATTAATGCGTGGTGCTTCGATGTTAACATGAGTTTCATCTAAACAACCGGCAACCGAAGGATAACCTTTAAATTGGTAAAATTTCACGGGAATTTGACTATCATTTTCAAACGTGATAACTGAATGAAAAAAGGTATCATTTATAGCTGCTACACATCGGCACACAGTAGCTTTTGAGACACCATGAGAATCTCCAATCAATTTACAGAATGCTCCAGTTGCAAGAAATCTTAAGGAAATCAAAAGTTGCTCGCGAGGACTTAAGGCTCCACTTTTCGCCGAAATGTGCTCAATAGATCCTTCAACTGATGCTAAAACGAAATCAAACTTCTCCTCTGTCAAGCGAAATCTCTCCTGGAAGTCCTTCGGTCCCATATTGATTCAGCTGCGAAATACTTTCGTACGACGTTTTATTTGCATTTCTTCTGCAAGAATTTCCATATCAGAATCGGAATCAGAATCCATCAAAAGTTACTATGCGCGAATGAAATTGAATGACACCGGATAGCAGCCGACTTGTGAACTTGTTGTATCTAGAATTGAAGGTAATCTTCAATTATCGATTAACAAGTCTTGTTGCTTGTTGATTGTGAAACAGAGACAGCTCGTTATTCCAGGATTCTGGTTGTAACTTGTTGCCTGTTGACTTGTTTAGGTATTGTGAAACAGCTATTTGATGAAAGTTTGTAAGTTTCACTTGTTGCTTGTTGCTTGTTGTATTGTGGAACAGGCCAAGGAGCGACCTAACATGCCCGGTGGATGGGCAAGGCAATTTATGCATTCAAGATCTTCATGTTTCAGCCGCGGTTCCACCTTACGAAGAAGGAAAGTCGATGTATCAAGTCAGCTCTGTTCGTGGCGTGAGTTTTCACCCGTTTCTGGAGCGAACCACTGTTAGCGATTCGGGCTCAAACGACTTTCTACTCCTCTGGTCACTAGACGAATATCCTGATCAGCTTGTATCAGAAGCAGCTACAACGGCCCTGAAGCGTCACCTATGGTATTTCTCAGAGACATTGGTTGGACTGGCATTCTTCGATCCTGGAAGACTGCGCCACCGAAAGGAGTTGGCGGATATTCGACGCCTTGAAGGTTGAAGGGAGTGGCAAAGCGAGGTCTTTTCTGGAGGATGACCCGATAACGTGGGAGACCAACGAATTATTCAAAGAACTGGAAGAAGCTGCGGAATCATTCTGTGGTTAACGATGCGACAGAGCGTGCAATTGCACTGATCAAAAAATACGAGACGCTAACCAATGACGAGGAAGAGAAACAATTTCTGCTGCGACTAGTTGCCCAACACCGGAAGGACTTCCCCGAGCCCAAGAAGGCGGTACACCTGAAAAAGTGAACTTGTTCGGACTATAGCATTAGCCATTTCTATCACCAGTTATATTTAGTTACATTCTCAATTCTATTCTCATTCACAGTTGTTCCCTTCAATTTTTGTCTCAGCCTAGACGTGTTCAAAAGTTGGAGAAAGCAATAGATGGCAATTTCTCATCTTTTCTCGCACCTCGCATAAGAGGCGACATTTTGAGCGACCTCTGAATCATGAGCTACGGCTTCCACATTTTTTTATGCATATTGGCATACGGGCGTAAGTGAGGAGGAAGTAAAATCGATATATATATATATATATATATATATATATATATATATTTATCCCCTGTCTCTGCACCACCACAAAACCCTGTCTCAGCAACATAAACTCCTTCTCTGCATCACTTCCCATGATAATCATATATTCATCCCCTGTCTCTGCATCACATACCCCTGTCTGCACACCCTAACACCATTCTCAGCACCATTTAAATAAAAACGCGTATGCAAGTGCTGTCTGAGCTCCATTGCACTTAGTAGATGACTATACCGCAATCAGAGCTGATTTTTATCACAATCCTGTGATCTGCTTAACTCTTCCCTGGAGGTCATTAATTCTGGAGATATGTCTTTAGATTATAAGCGCATCATGAATGATATTGTAAAGCTCTCTATGCCCATTGGTTAACAAGTTCCGCTATTCAGATGATTTTCGTGATTGGAGAACATCTGGCGCAAACTTGTGTGAATTAATGTAAGATGAATAGAATCCTTCAGTCATTTTTTTGTCAAAATAGCCTCGAGTCTTCTACTCAAGGTGATAATATAGCAAATAATGACTTAATCAAATCTATGCATTGTTATCTATTATTAGATAATAATATATTAATATTATTATAATATAATTATATATTAGTGAATATATTAATATTATTCATGCCTGCATTCATATCCCAGTCAACCAGTACACGTGTATTACACGTGTAATACACGTGTATTGGACCCGTGTAATACACGTGTATCGGACACGTGTAATACACGTGTTTTGTGTTCATATAATACACGTGTATTACACGTGTACAAATACACCAAAAATACACCAAAATTACACTCCTTTTACACGACTTAAAATTTAATGCTAGTTAATTTTTTTTGTTTCATCCTTTTATTGTTTCGACCATACCCAACCTCTAGATTGCTTAAAAATTTGTTCTGAATTCATATTTGCATCATCCTGTTCCGAACAGTTCGGCGTTTCTTGACTATTTGCTCTAAGCATGTATAACATACATAAATCGCTTTAAATGATCGGTCAAATTTGAAATCTATAGCCCATAAAAGGAAAGTTTATAAGACACCGAATAAGTAGAAGCACTATTTTTTTGAGTAAAAGACTGTCACATTAGAAACTGTAAATCACAGGAATTCACAAATATTCCATATCTAGCCAAAACCATCTCATCCACTTCAATGACGTCTGACAACTTCATAAGTAGCTTTATTCCACAGTTCATAAATCCAAATTTCCAATCAGGAGTTGAGGAAATGTTATGAAAATTCATCCAGGTGGTAAGAAATCCTGGAAATGAATTGAAAATAAAGTTATGAATATCATATAAAAGTTATCATTTACGCGAAAAAGAAAGTTTTATCATTAAAGATTGTGATAAAAGCTCTGCATGAAATCGGTACATTTCTTAAAATTTAATTCAATGTAAAGCAACGATAGGATTCATCAGATGCTCACTTTTTGAAATCTGATGCATCACTTAACACAAGGAAACTGCGGAAATGTAGAATGACAAAAAAGAAATCAATCAAACCAATAATTTGTAATGCAGAATAAGAATGAAAAAGCTTATCATTTGGTTGATATAATCCATCATCAGTTTTAGATATAATTCCCTAATTATGGATCCAAACTTCAGTTGCTCCTAGCGTTTCATTGGTACTTTTTTCCAAGTTACACCGTGTGAATTATTTCTACTATTAATTTGAATTTTTGTTTATTAAATGTTTTGTAATCCATCTCTAGATCAATTCATATTTTAGAAATCTCATAATTAGATAAAATTTTCCGCGTCTCTTCTAAATCATCTCCCATCTAAACCAGAGAATGATGCAATAGGACAGCTACATGTGAATGAATTATCTTCAGTAAAAGTAAGGAATTAAATAATGATAACGAATTAAGGACAATCAAGGTATGTTTTGATTTTATGGACAGGTTGGTTCTTAGTCAAAGGTCTTCTTCCTATGGTCTTGAAACTCGTTTTTATTGATCTGTCTCAGGAAAGGTTCGAAATGAAATTTATTTCAATAACTTAGCGCTCTCAGCGCCAGAATCTGATACCGATGTCTCTGTTAAAATTCTAGCCGGAAAATCAATGATGGCTTCTGCCAATTCGTAGAGATAGGCCTGCCTTCTAGCTATCAGCTGAGGCGACTGAGTTTCCGGCTGATATGAACATGTCAAAAAAAAAACGCATGATCTCCTAGGCAGGAGGAGCGGAGGCTAACTGAAAATCTCCGGCTTTATCGCATTCAGTTGCATATAAGTTGTTTGAACAATGGGGTTGGGTTCTGCAAAGAACTCAAAAAGAACTCAAAGCAGCAATTTACAACATGAACTTGGTGTTTTTGAAATATAATAGATTAAACAAACAGCTATAAAACAGAAATGACAAGTAGCCATTTACTGGGTGAAAATATTTCTTCACTTGATGCGTCATTGATAATCAGCTTCAGAAAATCAGTCAACGTATTCGCTCCGTCCCTGGTGATTTTGAATTTACAAACAATCTTATCTACAAAATATAACTTGTAAACTTATAAAATATAAACTTGTAATAGGAAAAAGATTCTGATACCTTGATATGAGGATGAGACAATTGCTTCCTGATGCTGCTTTTTTTTACTGAATCGTGGCACAGATTTCTCAAAGGCATTTGACAAATTGGATCACCATCGTATCATAACTGCGATCCTCCGCTATCTTCCATTTCAAGCTTGTACATGGATTCGTGATTATTTGACTTCACGCACTCAACGTGTTAAAGTTGGCAATCGTCTCAGTGTGGTCCGATTTAACAAGTGGGGTTCCCCAAGGCAGTGTTTTGGGACCTCTACTTTTCTGCATTGCTGTCAGTGATTTTTGTTCTATCCATGATAATTCAAAATTATTCAAATATGCTGATGATTTCACGATCCTACATTTTATTAATAATGCCGATAATGACTTCTTGCAAGAAGAATGGAATGCTTTGGAACTTTGGTCTGGCAACATGGGTCTTCCTCTGAACAGTGAGAAATGCAGAATACTTGACATAGTAACCAGAAAAGGACTTACCTTGAACCCTGTTGTTACTTCTAATGGTAGAATGATTGAAGTCGTTAACACTCTGCCTCTTCTTGGTCTAACTTTTTCCAAATCATTAAGATGGAACGAACACATTCAAAAGATTGTAAAAGCATGTTCCCGCCGAATGTTCATCATTCGAAGTTTGAAAAAGTCGGGATGTCCACAAAATGTTATACTAAAGGTTTACATTTCTTGTATACGAAGTGTTATGATGCTTGGATTCCCATCATTTTGTAATCTTTCGAAATACTTGTTTGACGAACTCATCAAGGTAGATAAACGTGCATATAGAATAATTGGACTTCCTTATGATTTTGGCTTGTTTGATACAGCAAACAAGACCTGTGAGAAACTTTTTTGTAAAGTATGTAATTATGCAGATCATCCACTACGAGAGATGTTCAAAACAAGACCAAAACGTTCAAATGTTCGTGTACCAGTGAAGAGACCGTTCTCACGCACAAAGCGTTTCAGTGATTCTTTTATTAAATTTTGCCCTTGAAAGACTTGTCCATTTTATCTAACTTTTATTTTTCACTTGTACGAGTATGCATGTTTTACCTCTAACTTTGTGATGTGCTCATGGACCTTTATGAGACAATAAAGATTATTATTATTATACATTTTGTGAATTGTGGTTTATATCAAACGGCGTTATTGATTTTAAATCACTAACTTTATTCATTAAACTCATTCAAATCAGTTGTAATATCAAATAATGAATCTCGTCTACACAAAAAGCATTCAATCATTATAGATCACATTCGTTTATAAGGTCTGACTTTGCCATGTTAATCGTGAGACATAATTATGACATGGAATGCGACAAAGAACTTTCCAGAAAGATACAGATATAAGTGATGACTCGATTGTTACTGCAGAAAATATCAAAAATAATTAATATTTTAAAGCGCATATGTCTGGAGAAAAATACTGTACATCATGCATGCATATTCTAAGAAACAAAATGTAAAGCTCACCGGACTTCATCACAGGTAAAGCAATATGATAGCAATTTGTCACAAAATGTGAGCAAGTCCCATTTTCCAAATGTTCCAATTGATCATCAAATTGACTTCATCTTGACTTCAATTATTCCATTAGATCAGTTTTCATTGAGCCAGACATATCGGAATGAATCGGAGCTGTTCAAATTTGAATTCACAACATATGCTATGTTCCTGCATGTGTAACTAAGTTTCCAAACCAATATAGATCATAGACTTCTATGCATGATCAAAGAAATCGACAGCAGGATCAGCAGCTAATTAAGAAGATGACAAAGAAATCGAACAGAACCATATACAAAATTCAATAACACATGTTAACCATAGAAGTCGATGCATGCTTTTGAAACAAATTTTCTGTCCATTGCAAAACAGTTATCGTGCAGCTCAGATGATTGATAATGTCTCAGATAATGTGGATAAACATGAATGAATACAAAGCAACTTACTTTCAATTTTAAGACATGAAAACATGACATTGCAGCATGCATTCTCCATTGCAGAGGATTTTTTCTAAATGGATTTTTACAGCCTAAATCTTCACAGCGACTTATTCCGAAATAAAGCGGACTCCAGCATTTGAACAAAATGCAAATATAATTTAAATTTCTGGTTTTTAATTAAACTCTTGGCCTACCAAATATTTTGCATGTTTTTAAAGAACATTAATTAACATATCAACGAAGCTTTGTTCGGATCAGTTGATGAACTGAAGAAATTTGATAAATTCAATAACTTCCGAGAATTTCGCCAAAAATGAATAACATATAGTCATTTATTTGGATATGTATTCTGTGAATTTAGAGAATCAACAAATCAATAGTCAAAATCGTTGTGATAGTGCAATTTTTTGCATTATTTTCATGTGGTAGCAATCGTTTATATGGATGTCTTGTTGTTGCCACTTAGTGTATAGCTGCAGTAGAATATACTGACCTGAGATTCATGGACCCTGGCATTCGTATAAAATTGAAATTCTAAAATTAACCTTTGCAACAGGTCATAAGCAATAACACGTGTATTACACGTGTAAAAGTGGTGTATTTCTACACGTGTATTCATATGCAAAGATTACACGTGTATTACACGTGTAAAAGTAGTGTATTTTCAATTACACCAAAAATACACGTGTATTACACGTGTACGGGTTGACTGGGTATCCAACTAAATTATGAGGGATTCTATTAAACGAATTTCACCAGAAAAGCAAGTATTTCTAAATACTTTTACTTCCCTAGGGAAATTAGTAGAAATCTGATAATGTCAAACTATACGTAGGGGGTATGTTAAAAATCTCTTCAACTATCTGGATCACTGTCGCCACTTGTGTCCAGAGCTTAAATTATATTAGCATTCCATGGCTTTTTGAATATTCGCAATATAGAAATCGATCAAAAACTTGCATTCGATAATTTTAGCAAATAATGCCTTCAAATCTATGAATTATCGATTAATTCCACTCTTTCCTGGAGATTTGTCGTTAATCTGCAATAGATTTTAAGCGTTTTATATAGTCGATTTTATTTATTCACACAAATAGGAAGACAAATATACATGCATCCACAAGATCAAACAATGTATAGCAAGGTTGGACTTTGAGTTTTGGGTCGACCTTGGGTAAGCGATACAAAACTTGAGTTTTCTATTAATGCTGAATGTATGCATATTAAGTTACAAAAATTAATATTTTGATTTGAATCTTAGGAGAGCTACAGGATATGAGCATAACGTTCTGATATATTATCAACACACATACCTTCCGGAAGTCGTTAGCAGTAAGTCGTCGTCCGAGACACTACAATGCAAGAAATATTTACTTATCGGTATGCAAAACATCCTTCCATATTATTTGCATTAGATGATAGGCCTACCAAGTAAACCACTTTTAACACGATGAGAGCTTGAAACCAAGCCTCTTTGAACTCAAAATTGAGTCCGTTTACAATTTAAAATTGCAAAAGATCAGCAGATGAAATCAAGAAAATTAGTTTGTAGAAACCGCATGTCTCAGATATGGGATAAACAATGGGATATTTTCGAATATACTTCAATTTTTCAAAAATTAGCTACATGGAGCTGTGATAACTTCACACTTGAATATTTCGAATGTTGTACATTCTGTTTGTGTACATATATTGTTCATACTGTTTTCTTGTACATCAATAGTTCGTTTACCTTGACAAATTAGTTGTAGCCTAACCAGACGATAGACACAGAAAGAAGATCTGAAGAGATGCATCGTCAATACAGTTTCTATTTTTCCCTATCCAATAAATAGACAAAGAAAAACAGCTTCCATAATTCGATCATGCATATATTAAATTTCAAATGAACAAGAAGCAAAAAATTGGATTTCAAGTGTGCACAAAGGGAATCATTTTTTGAGAATCCGAACAATTCAACATCAATACATACATAGAGCAGCATCAGATTTCATAAGCATTTAAAACTATAAAACATGTTTCTCGACACGTCTGAATAATTTATATAACATGATTCGAGTATACTTAGCAAAACTCCAGGACATACGCCGGCTACATGAAAATCAAAACGTTGAGAAATTTTGTTCTACATTTACAAAGGGTGTCGTCAAAAGCAGTGCGAGTCAAAAAAAACATACAGTGAAAGGCATTCAGTAAGTTTAAAAGTTTTGTGAACTCTTCAAATTACCTGTACTTGAATATTAGTAGTAATCCCATTCCAAATTCAAGCCCGGTGCGGTGCAGTGATGAGTCATCGATGAGTCATCATGCTGACTCGTCCCCCCCTCTGGAAGGAAGGTGAGGGAGTTCGTCAAGGATGTGCTGGGAGGAATGGGTCCGTGAGGAGGAAACGGCCGGGTCCCTCCCTCCCCCCCCTCTGGAAGGAAGGAAGGAAGGAGGAGTGATGAGGCAAGGGGTGGGAAGGAAGGTGATGTGGGAAGGATAGAGTTGGAAAAGTCAGGTGTTGGAGGTTTTGGGATGAGAAAAGTCGTTTTTCGGGAAGAAGGAGGCCTCGGATGGGAAAATGGAGTGCAAATTCGGACGTTTTGGCCAAAGTTGGGGCTAGGAACTTCTTCCCAACTCAATCGGAGAGAAAAAGTTCTGACCTCCCCCCCTCCTGCCAAACTTCCAACTTTGGTGTTAGACATCGTAGAAAGTCGTGTAATAGCTCATTTGAAAGCTAAAAGTGAGAAAAAGGCAGTGAAAAGCTCAGTTTGGACTCATTTTCTTGGGTTTAGGGAGGAAAATGGCAAGAAACCGTCAGAGTTGGAAAAGGCAGGTGTTGGAGGTTTCGGGATGAGAAAGTCCATTTTTCGACAGGAAGGAGGCCTCGGAAGGGAAAATGGAGTGCAAATTCGGACGTTTTGGCCAAAGTTGGGGCTAGGAACTTCTTCCCAACTCAATCGGAGAGAAAAAGTTCTGACCTCCCACCCCTCCTGCCAAACTTCCAACTTTGGTGTTAGACGTCGTAGAAAGTCGTGTAATAGCTCATTTGAAAGCTGGGAGTGAGAAAAAGGCAGTGAAAAGCTCAGTTTGGACTCATTTTCTTGGGTTTAGGGAGGAAAATGGCAGGAAACCGTCAGAGTTGGAAAAGTCAGGTGTTGGAGGTTTCGGGATGAGAAAAGTCGTTTTTCGGGCAGAAGGAGTGCTCGGATGGGAAAATGGAGTGCAAATTCGGACGTTTTGGCCAAAGTTGGGTCTAGGAACTTCTTCCCAACTCAATCGGAGAGAAGAAGTTCTGACCTCCCCCCCCCTCCTGCCAAACTTCCAACTTTGGTGTTAGACATCGTAGAAAGTCGTGTAATAGCTCATTTGAAAGCTGGGAGTGAGAAAAAGGCAGTGAAAAGCTCAGTTTGGACTCATTTTCTTGGGTTTAGGGAGGAAAATGGCAAGAAACCGTCAGAGTTGGAAAAGGCAGGTGTTGGAGGTTTCGGGATGAGAAAGTCCATTTTTCGACAGGAAGGAGGCCTCGGAAGGGAAAATGGAGTGCAAATTCGGACGTTTTGGCCAAAGTTGGGGCTAGGAACTTCTTCCCAACTCAATCGGAGAGAAAAAGTTCTGACCTCCCACCCCTCCTGCCAAACTTCCAACTTTGGTGTTAGACATCGTAGAAAGTCGTGTAATAGCTCATTTGAAAGCTGGGAGTGAGAAAAAGGCAGTGAAAAGCTCAGTTTGGACTCATTTTCTTGGGTTTAGGGAGGAAAATGGCAAGAAACCGTCAGAGTTGGAAAAGGCAGGTGTTGGAGGTTTCGGGATGATAAAGTCCATTTTTCGACAGGAAGGAGGCCTCGGAAGGGAAAATGGAGTGCAAATTCGGACGTTTTGGCCAAAGTTGGGGCTAGGAACTTCTTCCCAACTCAATCGGAGAGAAAAAGTTCTGACCTCCCCCCCCCTCGGGAGAGCTCGCTTCGATCTTGGCTTCTAGTGGACGGATTTTGTCGTGCCATAGCTCGTTTGAAAGCTAAGAGTGAGACAAATTCAGTGAAAGAAACGGCTTGTTCATATCTGTCTTCGTTTAGATGTGAGACGTCATTTAAGATTTTGGGACATTGGCGAAAAACGAGTTAGAATTTTTGCGATGGCTGCCTACTGTAGAGCCAAAACGAAGCATCGGATGAGAAAGCGGAGGCCAGATTCGAATTCAGCGTCAAATTATACATGGAAATGGGTTATTTCCAGCTCAATCGGAGCACTAGAACCGGAGATAGACGGGTTTTTAGTGTTTGGATGATGGGTATTACGTCATCAGCTGATCGCCACACACTATATAAGTGGAGACTCGGCTTGTGGAAATCAGTTCTCCTCCCGACTGGGTTGGGGTAGGTGAACTCTGGAGCTCCGATGATAGCTTCGGACATTCCAAATTCCGGGTTTCTGTAAGAAACCGACTTAGAAAATTTCATTGCTGATATCAGCTAAGGCGTCAGACTTCGAGGTTCGCCAGGAGATGGCCTTCGTCTCCAGGCCATAAAAGACTCCAAAACTTTAAAGGCTTGTAACTTTGCTTCTACAGGTCCGTTTGACTTGATTCAAAAAAGGTTCGGTTGCTATTGACCTGCCCTAAGTGATAGACTACTTATAAAATTTCATAAGTAGTGATAAAAAGTTGAAAAATTTAAATTCACTAGTTTTGGAGGTTTTCTGGGGGTGTTCGACCCTGCTGAAGTCAACTAGATGATTTTTAATGATGTCTGAGCCAGTCTTCTCATAGACTAAGCGGATTTTCACTGAAAGCGAGCAAGACACGGAGAGTTTTGCTGTAATATTCCACTGACAGGGTGTTCCTTCGGGACGGCGGACGATGCCGTAGTGATAAGTGTGGCAAGGGAGTGTGTCATAGTTTAGACCGTAACCGCTGGGACAACTCATGTCTCATGTTGGGCATTTGACACAGTTCTCAACGTAGCACTTTGAACGCCAATCGGTTGAGTCTTAGCTATCTTGTCATTGGTGGCCTCTAAACATCTCCATTGCAAAACGCTGGTGAATCGAGCTCTCTACGGCTTGCTATCAAGCTACTATCAAAGTCTGCCAACCTCTTACCAACTCCACCGGTTTTCATGTCTGGCAATCAAGTCATGGACGGTGCACGATTTTCGGTGTGATACTTCCTGTGGGTGATTTCGAGACAGCAGTGAAGTCCGTAGCTGCACGGGACGTGGGCAATGGTAATCCTTGTGAAACCTCTCTGCGTCATGTTTGCAATGTTTCGTCTCCGTGATAGAGACAAGCAGAACTGATGAATGGAATGAAGGGAGGACATTCATGCGCCACACGCAACACATCACAGACTTCTCTCTTCGCTAGTGAACAAGCTCTTGTCAGTATCGTCAGAAACTTTATCATATTGTACAAAAGTTTTATTGCAACACAGGTTGATGTATAGTTAGAAAGTTTGATCATCAACGTTTTATTCGTAAGTCTAGTCAGAAACTGTATCATGGTTTGTAAAAGCAAAGTTAGTGTAGTCAACTAGTTCTTTACCGCGACACCCGTTTGAGAAAGTAAAGTTTGATCATCGAACTTTATTCGTGAGTGTCATCAGAAAGTGTATCATGGTTTGTAAAAACAAAGTTAGTGTAGTCAGAAACTTTATCATGTTGTACAAAAGTTTTATTACACCACAGGTTGATGTATAGTTAGAAAAGTTTGATCATGATGTTTTATGAAACACACATGTCATAAAATGTAAGCGTTAGTGTAGTCAAGTAGTTTTACAGCAACGCACGTTTGTGAAAATAAAGTTTGATCATGACGTTTATTCGTGAGTGTCATGTTTTGTAAAAAGTTTTACTGCTACACAGGTTGATGTATAGTTAGAAAGTTTGATCATTGAAGTTGTATTCGTAAGTCTAATCAGAAAGTGTATCATGGTTTGCAAAGTTAGTGTAGTCAAGTAGTTTTACTGTGACACACGTTTGTAAAAGTAAAGTTTGATCATTGACGTTGTATTCGTAAGTCTAGTCAGAAACTTTATCATGGTTTTTAAAAGTTTTTATTGCAACACAGGTTGATGTATAGTTAGAAAAGTTTGATCATGATGTTTTATGAAACACACATGTCATAAAATGTAAGCGTTAGTATAGTCAACTAGTTTTACAGCAATGCACGTTTGTGAAAATAAAGTTTGATCATTGACGTTGTATGAGTGACCAAACTCATCACATCACTAGAAAGTTTTAGAAGGTTTTACTGCACAGTGTAGATTGTCTTGTAACTTACTTTCACAGTGTTAGAAAGTTTTATGGGAGACATTTGCCAAATGTTTCCGTTATTAGAAAATTCAAACTTCATTTACATTTCACCTATCTTACAAACGGTGATATGGTTATAACTTTATTTCTAACTTTACAATCATCAATTTTATTTCTAATTTTACAAACGTCAACTTTATTTCTAACTTTACAAACAACAACTTTATTTCTAATTTTACAAACATCAACTTTATTTCTAACTTTACAAACGTCAACTTTATTTTTAACTTAGCAAACACTGAAGTGATTATAACTTCATTTACATTTTAACTATCTTACAAACACTGAAAGGATTCTAACATGATTTCAAACTTTACAAACATCAACTTTATTTGTAACGTTGCAAACAGTGAAGTGATCCTGACTTCATTTTTTATTTCACATATCTTACAAACAGCGACATGGGTATAACTTTATTTCTAACTTACAATCAACAACTTTATTTCTAACCCTACCCATCTTACAAAATGATTAAAACTTTTACTTCTGTCTAATGAGTGAGAATCCCATCTTTATGTCAAAATAAAAACCAACACTGTCATGATATACATTTATTCGAAATCGGCAATGCGTTTCACCACAAGGCGAAACATAACATTAACATAATCAAACTCCTCTTCATTGCGAGGTTGACTATTTGGGGAGAAGAGCATTTGCCATCCTCGTAAAATGTTGATATCATTCTCATTTACAATGTCTTTCGCTGACACACTGAGGAATGCACCTCGCAGAATATCACAGTCACCATACTGCACCTCTGACTGCTCCGTCTCATCGTCGGAGATGGTTTCATCGTCGGAGATGATGGTTTCATCGTCGGAAATGATGATGATTTCCTCATTGAACTGCAGCGGCTCGACCTCACCATCGTAAATGCTTTTCACTTGCCTCTTGCGAGGGGCATTGGGCATGAGTAAGGGATAGGCGTTCGGTGGTGTATCCATTTTAATGATATTATGAGGAAATGGTCATTGCATCGCACTTATATAGATTCTCTCTCCCTGCTTCGTGCTCTCTCATTGGGTGACAGCCATTTATCAATCACACTGCATCATTCTCATATATAAAGAAGAGTGTTTTGCATTTCACTATCATAGTCATGTCTGACACAGAGGAAACGTTCACACCTCTTGCTAGCTCAACTCCAACGAAGAAGGAACTTGAGAGAAAGTTTCAAAAAAAAGAGGAAGAGGAAGAAAGACAAATGATTGAAGGCTGCAAGCAGCTCACTCTACAAACGGTTGAGAGTAAGCCTTTCATAAACGAGGCTGACTTTCAGGAGTGAAAAGCCCTTTGATGAGACAGAGAATGCCCCAAACGGTCTTTATGAGACCACGGCCTAAACGGCCACCTAATCAAGAAAGAAAAGACATTGACTGCGCCACACGCAACATTAGTGATTTGATGTTATCTGACGAAAATGAAGTGTTAAGACAGTACGAGCACCAATGAATTGAATAGGATTACCACTATCATCATAGATACCAAATTTGCAATGGGATAATCGTGATACATTGACTGGAATGTATACCTTGTTCAGGAACTCCCTGTGCATGGTCACGCCAAAGTCGCCACTGTCAATAGGAATATATCTTAAAAGGGGAACCATTTGACCACCAACTTGTGTTGAATGGATAAGGTTAGTGTAAATGTAAAAGTGATTGATATTCATATCGAGCAAGGATGTTGAGCCACAATACTTCTCGTCGTAGAATATGTCACGTTTGAATCCTAAAATCTTTGTCAACTCTTTTGAAATGTGAATGACCGTTTTACCATGTACACTGATACAGAATGTATTTTCTTTAGGATCATAGTCAAAATGATATGAGTGTAGATTTGATACACCCTTGTTCAAGTATGTACAAACATCATAACCATTGCTATAATGCTTTGGAGGTATCGGTAACTTTTCATTTGGCTTCCATGTAAGACTGGGACGTAAAATAGGGTCTGTACGTTTGAAATAAAGGACCATTCGACAATCGGATTGCTGTTCAGATGTTATTTTCACATTCCCCCATTCATGGTATAACCATAAGACGTCTGTTTTTAAAGAGAGCAAATCACGAAATTTAGAATTGATGTGAACAAATCCAATGTGTGAACGCTCATAATCATTTCGGAAATCAATCCTTGCTTTATTGTGTACTCGAGTGATTGACATAGATAATCCATTTATTTCATTTACCTGTTTGATCAAGTCATCAACAGTACCAGATTTAAAAAGCACAAAGCGCTCATGCATGCGATCAAGGGGAAGAAGGGTAATATTAAATTTTTTCCTGTGCCAATTTGGATATTTCTTAATCTGCTTTGATACTTTCATGGACACTTGAGCTCTCAAAGGGAAGGCACCGCCTCCTTTTACTTCTGCAAATTTTGTGATAGGTAGAAAGAACCGTGATTTAAGATTCAATATCTTTTGCAGAGGTCCACTCACATAAAATCCATGGGAAATAGTAGTCGGTCTCATGTAGAGGGTAACTTTACGTAGATTTGGATCCATTTGCCAGAACCATAGATCCTTCGCCAAATCATTCATAACATTCAATAGGCGTTGAATTTTCATATAATAGTATGATTGCTCTAACCGATGACGGAATGATGGGTTTGTAGGTTGTTTCCATTTCAGGGGTGAGGCATTTTTAGCAATGGGTATGTCTGTATCTGCAGTGATAATTAAAGTAGGGCCATTTACAATCTCATCAACAGCTCGCTTTCCCCGATGGGTGTTTACTGTAGGAATAGAATTCCACTCTGCTGCATGTTCATTCAAGTTGTAGGTATGTACTTTATCATTTCGCTCTAGTTTTGGAAAGTACAAGTCTTGATTCGTTTCAGTGCCTAATGTAATCTCTTCATTTGCAATGGTTCTTATATTATTCACATAGCTCAAATCTTGCAGGGCCACTTCCCAATCGCCATTTAAGTCAATCGGCTGTGTTAAATCAGTGTCAAACTCAGCAGCTGTATTTTCATATCGCTCAGGTTGAGCATTACTGGGGAACACTGCTGTAAACTCCATGTTAAAGTATCAACATAAAGCGACGTTTGCTTAGGCGTTATGTCGCAAGACATAACGAACTGCTGCTTTCAATCTATTCACAGTAGGTACTTTCTGTCGTCCTAGGAATTTGGTTAAGAGTGATTGCCCTTTCCCATAATGCACTCCCCTAAGTATGCTTGTACCGCCTTCTTTCATATTGCGATAGTTGATACAACCAAATATGACTTGATATCTTGGTCTTCTACGTTTAAAATCTGCAAGGGTATGAAATATTTCACGTTTTATTGATGAGCTCACACGACAGCTATTTTTTAATTCCATTGCAATGCGACGTACAGGATTGATCAAATCGATGCCACCTACAGGTGATCGCTTAAAGCCATAATCTGTTAACACCATTTCCCACGCATGACCCATTCGGTGACGTAAAATCTGTAGTTTGTATGCATGATTTTGCCAAGGATCGGCTATGCCGGAAAGAATTACATCTTCAATAGGTCTTGTTGCATGAATAGGTGATTTGATGAGGCGAACTGCATCATCTAATCCTCGTCCCGCTAATGTCACTATTGCAAATGATAATAGGATGATCAATCTCAACATGACTTCGTCCATTTCTAATGAATGTTTTACTTAAACGAGAAGACTAAGCAAACGTTTTTGATGTGTCTAAAACTAACCATGATTGCCAAGCTCTCTTCTCAGTGTCATGTTACATGGAAGGCTCGACGCATTACCTTTTACGATACTCATCGACACGTTAAAATAAGTTTATCACCTTTTCAAATGGATAACCTCCACGATGCTTTACATATCATGCATCATCCAATGTACTATATCCCTCTAGGTGGACGTCTATTCATTATTCGACGAGATTTCATTGCTCTTCATGATCAATATGGTGTTATACATTTTACATCCTCAAGTTGGAACAAGTATAGAGAACGTATACATCCTCGCATCATGACTTACCTTAAACAAACCAACACTCATAAGCATGAATGTGACAAGTGAACAATGTCTTCTTATCTCTACCTATTCATGTTTGATGACTAAATACAACCTATTCAATCACATCATCTACTTTTCCATTGAAGTATAATAAAGAAAACAAATTTTAATCGTACATATTTATTGAAGGCTTTTATAAAAGTTACGAATGCGCTTTTCATTGACAAGGGTATCATGTGAAAAATGTTTACAAATATCATGTAAAGAGTAATAATGTAGTCGTTGCATTACAAAGTAGAGGGCATAGGCTCCACATGTTGAAGACAAGAGATGTTGATAGGCCAAAGCATTGCGAATCCATTTTCGTGAATGACGGTTCATGAAACGTGTGACATAATCACAATTTGGTAAGGCCAATGAATCAAAGATTTCACCGCAATAGTTTTTATCAATAAACAAAACTTTCCAGTGTTTGCCGGGTAGGTGTGCTGTATCAGTATTCATGATAATGAATGAGGGTGGTTTTGGTAAAACTGTGGGCATATTATTAATGGAAAACACACCTCGAAATGCTGCAACAGTGCGTTCATCACCATGTTCTTGTACGACTCTCTCTAGCTCTGCATCAGATAACCAACTCATTAACTTGTATAAGAAGCGGAAACGTCACGTAGTCTGTTAATTCGAATGGTGGAATCGAACACAGCATAGATGAGTACATTGACTGTTTTCGTCAAATCTTTTTCAAAGAAGAATTCTAGTTTAAGACCCTTCGTGGCAGTACCCGGACGATAAGAAGCACCTGCTTCATTGTTTGCTGTCAAATCAAATGCATAAAGTGTATAACCTTTAGCAAATTCATCATAAGTCAAACCATTGGTGTCATCAGTATTCCAGTATTTAAAGGTTTCCATAGTATTTTGATATGAGCGAGAATAATGACCATTAGCAAAGTCTGGGCAAAAAGGAGTACCAGGAATGCAATCGGTATCGCGATACAATCCGATTTGATTTAAACCAAAGTGTTCAAAGTTGAGGGGATTCTTCGATATATTACCATTGTATGCATCATTTGCAATCAATCCCACAATTATCATTTTTGGTGATTGTATAGGAAACAAACTATCTTTAACAAAGCTCTTTTGCGCACGAGGAATGGTGAAACTATGGATCTCGGTATGATTTACATCATAAAGAGCATCATACTTCTTCAAACCCATCTCGTGACCATTAATCACCGAAGGATTCACTGTCATTCGTCGCACATAAAGTCTAACACTTTCAAACACAATCTTAAACTCAGTCTTTGCTCCATAAGAATTCAATACAAATTTAGGATCGTTCGATAAGAGATGAACTCGCATGTCTACTTTTGACATTAAGAAACGTGATTGACGGAAAAAGTCCAAGTATAGGGGACCATATAATTCACACACCCTACTTTCTGCAGTCCACTTTTCACGAGTGACAAATCCCTTGTTTTTGTCACTATCAAATTTACCAGCTTCATCTTTACACCAACCCATAACAGCCATGTGACTCTTTTGTGCTTGTGGCTGGAACTGCATGACTGTTGAAAAATAACCGAGATAGGGATAACTGTGTTGACCACCTTCAACCCGAGTTTCACCAATGGTCAATGATACATCCTTGAAGAGCGTTGCTATTGCCAAGTTATTCACGGCTACTTTGTCCTTATCATCAAGGTTGGTACCGTCCTTATTTACTATCTTAAACTTAACATGTAGATTGATGTCATTTACATCGATGTACTCAGCATCATTTCCTGGTATTAAAAATTCAATGACACTACCAGAATCAATACTCGTCTGTGGATAACGAATGGATACATAATTTCTAATGATATCCGTCTGTATAGGTGTTCTGTCAAATAAGCAAAGGGATGTGGTTTTACATTCCATATTTAAAACATACCACGTCGTCTGCGTTTGCTAGGAGGTATACGAGATGCTCTTCGCTTACGTTTGCCTGAAGTAGAGAGTGGATTGATATGACTGATGACAGACCTGATACCAGCCTTACCGACATTCTTCAAACGCTGTATTCCATGACGCTTTAGCGATTCACGAATCGGCAATCTTCCTGAAAGCGCATCACTTGCTACATCTGCTGCTAATCCTACAGCTTCCTTTAAAGCTGATTTTCCCACATTTGCGATAGTGGGGAGCATCATACCTTTGACAGCACCCAATAGACTACCCCCTTTTTGACGTCTCGATCCAGCATAAACGGGAAAGCCAGCTCCATGACTAGCATAGGAGGGGGCAGAATAAAACGTAGCAGTTTGATCCATAGGTATTTATTTATTTATATTTACACAATTCATTACTTTGCTTAGGAACGTTGACTAACACGATAAAAGTCAGAATGACGAATCCAACTGTTCATTGAATTTGGATAGCCAGCCCATTTCACCAGGCTCCACTTTTCCCCTTGTCGCATTTGGTGGCGAAGTATCTTTTCAACCATGTAGTCATCATCTTTGGTGATGGGTGTTATCTCATGACGATAAAAACTCCCTTCAATCTCTTCACCATGATAATCGCGAAGCTTGTAGGTAGTGGGCTTAAATTTCTTGTTAACCTCAGAGACAGTAAATATTTCTTCCGTCCAATTGGGAAGATATCCTTTCGCAAACACGCTTTTCACCTTGGAAAGGCGAACTTTGTCACCAACCTGAATGTCACTTTAACCTTGTGATGGTTGCCTGCGTTTAGCATTGATTTCACGGATTGTATCCACAATGTCTGGAGTTATGTCAGCAGGTTTGTGACCAATCATACGATGGACAGAATGATTGTAAGCGTGTACAGTATCTTGTAATACATCTGTCCACTTTTGTGTTACTTTTGCAGTGAAATAGCGCCATAGGCGAGTTTTTAGTGTACGGTTAAAGCGCTCGACCACTGCAGCCTTATATGCACTTTTCACACTAAACAGTTCAATGTTGTGTTTGCGAAATAAAGCACGCACATGTCTGTTTTCAAACTCTTTCCCTTGATCAGTCTGAATACGTGTGGGAATGCGTCCTTCACTGAAAATATTTTGGAAAGCCTCGGCCACTTCTTCACCACGCTTTGTCTTGAGTGGTTGAACCCAAGCATAACGAGAAAATAAGTCAATGACAGTTAGGAGAAAGCGATAGCCTTTATTCTTTTTAGCTAATAAAGAGACATCAGCCAAATCTGCTTGCCATTGTTCATCAACATCATGAACGATATAAGAACGGGTAGGATGACGTTTTCGAGCTTGTGTGTGCAATGTATATGCAGGTTGAGCTTTTAACCATCTCTTCACTTGTTTCTGTGAATAACCACTTGCCTGTGACAACTTTTTCACTGAAGCATAACCTGCATAATGCTTTGGGTTATAGTAAATTGATTTCAGATGTTCATCCATCGTCTATTAAGAGGGATCGTTTATTTGCCTCAAAGTATCAGTCTTTTTCTCCGCCAGGGTTTGCGTTTGTGTTTGAGTCCTGCTTTTGCTACTTTTTTGAGCCGTCTTGTATGAATCACTTTTACAACATGTACTTAAGCAGTTCAATGACACATGAATGTTTGATAACTCTGAACATGGGATGCAACATAGCTTCTTCATTAAAAGTCTGTGATAAAATCAAATGATGGATAACGTGTTGAAGGTTTTGGTATACGCTTCGGCAACTTCTCGGGTGTTTTCAAAGTTTGCTTGATTCTCTTTTTAGGTCTCTCTACACTTTGCAACTTTCTCTTCCTAGGTGTAGAATCATTTTCCATTTCCTGTAAGGTATCACGACCAAGAATTGCTTTTGGGACATTGAATTTCTTCATACTTTTTAAAAAAACTCCCATCCTGTAGGTGTAAAGTGACGACGACGATCACGAACAGCATGATTAATTAAATCTTCCACTCTTGAGTCCCTAATGACTGCACCATCATCACCTACCACTTCACCTCGTTGTGTGATTTTCAAGTTGGGTTCGAGACTTCGATATAAGCTCAGTGCGCGATTGCGATAGGGTTTGGGTGAACCAAGCGAAAGATCATTGCGTATTTTTTCTTACAATTGTTTTATTTCTTCTAAGGTAGAACTCTGCTTTATCAAACGATCATATCGATTTTTACTTTGTACAGCTTCTTGTTCATATTGCTGATTAAGTTGTGACATTTGATTTGCCCAAGGTTGATGAACACTCTGCATTGTAGTCAGATGTATATATTCTTCTTGTGGAATAGCAATCATGCGTTGAAAACCACTCATAACAATTTATATATGATCATGGGTTTCTCAAAGAGATGACTGCGTAAGCGATAATCTTCAGGACACTCCTGGGTAAAGTCCAAAAATAAATAATTATAGGGTTTTTCCGTAGCAGCCTCAAATACTTCAATCAATGCTTTTGACTTGCGAGGAAGAACTTGTCGAGATAGGAATTCAACTTGACTTTTATCGCGAGGATTTTTAAAGATGATGTAGTAATGTGTTTTTAGACTTCGAGTCCGTGCCTCCTTTCCACTTGGAAAAATATTTTGCATAATATAAGTGATAAAGCATGGTTTATAATGAGCAGCCTTGGTAAACATAGCAGTTACTTCTTGTGAGTTCTTACTCTCATTAAGTAAATCATCAAGAATGATAATATCATAGGGTTGAATATCAGCAGTGCTGATAATCCCCGGTTGAACCAAGTAACCCTTACCAAACAATTCACGATGTAAGTTATGTTGATAAATTCCATAGCACCAAACAACACGATTCGGTATGCAGTCAAAAATCTCATTACGACGCTCCAACAATTGCAGTGTTAAATGTGTCTTCCCACTATGAGAGGGTCCTACGATACACATAGTGCGATTACAACGTAAACGGAAATCCATGTTGATTTTGATGAAAAGTCATACCATTTAACTTAGTATCTATCCATTAATGGCTTTATTTGCGAGAGCACCAGCTAAACCTCCCAAAGCAGGACCGGCAGCTCCCATGATGATAGGCGCTAAAAGTGGTAAGAAGCCACCACGTTGTGATAATAGTTTGCGCTTTGTAGGAATTGATGTTTTTGGATTGCTCATGGTACGAAGAACTTTACCATGTCTGGCAATTGCATTGGCCTTTTTGCTATTTAATGTCATATAACGCACTTTTCGTATTTCCGTACACATTTTGCGAATGAAGGCATTGTTTGCCAGCTTCATTGCCTCACATCGATGAGATGGCTTTAATTTTAATAAGCGACGAAGCGTGAGACAGAATTTTTTGTTTGCATTTGATTGACACTTTTGTCTACGTGAACGGTGAGATGAACGACGTCTAGCCATTTTTACAGGTGGATGTTAGAGTGTTCTTTGCTTAAACACGACAGCAACGTCGAAACATCACCGTCGTAAACGCAATGAAATAGAGGAAGACATTGAGTACAGCACTAGAAAAAAGCAGTACACTGAGAACAGCCACAGTACCAGTAGGATAGTCAGAAGCAGATACATGTGTGGGTAGCCGTAATGTATCATTCAGTGAGGTACTATAGTTCAATAGAAACAGTTCAGCTGTGTCGTTTTCTGATATGTTATGAGCCAGACATGAACAATCTGTTTGTATGACGATGTTTGTAAAGTTTAATGCCTTTGCATCAATTGTGCTTAAGTGGAAAAGGCTTCCCATAAGCAACGTGTAGAATACATAACTCCAAGCAAGGTAACGAAAGAATACCATGATGTAACAGTGATGAAAGTGTATTCGTAAACTGATTTGGTTTAAAATTATAAGATAGCATATAGTCAACATCTTCACAGTTTGCGTGAATGATGATTGCATTACTCAAACGATGTATCATCTCTCTACAATCACTGGATGATAATAGTTTTTCCAACACAAGAATCCACTGCCTTGTATAATCATGCTTTCTCATTTCAATGAGACGATGAAACAGTGGTGTCATGGTCATAGATGACTGTTTTAAATTCGACTAGGATTGCATCAACATCATTTATATACATTGACTGTTGAAATTATTTCTTGATCACAGATGGGACACAACATAGTTTCCAAAGGTACATAGCACGTAGAACACATAACAGAATGACAACATGGTAAAAAGAGAAGGAATCGCTCCCTCTTAAAACACTCAACGCAGTTTCGTTCACATAATAATTCAAACGTCTCTTCTTCCAATTTCTTTCTAAAGTCACTTCTATTGGTAGAGTTACTTGACAAATCAGTTGCAAATGTCACTTTTTTCTTTTTCACTCCAGATCGCACCAATTTCATCCCATTTTCACTATCATTACATTGCAGCATGGAAAAATCCTCTATCCATCTTCGATCCAAATGATGATTCATAGCGTGCTCATCTAGATCCATTAGTCTTTCAACTAAAGCGTCAGCTTTAATATTTTCATTTACATTTGCAACACTGTCTATAGCCTTCAATGAATAGCCAAGCTCTCTTGCTACAGACCATGAAGTTGGGAAACGAATGCAACTTTTCATCTTCAAATAATTTCAAATGATCATGAGTGTCAGGAATGCACACTCAGTTGAATATGCTTGATATGACTTGTACACCTTTGACAGTATTGATGACTCTGTGTAATCTAATACTTTACTTTCACAAACATGAGTTGTAGTAAAAACTAGTTGACTACACTAACTTTGCTTTTACAAACCATGATACACTTTCTGATGACACTCACGAATAAAGTTCGATGATCAAACTTTACTTTCTCAAACGGGTGTCGCGGTAAAGAACTAGTTGACTACACTAACTTTGCTTTTACAAACCATGATACATTTTCTGATGACACTCACGAATAAACGTCATGATCAAACTTTATTTTCACAAACGTGCATTGCTGTAAAACTAGTTGACTATACTAACGCTTACATTTTATGACATGTGTGTTTCATAAAACATCATGATCAAACTTTTCTAACTATACATCAACCTGTGTTGCAATAAAAACTTTTACAAACCATGATAAAGTTTCTGACTAGACTTACGAATACAACGTCAATGATCAAACTTTACTTTTACAAACGTGTGTCACAGTAAAACTACTTGACTACACTAACTTTGCAAACCATGATACACTTTCTGATTAGACTTACGAATACAACTTCAATGATCAAACTTTCTAACTATACATCAACCTGTGTAGCAGTAAAACTTTTTACAAAACATGACACTCACGAATAAACGTCATGATCAAACTTTATTTTCACAAACGTGCATTGCTGTAAAACTACTTGACTACACTAACGCTTACATTTTATGACATGTGTGTTTCATAAAACATCATGATCAAACTTTTCTAACTATACATCAACCTGTGGTGTAATAAAACTTTTGTACAACATGATAAAGTTTCTGACTACACTAACTTTGTTTTTACAAACCATGATACACTTTCTGATGACACTCACGAATAAAGTTCGATGATCAAACTTTACTTTCTCAAACGGGTGTCGCGGTAAAGAACTAGTTGACTACACTAACTTTGCTTTTACAAACCATGATACAGTTTCTGACTAGACTTACGAATAAAACGTTGATGATCAAACTTTCTAACTATACATCAACCTGTGTTGCAATAAAACTTTTGTACAATATGATAAAGTTTCTGACGATACTGACAAGAGCTTGTTCACTAGCGAAGAGAGAAGTCTGTGATGTGTTGCGTGTGGCGCATGAATGTCCTCCCTTCATTCCATTCATCAGTTCTGCTTGTCTCTATCACGGAGACGAAACATTGCAAACATGACGCAGAGAGGTTTCACAAGGATTACCATTGCCCACGTCCCGTGCAGCTACGGACTTCACTGCTGTCTCGAAATCACCCACAGGAAGTATCACACCGAAAATCGTGCACCGTCCATGACTTGATTGCCAGACATGAAAACCGGTGGAGTTGGTAAGAGGTTGGCAGACTTTGATAGTAGCTTGATAGCAAGCCGTAGAGAGCTTGATTCACCAGCGTTTTGCAATTGAGATGTTTAGAGGCCACCCATGACAAGATAGCTAAGACTCAACCGATTGGCGTTCAAAGTGCTACGTTGAGAACTGTGTCAAATGCCCAACATGAGACATGAGTTGTCCCAGCGGTTTTGGTCTAAACTATGACACACTCCCTTGCCACACTTATCACTACGGCATCGTCCGCCGTCCCGAAGGAACACCCTGTCAGTGGAATATTACAGCAAAACTCTCCGTGTCTTGCTCGCTTTCAGTGAAAATCCGCTTGTATCATGAGAAGACTGGCTCAGACATCATTAAAAATCATCTAGTTGACTTCAGCAGGGTCGAACACCCCAGAAAACCTCCAAAACTAGTGAATTTAAATTTTTCAACTTTTTAGCACTACTTATGAAATTTTATAAGTAGTCTATCACTTAGGGCAGGTCAATAGCAACCGAACCTTTTTTGAATCAAGTCAAACGGACTTGTAGAAGCAAAGTTACAAGCCTTTAAAGTTTTGGAGTCTTTTATGGCCTGGAGACGAATGCCATCTCCTGGCGAACCTCGAAGTCTGACGCCTTAGCTGATATCAGCAATGAAATTTTCTAAGTCGGTTTCTTACAGAAACCCGGAATTTGGAATGTCCGAAGCTATCATCGGAGCTCCAGAGTTCACCTACCCCAACCCAGTCGGGAGGAGAACTGATTTCCACAAGCCGAGTCTCCACTTATATAGTGTGTGGCGATCAGCTGATGACGTAATACCCATCATCCAAACACTAAAAACCCGTCTATCTCCGGTTCTAGTGCTCCGATTGAGCTGGAAATAACCCATTTCCATGTATAATTTGACGCTGAATCCGAATCTGGCCTCCGTTTTCTCATCCGATGCTTCGTTTTGGCTCTACAGTAGGCAGCCATCGCAAAAATTCTAACTCGTTTTTCGCCAATGTCCCAAAATCTTAAATGACGTCTCACATCTAAACGAAGACAGATATGAACAAGCCTTTTCTTTCACTGAATTTGTCTCACTCTTAGCTTTCAAACGAGCTATGGCACGACAAAATCCGTCCACTAGAAGCCAAGATCGAAGCGAGCTCTCCCGAGGGGGGGGGAGGTCAGAACTTTTTCTCTCCGATTGAGTTGGGAAGAAGTTCCTAGCCCCAACTTTGGCCAAAACGTCCGAATTTGCACTCCATTTTCCTATCCGAGCACTCCTTCTGCCCGAAAAACGACTTTTCTCATCCCGAAACCTCCAACACCTGACTTTTCCAACTCTGACGGTTTCCTGCCATTTTCCTCCCTAAACCCAAGAAAATGAGTCCAAACTGAGCTTTTCACTGCCTTTTTCTCACTCCCAGCTTTCAAATGAGCTATTACACGACTTTCTACGATGTCTAACACCAAAGTTGGAAGTTTGGCAGAAGGGGGTGGGAGGTCAGAACTTTTTCTCTCCGATTGAGTTGGGAAGAAGTTCCTAGCCCCAACTTTGGCCAAAACGTCCGAATTTGCACTCCATTTTCCCTTCCGAGGCCTCCTTCCTGTCGAAAAATGGACTTTCTCATCCCGAAACCTCCAACACCTGCCTTTTCCAACTCTGACGGTTTCTTGCCATTTTCCTCCCTAAACCCAAGAAAATGAGTCCAAACTGAGCTTTTCACTGCCTTTTTCTCACTTTTAGCTTTCAAATGAGCTATTACACGACTTTCTACGATGTCTAACACCAAAGTTGGAAGTTTGGCAGGAAGGGGGAGAGGTCAGAACTTTTTCTCTCCGATTGAGTTGGGAAGAAGTTCCTAGCCCCAACTTTGGCCAAAACGTCCGAATTTGCACTCCATTTTCCCATCCGAGGCCTCCTTCTTCCCGAAAAACGACTTTTCTCATCCCAAAACCTCCAACACCTGACTTTTCCAACTCTATCCTTCCCACATCACCTTCCTTCCCACCCCTTGCCTCATCACTCCTCCTTCCTTCCTTCCTTCCAGAGGGGGGGGGAGGGAGGGACCCGTTTCCTCCTCACGGACCCATTCCTCCCAGCACATCCTTGACGAACTCCCTCACCTTCCTTCCAGAGGGGGGGCTGAGTCAGCATGATGACTCATCGATGACTCATCACTGCACCGCACCGGGCTTGAATTTGGAATGGGATTACTACTAATATTGATTACTAAAAAGGCTCAATTTTTCCGCAACTCTTTTTGCAGCAAAATTCTTAACAAATCAGTCAATCTCATGGAAAACTTACAGTTACGGAAATTCTTGAAAACTGTCTTGTTACAACGAAATCTCAAACTGACAATTGTCAAAATATCTTTAACAGACATGTACGATAAAGCTGACAAAGCTATGAAGCTCACAGGTTTTAGTTGCACTTCAAATCATTCAATTCAGCTGGAAAAAGAGTTTGGACAATATTCGAGGGAATGCTTGGAGCACAACAAGGCCGTCAATTGTCTGCAGAGTCCTTCATAATGATTGAGTATTTGTATTGCTACCATAAGTGCATCAAGAAAAGCTAAGCGATTGACAACGAATAGATGAACAAACTAATTGTAATGTGCATCCTATACAGATAATAGAGATGTCATAAAGTTAGTTTCGCAGCATGAAAACATTGAACAAGTTTGTCTTGAAGTCCAGTAGGGATGACGATCAAACAACATAGTGGAGTAGTAAAGTCCAATCGACAATGACTCATTGGGAGAAAAATATTCACGAGATTGAACCCTTAAAAATTTTGAAAAGGTTTCAAGTCACAACCGCAAGACCGCAAGTTGAAGAAAGTACCGGAATCACAGAGAGATCACTTAGATATCAAGTCGAAGACGTTGAGGGGTTGGAATTCTAAGGATCCGTAGACGGTCTTCGTAGGAATTCCCGTATACTGGCGCCATCAGCATCAAGAATGACCCCATTTAACGAAGTTCCGGATGGGCTGAAGATGTTCCACCAATATGTATTAATTCCTGAAAATAGAGAAGAACATGTAAGAATAGTCTATGATTGTCTTTTATTCGCAATTGTTGTTCATAAATGAAGATGGAAAAATCCCACACAATAGAATGTAAGTTATGTACACACAAGCATCAAGGATTGTCAAAATTAATTGACCCCAATTACTTCTTAATTAATTGGAGCCAATGATTGATTGGTTGATAAACCAATTTCAATTCATCAATTAATATTTTTCCAATTCGTATTAATTGATTGCAGCATTTTCCAATTCCAACCAATTCATTCTTATCTGTTAGTAGCCGGATTGCATATCTAATTTCGCCTCTACAGTTTTTTTGCTTTTCACAATTTACAATTGTAGTAAGCATTTCAGCTTGGCAAGCAGCAGTAACGTTTAGAGTCATGAGTAGTCACAATTAAATTCATGTTTATTTCAACCAGAGTAGACCAAGCAGCTGTAAAATGCAAGAATTAATCAGCAAATTAGTCTTATAACCCCGTCCTTTGATTTTGATCAAAAATGCCCTTAGCTCTTGATGTGAAGGCGGAAGCATCAGATGAAATCCTGGCGAACCTGATGAGTTGGGCAGCAAAGATGTTTAAGCCAGTGTTCAAAGGCATATTACTCTCGGGGAAAGTATACAGCACCACTGTGAAGCTGAACTCATCAACCTTATGGTAAACCTCTGTGATGTATTGGCCACCATCTTCGATCCTGATTTTGGCATCCAAATAATTAACACATTTGTTGTTATCTCCGCTTCTGCTAGCTAAGAGATCTACTGGGTAGATTTCAGGAAGGATCTTATCAAAATGTTTGTAGTTAAACACACAAATGTCGTCGACATACCTAGTGGTACGAGAGAGAAGTTTCGCTAAGCCAAATCTCTTACTCGCTAGGAGCCCCCTCAGAAACTTAAACTCCCTGTAAGCTAAAAACAGGTCAGCTAAGAGTGAGCTGGAATTCCCACCCATAGGTATGCCTCGAATCTGCTTGAAGACAAGTCCCCGAAAGTGACAGAAGTGTTATCCAGGAGGAAACTAATAGCATTAAGGAATTGGGTTTTGGACCAGCAGTGATACCCTCTGTATTTTTTATTCGAGAAGAAGGTCCTATAATAGCCAATACAAATAAAGCTCTTGGAACTGCTAAAAATTAACTCACACAAGTCTTTCAATGACTCCATAACCTGGTCTAAATTAAGATTCGTATAGTGTGGAGAAATCATATACTTGTAAGGAGAGGCAATTCAAACCCGACATCCTGTCTAGGAATTCCCCAGAAGAGTTAAGCTTAATGCTCCAGAAGGCGTTCACACCTGAATTATGCTTGATGGAAAGGCAATAACTACTAAACTTGTCCCGGACCAATTGCAAACCTTTGTTCACCAGTATGGCCAAATCTTTGTAAGTGCTGTTCCTGGCACCAGCTATGAATCTACTTTTATACGGATTCTTGTGCAGTTTAGGTATCCAGAAAAGTTTAGGTAAAACCATAAACTTATCTTTAATCGTTATGCCAAAGGAATCCTTGAGGGCGATGCAATGTTCGGCAATTATGTCATTAATGGAAAAAATTACTGGTGCGTAAGTCTGATTACTCTGATATGAAATTGTAATTATAAAATATTTAATAATTGTTTAATATTTGTTTTTATTGTCCCGGACCTTTGGGCCGTCCCAGACAAGGAACTTCCCATAGACAACCATGCATTAGGCCAAATGAGTTATTTGGAAGTTGTACAAGACATGCTTAAAACCAAGTTTAACAAGGTTAAATATTTAAAGCCCTTCTGTTTCTTTGAACCTGCTGCTATTCAGTTGATAACACAGTGGGTGATGGCGTGTCATCAAAGTATCAAAATATATGTTTGTTGGCTTGCCTAAGCAAATCTCTTACTACATCTCATATAAAGTATTCTAAAATAAGAAAAAAATGTTCAACTAAAAGCTTCTGTTTTATTTTTTACAGCAGCGTTCGGGCGTTCTGGCATATTCAACACAAGCAACTTGAAGTCAACATTTGATCATCTTCGTGGCGAAGAGCTGCAGTACTTTTTCAGTTTCGATTTATTTAAATTAATGGTCAATGCTCATCTGCAACATTATCACAAATTTTCTGCATCATGCTTGGAAGATATTAGCAAAGATCAAGCAGTTGTGGTAGACTACGCATGCAAGAAGAATCTTCAAGATGCACCAGCAATACTAGAAAGAGTGCAAGTGAGTAAACGACGAACACAATCGATATCAAAGCAACCTGATACCAGTTGTCTATGCATGCACGATTCATGCAGCATTTTCGCGAGGGTATCAAAACGGGCCAGTTTTGTCGCTCTGATTGAGTAAGAGAGCGACCATTTTCATGCTGACTGACCTGACATTTCTTCGCAAAATGTCAAGGGTATGCAAGGGAGACATGTGAAACAGCACATCTTCCATGAATATCATGGGTAAGAGTTTGAATAACAGGTGCACAGGATGACTCGAATTATCAATGCAATAAGTAGTTGATGCTTTTAGCAGATCATATATTTACTAGCTGTCATCTGCTCTATTAGCTTCATGTAGATTTCAGCTCTTTATTAATGCCGAAATTTTTATTTACATTGCATTATTAACAGAAATGTACCCACCAGTTGGTCATATTGTGTCATCGGAAAACTCCAGCGTATTAAGTCACAGAAATTTGCTGAACACATAAAGCAAAACGAAAGTGTGACCTGACAGAGATATTAAGGTAAGATATATTTGAAAGAATGAAAGTCATAGGTAAACATAAGCGCATTTACAGATCATCAGGAGGATAATGGTGTCTGTGTGAGAGTGGCTGATGGACTATTATGAAAGTCAAAAATAATTGGTACAGTATAAAAAATATAGACTCGCAATACGGTATGAAAGACTTTGAGCGACGACTCATAGTTGAATGGGGCAGAAGCAAATGTCCCGAACTTGACAAGGTTGCCGGAAACAAGCCGTGAAGAATATGGTTTCGATCACTCATATTTAGAAAATTTCGAATTGCATGATTGTCACGACGAATAGATAAAGGCGCAAAGTCCCTACGAGAACAATCTTTTACGCAGATAATATGATGTGCTCTTCTATGAACACGCTCTAAGCGATCACTCAATAATAAAAATAAATTCTTTTTTGACATACAAAAGGCGTTACGTGCATTACATAGAATTCAGATACAAGATATTGTGAGGAAAGTTTAGAAGTTAACGGCAAAATCTAATGAAGGAGTTAGCAAGCCGCTTGGTAAACGCTCGCGATTTCCTGAGTGGACAAGATTTGCGTGATGCAGGATGGCTTTTGTCGAACAATGCTTGTACTGGATGTTTTAAGGGCTATTAATATCTGAGGAAGTCCAACAAAAAGAAGTGAATTGCATTCTAATACATTTTGCACGCACATTTTGTATACCTGTATGACATCTTCTTTCGATAAGAACTCATAAAGGCGTCGTATCACATGAAGTCTACTGCCTGCCTTTTTACACACGTTGCTTATGTGGTTGTCCCATCTCAGTGAATTAGAAAAAGTCACATCCAGGATTACAAGCTCAGAGCAGAAAGTGTAGGTGCTAGTTGTCGAAAGACACCTAGGAGACTTCTTCGATATAATCATGATTTTTTGATTTGTCATCATTCAACTCAAGGCCATGATCTCGACAACACTGCTTCACATTACGTATTTCTTTATGAATAAGATTTGAGATTAAGGATAGTCTTCGAAAAGGTTGTAAAAGAACAACATCATCCGTAAATTTGATCATACGCGTATTGGAATGCGAGGGAACAAGTGAGCCCAGATAAAAGGCAAACAAGAAAGGAGATAATGAACAACCTTGTGGCACCTCACAAGTGACACTCGACTCACGACTGAATCGATTTTCGATAACAACTCTTTGTCTCCTGTTACTCAGAAAACGGGTACACCATTTAATGTAACTTGGTGGGAGACCATAATCGGACAAGGAACTAACAAGTGATGAGTGTCTCAAACGATCAAACGTTTTCACTATATCCAATGACGTGATCAGAATACCTTCATTCTCTGTTCTTTCCATTTCTTTGGTGACAAAGTCGTGAATTTTTATATGAGCCTACAGTGTGGAAGATTAATATCTGAATACAAATTGTTAGCAACCATAATTTTCCAGCAGACTATCCTTCACCGAAAGCAAAACAATCCGTTCGAAGGTCGGTAGGAGAAATATCGGTAAAAATCGCAAAATTCGGTAGGAGAGATATTGGTCTTGTGTATTTAGAGGATGGATGACGTACATTTCTCAGGAACTTCCATAGTAACCTGTAATAACATACAGAGTATGCAAATATATCGAAGTTCTGCCAATGCTGATGCACATTCACCTATAAAATATGGAGGGACTCCGTCACTACCAGTAGCTTTACTCAGTTTTACTTTTCACAGAAGGTTGAATACGGATGCAGCATCCAAATTCAAATCCCAATAATCGCAAGCCTGAGACATGACTTGAGCATCGTCAGTATTGTCCGACGGCCGAAAGTTAGAGCTAAAAATATTCATTAAACTTAGAAGCTGCCTTTTCTATCGATTTAAACCGACTTGTTATCCTATGGAGAGCATCTTGTGACTTTACCTTCTAGCCTAAAAGCATATCGGCAGTTCTCCACAAGTCCTTTTTTTGGCCTTTTATGTCTGTCTTTCAACGATCTTTCGCATTCTGAATGTCTATCTGTATTATCAACTTGGAGCTGTTGCTTCTGCAGAAATCTCCTGCTCGATAAGCAGAATATCGGCGGTTAATTTAGTACTTGATTTGATGAGTCAACCAAGTCTTGTCTTCTGTTGTCATTTGAACGAAAGTAACAGGAATTGCTTGCATGGCTTGCATTATGACATCATAGAAGCAATCGCATTTATCTTGCAAAGGGAGGTCAGATAGATACATAGAATGCCATGGAAAGGAACCTACGATATTAACAGCTTTATCCACATTGCTTCGACGAAAATCATTGACTTTATGAAAGTTCAAAGATTCCGCAGATGTTCTATTAATTGGCTCAATGAAAACATTTTGATGATCAGCCTTGCCAAATTTGCGACGATGACCGACGATAGGAAGATTATAACAGTCCTTTAAGTGAGAATCAAGAAATATTTTATCGAGAATGGCATTACTCCTTATAGGCAAGTTAACCACTTATGGTGGACCTAATACATCTGTAAGATCAGAACAAGGCAACTGGGTCAAATCGCCAAGGGCAATAAATCTTCGAGAACCTGAATCGCAACTCAAATAATGAAAAGAATCGATGATATGGTTGGTAATAGTATTATAATCAATAACACACAAGTTTGGTGGAGCGTAAATCAGGAGAATGACCATTTGTTGAAGCGGAAGATTGAGCCATAAAGATTGGACGCACTTTGAAGGATCTGGTACATTGAGAATTTCACAACGAATGTTACGTTTGAAGTAGAAACATTATCCTCTTCCCCATTTATCTTGACAGTCGCATCGGTAGGGAATACCATATTGAGGAATATGCAATTCTTCATCAGAAATAGCATGCGTCAATCAAGATTCACAGAAGACTAAAATATCAGAAAGGATAGAGCAGGAAAAGTTCATTTCTTGATCAATTTTCGGGCGTAGAGATTGTACGTGTATGTTCGCTTGAAAGAAAGAAGGATAAAACGATGACTGGAATTTTGGTACTGAAAGCCCTTTTGAAAATTTTGAATTTCAGTCCGAAGAGTGATCTCGCCCTTATACAAATCCACATCAATATCTTCGTCTCTCTTTTTATACACTTTCTCCAAATGTTGCTTAAGCATAGTTTGTTGCATGAGATTGCGATCAGGATTCAAGTAAACAAATTTGTAATCTTGGTATTTATGTTAGCATGTGGAGTTGCCATGTATTTCATATTTGTCATCGACACTTTCAAAAGGAATACATAGGCCTAATATATGGTGCTTCGCACTTGGTTTCCCTAATCTCCGAACATGAGTTACGTTTGGAGGATCAAGAGTGGCTGCTTTTAAGATATTTTTTACCTTCTGTTTATCGCTTTCAATTCATTATTTCATCAACTGATACCAGACTTAAATTCCGATAGACCTGAAATTATAACATCTCGCTCTTTTTTATTTCTGAATTGAATTTCAGTTATGATATCATCAACCTTCTCATCAAATTTCACTGACATAGCGCTTTCGAACTGCGGATTAACTTTCAAATGTCTATCATATTTTTCCAGTAGATCTTCTAGTTTGGTGATTGAAGAATCAACTTTATCTATAGTTGGTCGTAGAGATGCCAAACGTTTCTGTTATAACTGTTCAAAAGGAACATCAGAATCTTTATTTCGCTTCCTTAGCTGAATTGTGGCGTCGATCAAGTCCTGCTTAGTCAGACTGTTTTTCTTCGAACTTATATCTGATTTCTCGAAAAGAATAATTTCATCCGTTTTCGGCATGGCGTACAATCAGTTAGAATTCAGCAAGATCATTCTTGGTACGATGAATCAGGAATTGTAGCGTTATTGAAGCGCATTGATGATGAAACGAATCGCGTTTTCAAAAATTGATTATGCGAAGTCTGGCCGACAGGGAGGGTTAAACAATAGACACTGCACCAACGATGATGACGATATTGACGATGACGTGGCCAGTGGACTGAAATCAACAACGATGAAATTTGCAGCCGAAGTGAACGAATAATACTACTGTTGATTGATTTGCCAAAAATCCACTGTAGCACACAAGTTCAACACGATGCGATGATTCATGATTGCAAGGAAACGTTTCTGTACCACGCACAGAATGAAATATTTTGTTTATTTGCTTCGGCTTGCTAGAAGTGTGATTAATACGAAATTGACGGCACATCGAGGAACCTATTAAGTGGTCAAAAAGGAATTCCTAATACCTTACAGAGATGCGAAAAAAAGTCGTGCGTCGGTTAAAGTGAGTTCCAGCAAAGTGCTTCGATTGCAAAAATTCCTTCAGATTCGAAGAATTCAGATCATGGCCCACAAGTTTTCTCCATAATGTTGGCCCTTCCAATCATTATTAAAAAAAGTAACAGGCGTGCGAAAATTAGTTCTTGTTGATGTTTTCACATCCTCTCCTCGGCATTTCTCACTGTATAGTGCATACGCTGAATCGAATGTTAGCCAGGCGATGTGTGTTTTGGTGTGTGCGAAGTGATATCACAGTACGCATGTCTCACTCGCTATGGGGACTATAAGGTGCCTTAAGGTAAGGTAGCAAAAAGGAGCTGCTTCATAGGTGGTTAAGTCTGTTTCAGTTTTAAGGTGGTTAAAAGACGACACCTCCTTAAGGTACCTTAAGGAGCCTAAGTACCTTAAGGTGATGAATAAGTCACGTTATAATGTCAAAGTGGTGGTATTGTTGAGACGCGAGGGGCGTGTGAAGCAGGCATGAAAGCTTCACACTAATTACAGAAAGATAAAATGAAAGGGAAATCCGAGCGCGCTGTGAATTAGATAAGTTATCTACACTCTAAAAAATTTTGGTTTTTAATTGGTTCTCCAGAAAACCACATGGATTTCCAGAAAACCAAATGGTTCTCTGGAAAACCAAACTGGTTCTCCAGAAAACCAAAAGGATTTCTGGGAAACCAAATGGTTCTCTGGAAAACCAAACTGGTTCTCCAGAAAACCAAAAGGATTTCTGGGAAACCAAATGGTTCTCTGGAAAACCAAACGGTTGTCCAGAAAACCAGTTTGGTTTGCAATTATATTGGGTTGGGTCAACCAGCAGATCAATTTTGATGCAAGAGGCAATCAATAAAAATTGCAACGTTTGACAGCAACAATCAAATGATTGCGACCAATTAATGAAAATGCAATTGATTTTTGATGAATCCTGGTTTATGAGCCTTGGTACGGTAAGGGTTAAGTGTCGTGGAAATCAAATTTGATTTTCTACATACTATTGCATGTCGAAGGAGATCTATTGACAGATCTTCGTTTGTGTAGAGTTGTAGACGGACATTCATGTCAGTGATAGCAGAACTACTGATTTCTCAAAAAGTATATTAGATTATTAACCACGCGGAATCCTGATCTATCAATAGTGATATGAATGATGGATTATTTGAGGATGATTTGAAGTGTTCAAAGTTGTGCTGCTTAGAACCTATTCCCAGCCTATTTGTATTTCACATTCTCATTTCACACCAGAAATTTAAATTTCATGGACTCATTAAACACAAAAACTCTACTTTAGAATTGAATGTTGGGCAGTTAAGGAATTTTATCATTTTCTCTCTCTCTCTCTCTCTCTCTCTATTAACACTCCGGTGTCTTCTTTATCATCTTCTGAAGGCTAACTCTCTTTCATTCACTGCTGCACATATCGTGATTCCCCGCACTCTCTTATCTCGCCGCGATGACTTGGCCTAAATTTAGCGAGCGGAATCTCTCCAAAAAAGGAAAATATTACGTGACACTTTGCTTTTAACAGAAAGCATACTTCTTTGATAAGTTTTTACAGATGTATGTACAAAGTAATAAATCATTAATAAAATTGCCAATGATTTACTGATAGCAAAATCTTTCTTTACGAAAAAACAATCGGTTTCGAGGATCTACATTTGTGTCGTTGCCATGACGTCAAGAATGAGGTGAGTCTGATTTTCTTCCTTCATTGACGCATTTGTTCTAGTGACCGTGTCATGTGCAGTGACTTAAACGTGCTGTCATCTTATTTCTTGTGGTACTCTGAAATTTGTTTTGCTGTTTTCAACGTTTATCCCTCATTGCATTGTGTATGGAATTACATATGATCCACACAAAACGTGAGTATATCAGAAGATTTTAACAGTTGTTTCCAACAGTCCTTCATGTACTGTATAGCTGACATGCTTAAATACTGTTTGCAATTCAATCTTAAATTACTTTATTTAATTATGAGTGAATATGAGTATTCATGTAAGTATTCCCTTATAAATTATTCGGGCATCTAGCAATTTCGTCGTTAAATCTCATGACTACCGTGACTACTCTGTTTGTAGCCTACATGTATGTAGAAATCGCTTACAATACATGTATACGAACGATTTCATATTCATGTTCGACCACTTTTCAAAGCTTTTACAAATCCCTATTTCTAACTAATATGATGTATTATATCAGCCTTATAGCCTTGTAGAATATATATGAAGTCCTATATTATCTGCTGAACATTGTAGCTTTATACAAGTTTAACTTTAGTCTTGATGAATTTCCAATTTGCCTCATACATTGAAATCATGAATAAATGAATTCTTGAAACTTAGTTATACCAATGACACTTGTTCAAAACTGAAAGTGCAAATGCAATAAATAAATAAATAAATTTATTTACTTTGCACTTTCAGTTAAGAACAAGTGTCATTTAATGTACACGTATATATCATCGCCAAATTACAGTTGCTGCAGTAAACAACTTTTGCCGTTTAATTCGTGCTGATTTTGCATGAAAAACTTTGCTTTTGCATGCTTATTAATTGGTTTTGATTTCGCCATGTTTTGTGCAAGCCCAACATGCCACTTACTGTGTAGAGGAGTTTATTTTGCATGGTATAATGCGTAACTCTCTTTTGTTGTTAACAGCCGAATTTACTTTGCATTCCGCTTATTGTACAGAAAAGCTCTTCTTGTGGTGTTTGGTTCACATGGCGTCGTTTTATATGTGCATGCCGCTAATGGTGTAAAAAATTTTGTCTGAGAAATTTATTGCCTATCATTATTTCTGATTACACTACAGTCAAAGCTTGTTAATTAAGACCATACATTCCAGATTTTCAATCTCTGAATAATAAAAATTCTTAATTAAACATCAGCTTATATATGCAAAAGATACAAAAAATGCCACGGCCGTATGATCTTAATTAACCGAAATCTGAATTATCCGTGTTCGAACTAACGAGCTTTGACTGTATGTGATACCATTTATGACAGTGTAGGCCTATTTGGCATTATTTTCGCATCAACAAACATTGATTTCATAGTTGAGTTTTATTACACACCTTTTCAATAACATCGTACTATATTGCCGCAATTCTCTAAATGCTTCTTCTACACAGTCCTAATATGTATTGAGGATATCCCTTCTGAGATTATTTTTTCCTTTTTTCAGTAGCGAGCTCCACTCCAGTGGCAACGAGTATTGGCATCGAAAAATTCGACGACGTGGTTTTTTTGCGCTGCACCGGATTAGTTGGGCGTGCATCCTGCGGAAGGCCTATCTGTGATTTTGTTTACTATCTTGGAGAAGACTAGCAAATGTCTCAACTTCATGGGAAATTTTGTGACTAAAGACATCGTCCCTCGTCTTTCTTGTATTATTTTATGCAAGCTTGACTTGAAAAAAGTGAAAAATAAGAAACAATGAATTCTTGACGTTTCGGGGACTTTTCTGGGAAATCTTGTATGGTTTTAGATAAATTGTAAACTTCAAAATACCTCACTTGAGTATTCACGCATTTTTTACACATTTTTACAATAATTCTTTTGCACACTTTATTGAGCTTATTTTATGCTCAGCCAACAATTTGTGCATGTTGTTTCAAAATGATATTAGTACGAATGAAGTAAATATATTAGAGCATATCAGAATTATATTATAAAAAATGAATTAATAATATTATTTTATACTATTATTATATTAGGCCTATTATTTAGTATGTATATTAAATTTTATCGGAAGCAAATATCGGGTCACTCGTGAAACCGATATTGGTTCTCCAGAAAACCAAGATATAAAGCTGAAAAACCAATTTTGGTTTCCCAGAAAACCGATGACTTTTGGTTTTCCAGAGAACCAATTTCACTTGGTTCTCTGGAAAACCATATTTGGTTTCACCCCCGGGACAGGCTGAAAAACCAAAATTGGTTTTCCAGGAAACCAATTTTTTTAAGAGTGTACGTGTATGATCTCGTTATTATATTCAGTCAAGTGAAATCTCTTATAATATTAACAACAGAGAAAGATTCGTCACTTATAATGCTTGAAGTGCAGATCACTTGATACATTGTTTCACTTGTTTTATGTAAAAACAAATTCTGACATTATTCAAGTAACTCCGGTTACAAGAAAAATCTGATTCTTCAATTTGCAAAATCTATCACAATTTTTGTCACTGATATTATTTAAACGAAATTGAAACGGCTTCACGACGACATGATTGATATGAACGTTGTCGATGTTTTAGTAGAAAATGTAATGAAATATCGGTTGAACAAACATTACCGTTACGATGTATTTAATATACTAATTACGAAAGCCCATTTTCAGAAATATCTCTTCAATTTCTTAACATGATTTATATTAGCCTACATATCACACACCATAGGCTTACGAGTACAAATACAATTATGATCGACAATAGCTATTTACATTAGAGTTTCGTATAACATTTCAGATTCCTGTCTTGCTTGAGAAGCTATCGGACGGCTGCTCGAGAGAAGTTTCATTTTCCATTTCAGAGGGTTCACTTAAGTTGAATTTTCTGGCCATATTATTCATCACACAAGAGGCTTTGAATACCAAGCCAAATTTATCAACTTTGGAACGATACGGTCGTTGTAGAATTCTACATCGGTTTTTTAATATGCCAATTGTTTGCTCCACATGAACTCTTGCTGCACACAAACGCCGCTGGTAACGCAATTGATTTGAATCAAGAGGAATATTAGCTGGGAAAGGCGTTAGACACCAATTCCGACACCCATTTAGTTTTTGCATTACTCCAGGGAGGCTTGATTCAGACAAGACTCTTGTGTCGTGAGTTGATCCAGGCCAAGAGCAATCAAAATACCGGATATCATAGTCAATATCACATACAACCATGACATTGATACTTGCCCATCCTTTGCGATTGATATATGCTGCTTCGTGCACTGATGGTTGTAGAAGGACAGTGTGCGCCATCTATCGCGGCTATCACTCGTCTTAAATGGCATTTCTGTTGAAAGCGAGTAGCCATTGCTTGAGCACTGTCGAAGTTAAACCATGGAATCCAGTGTCGTACTACCTAATTTCTACAGAGAACATTAATGTCGTCATAAATACGACGCCACGCAGCGGTTGTAGAAACAGATTCTTCATTACCAATATTCCAAAAACAGTTTCCTGTTCTCAAATAGTGCAGTGTGTATAGTATTCTCATAAATGGAGAAATACTATTACAATAACAGTTCTTCTCCGATAAGAGAGGTATAAGCTTTTCGATGACAACTTTTGCTGATTCTTTTGTAAATCGAAAATGTTGGAAAAATAAAGCGTCATTATATCGTTCAAATAGATTACACGGATCACTGATATATCGAGGCAGGCGTGAGAGCACGTTAAAAGATCTTTCGATTTTTTCCGCAGACTCGATTGACTCGATCAAAAAAGTTTCGTCCATAGCATTTTAGTTTCAACTCCTAAAGAATTAAATTCAGGCAAAATAATGATTCAGCAGCGCAGATAAACAATTTATTTCTATGGCTACGTCAGATCACCAGCTAAAGAGACTGACATCGGAAGGGTGACAATAAGAACTTGGAAGGACAATAGCCTACATTTTCGAGGGCTAGGGAACTTGGCTGCATCATCACACGCGGTATTCTTCTGATATAATATCTTGTGAGCGTCATACCTGACAGTCGTTTGGTCGATACAAGTTCCGTTACAACGTTCCGATACAACTGCGATATCTACCAACATGCCAAACATCCTATTTTCAAATGAACAAATCCTGTCGATGCTATCCCTTATTCAAGAAAGACGTGATTCTTTATTTTATAAAATTGATAATAAACTTACTGTGATTAATAAGTCCACAAGCTGGAAGCAATTGTGTGATGATTTCATTGATACAACTAAAATGGATGGTGTTACCGTAGAGAAGATACTAAAGAAATGGGACAACTTAAAATCAAAGTTGCGGCAGTATGTCTCGAAGATTGGCCGAAGCCGATCAGCAACGGGTGGTGGACCTCCTATGGCTACAGACCCAGTGATGAAACTTTTCTGGGATATCATGGGACGGGATAACCCATCCCTTGTACAGATCAAAGGTGCAACAAGTTCAAATGTACCTGTGGAGGAAGATAAAGAAAACTGTGGTTACGGCGATGAGAATGCGACGTTAACTCAGGACACGGATACATCTGTCGCATGTAGTGAACAGATAAACTCATCGAGCAATCATTTCTCCTCATCTGACGTGGCAAAACTAGCGTGCAAGAAATTGGAAGAAGATATTCTTCAAAACTGTAAAGAGCACGAGATCCGAATGGAACTACTTCAGGCGAAGCGAGAGTATTACGTGGAAAAGACCGGTAGGTTAATGGACCATTTATGATTGACGAACGTTATGTCATTGATTTCTATGAAATAAATTATTATCTTGGATTCATTTATTATCATTTATTTATGAAATAACGCAACATAATCTACTCTACTATCAAGCAACAATATTGTGCGATGAATTCATTGGATAAATTATTTTTAATTAGACTTCGGTAACATCGATAAGCGAGAATTAAATTCAGATAATAAGTGTATATTTCGTGTACTTTAAACATAGATTGATTAGATATTAGCCTAGTGTATTCATTACGTTAAACAAACCGAATAAGTGACTGACTGAATAGTCCTGAATTAAATGCCAGGCAATTCTATTAATACATAGGTTAAATCCTAGAAATTGTATACTCAATGTATCCTTTCATAACAAAGAAGTAATTATTACCCTTAAAGTAGCAATTTTTTCTATCTATTTGGGTGATAATACAATCCAATAAGGTAGCTATCTTAAATACTTAAAAAGGCATTTAGATAAGGCTACCTCACCATGAATTGAAACGTCCCTTGAAGGTGACTTAGGTACCTTAGAGCAATTTAATGTGTCTTCCTTAAGGTAGAGGCGCCTTAAGGCACCTACAAAATGACGCACTTCCTTAAGGTACCTATACCCTAAAACTGAAACATACTAAGGCTGTTTTTAAGGTACCTTAAGGTACTTAAGGCTTAGGTACCTTAAATTGAAATAGGCCCCTGGTGTCCTCTGCTGATAGCTTATTGTTTGCCATTTCCAATAGCAAGCGATACACGAATTATCCATTCGAGAAGGAGCAAATTGTCTTATTCTGTAATGTGCCATTTCGATATTAAGGTTAGATATGATTCTTCCTTTCTAGGAAACCGAAGCGCACGTAGATGAATCTAATTCTGTGGTACCCCGTCTGGGTCTTCGTTGAGAATGTAAGGGATCCACTTGGCTGCGATCTTCCTTTTTCCCAAGTTTTAGCGTAATATGTGATCGAGTCAAGAGGTGATGACCGACTTGGCTACTTCATCAGATGTTACATGCATGTTCCTGCTGAAGCACCACACCGGGTGAAGTCGCTTACACTCCAGAACGAGAAGTCCAAAAGTTCAGAACGAGGTTCGTCATCTCACGAGAGTCTGTCTTCCTTGAACCTATCCATATCCAATCACTTTCGTGTGATGGAGCATGTTCGTGGAGGCCTTCTTCCAGGTCTTAGCAGACTTCAGCAACTGATTTTCCATTTCCAAGCAGGAGCAAAAGTTTAATGATTTACTTCTGCAGCCAAAGTGAGTTTCTGCAGGGAACGACGCCGAAAATGGGACTTTCACAGAATGATGTACACCCTATGGCTACTAAGAATCTGCACGCCTGCGACTTCCACTTGGTTACTCTTCTTGTTAAACAGGATCAAAGAAAAGCACATGTATCAATGGGAGGCAGATTCGCTAAAATATAAGGCTCCATGTTTTATCTTATCAAGTATGTATTTTATCCTATAAGCCGTAATTATAAAAATCAGTGTTGAATTGGCCATCACTGATGCAGCTTCTTTTGAGGAAGTGAAGTTGGGATCAGATTCTAATAGAGGACTGTGTAATTCAATGCCAGCATAACCGTTGAGTTGCAAAAAAGTTCGAATAATCGAAATGGTATCTTCAAAAACTGTTGGAAGAAAGACATCTCGTAAAACATTTTCTAAAACTTCAAAATGATGCGAAATTGCGGGGATTACTCGCTGAACATAATTTCACTGATTTTAAATTTATTTTACCATTGCGACAAGTTGAGGTTCAAGTGTGGAAATTTCTGATAATGTTTCAATGCCGTTGAACCAATAGGCGATTATATCTTCCATAAGCAATTGTTTTATGACCACTTCCAACAAAACCACTCAAGACGCAACCTCCAGTGAAAACTGTAACATTATACGTAGAAATTTCTTCTCTTACAAATGATAGATCAGTCGGTGACAAAACAAGCATAGCTTTAGATTTTTCAAGGGAATATTCAAAATTCTAACCAAGACCAGCCAGTTGAAGCTTGTCGAACAATTTTAATATTTTAGTAACTTTCCTCCACCTGAGGAATCATCTGCATTCCAATTTTGTACAATATCATCAGATTTAAGAGCCCTGATGAGTGGAAAAATTTTGATTGCATTTATCATGCCCGTACAGAAATAAGTCCGTATGAATCATAGTATGAAAAGGTATGAAAAATAGTATGACAACGCATACGTATGTAATAACATACTATGAAACATAGTATGTACAAGTATGAATAATGCATACGTGTGTATAAACATACTATGAAACATAGTATGCATAAATATGAATAGCGCATGCGTATGTATTAACATACTATGAAACATAGTATGCATAAATATGAATAGCGCATGCGTATGTATTAACATACTATGAAACATAGTATGCATAAATATGAATAGCGCATACGTATGTATTAACATACTGTGAAACATAATATGCATAAATATGAATAGCGCATACGTATGTCTTGACATTCTATAAAATATGCTATGAATAAAAATGTATTACGCATATGTATGCATTATCATAGTATGAAACATAGTATGCATAAATATGAATTTCGCATACGTATGTATTAACATACTGTGAAACATAGTCATAATTGATTATTTAAATTCATACCGTATACACACATACTACATGTTATTGTGCAGGAGTAATCTATGTTGGGTAGCGACAATTTTTTCTACTATGATGTTTGATGCGTAACCCGAATTTTGTACCCATGCTGAATGATGCTGGTGACTATCAGTCATCTATACAGAATTAATGAGTGATATCAAATATAACTTTCGTTGAATATGTTTCATAATGTTCATAATGTTGCTGTTCAACTTTCTGATGAATGACGTACTCATTTTTATCTCAGGTCATTGGAAATAATTATCTTTCATTTAATTATCTTTGTCTAGTATTAAATAACTATTTTGCTAGCATATAATGACATTATTTGCAGATAACGAATTCGTCAATAGTTCTGATTCTTGTGATAATGAAATTCTTTCATACATATGTATATATTGTTCATGCTTTTCAGATACTTTATACAAAACGTCTTTGCTACAAGCTGAAAATTTCATATGAGACGATTTTATCAAACACGTATGGTACTTAATGCATACAATTCTGAAATATTACTCATTGTTTTCCTATGATTATTAATGCAATAATGATATTTATGGAGCTTCCACAGTATCTCCACAATATTTCAACGTGTTTTGAAAATGATAGTGAAAACCTACTGATGATGCCCAACACATCGATTTTGTTTTATTTTTAATGCATAAATGATTCATTTACATGTATGTATATTTAGTCTAACCAAGAATTAATCGAGTTGGATCCTTCTCATCTCATAATTGCATGACCTACATGCATTTTTTTTACATAACATGATGATATCATAAGAATTTTTATTAACGATTACCATGCATATAAGAGAAGGTATTATTCTTGTTTAAACGAAATAATAACGTGTCTTGTAGCTTTCTTTTGCTCAAAGAATTAGTTATTCAACGAGTTTACTTTTGAAAAGTCTCATGTATATTGTGGATCTCTACAATGTCAGTAAAAATTTGAAAGTCTATTTTTGAGTAATCTAAAAGTTAAGTATGAAAGTGTTACTAATATAATTTCCTTGAGTTGCCATTGATTAAGCGCTATTTTGAACACCAACACATTTAAGATAATAAATTCTATCAAACATGATTCATGAAAGTAATAAAAGCTAATTCAATTAGTTTCGAAAAATATTGTTGATATTTATTTTGATTATTTATCTTTTCTATTATTGCTTGAGAAATTGCCACCTTATCATAAACGTGTACAATTCTTCTATTAGTGTGTCATTCTATCTGAAGTTTTCCATCATGCCCATCAGGGTTGTCCAGTCTAACTCAGAAGGCTCCTGGTTCCTTTCACTTCTCTAATAATAAGCATTAGTTTATTTCCATTGAATAAATGAACTTGTATGAACGTCAAAACAATAAACTTCACACTGTCTTGACGTGGGAGCATTATTATTAGCTGCTTGCATTACAGGTAACGGTAACGGATTCTTTTGAGATTGTTTATGCTAGTGAATGCTAACGAGTTGCTTCACTTTCTTTTTTTATCTTCTGCTTAAGGGTTTATGGTACCGTCCTCTTCACTCGAACTTAGATTTTAAAAAATCATACAAAAACGTTTATCTTTGATCAAATGGGTACGTCGTTCGTGTGTTATAACAAATGAATGCCATATATGTGATTTTAACGTATGAGAAATTGTAATTATTTTGATCTTAAAATGATGCTAATAGCTGTCTCCCTCATGATATGTTCTCTATCTAAATCAGTTGACTTGCTACATTTCACATGTTACCGGAGAGACAAGGTGCTTTTGACTTTGTTCCCTTTCAGATTAAAATACGACATATTGAATACAGAATGCATGTTATTATTCATATGATATGTGGTGCATATAATAATGAATTCATGCTGTTATAGAATATATGTACAACATCAAAACATATGTGCTAATGTATGATATTCCTTCGTACGATATACTGCTGTATGCATATATGTTGCATTTTTATGTCAGGAACATACTCTGAAAACTCACGTGTGTTTAGGATGAGTATACGTACCTATTTTCATAGTATGTTTCTTTGTATGATTCATGCGTATGGCACGACAACGAGTTACATGCTCTTAGTACGTCTCATACTATGTTTCGTATGTCTGTTCCATACTATGTTTCACATCATGTTTTCACAGCGTGTGCCATATGAGTATGCATACTATTTTCATAATATGATTCATACTATGTAAAGTCATAGTATGAATCATACGTATGTTAGGGTATGGCCCGACAGAGCGTTACATGTTCATAGTATGTTTCATAGTATGCTTCATACGTCTGTTCCATACTATGATTCATACTACGTTTTCACAGTGTGTCTGGTATGAATACGTATATGATTTTTCATGGTATGTTTCATAGTATGATTTTGCTCAGCATGATTTAGGGTATGCTTCATACTAAGTTTCATACTATGTTAAGTCATAGTATGAATCATACGTATGCCAGAGTATGGCCTGACAGAGCGTTACATGTCCATAGCATGTTTCATACTATGTTACATACGTCTGTTTCATACGAATGTTTCATAGTATGATTCATACCAATTTTTTCTGTACGGGTGGACAATGGATCTCCTTGAACTACACCTTAGCTGAAAATAGTTTCGCTTGTTTTTCTAATTATCAAGAGTCCATTTGTACGGTAAATGTTGAAAACAAAGACTACCTGGGCCAAAAAATTCTTGAATCCTGGAATTAAATGCATTTTTAGCGTTGATTAGCAGAACGCCCCCAACATATCGATGAAGCGCACCCTCCACAACATAATTGCTCTTGATTAGAAATAGACGTCACATCGATTTTCGTGATAAATGCCATTGCTCTTCATTAACAACAATGAGATTTAATAAACGATCGATCAAATTGCCATGCAAGAGATGTGCGGCTGGTAGGATTCGAATCTACGACCAAGGTTAACTAGACCTGTGCATAACTGAGCTACGAGCCACTTGCGAGAATTTATTTCGTCTTCATGGTGTTCGTCTTAAATATACGGTATATATGTACGTCTCTCACCAAGTCCTATCGGTCTCACTTCTGGACATTTGTCTAGCGCTATTTGTCGATTTGACATCAATGCTCTTATCTCATCCCACGACACCAATTAATTAGCGAGGCGACAAGTCAAAGATGCAGCTGCATCTCGGAGTTTGCAATACTTCAATAAAAGATCTTACCATCGAGTCGAATATATTCCTTACAGTCTACCCAACCCGTGTAAGCCTCGTGCCACCTTCTCAGTATGTGTGGCAGTCTTATCGATGCTTTCAAGCAGTGGTAGTTCATTGCAAGAAAGAAAGGCCTTCTTGTGAGGCGGATGCTTCGTACCTTAGCAATGAATCACTTTGACCACTTCAACATTTGAAGTCAAGTTATCCTCTGGGATAGAACTCCTACTTTATCTCTATTTAGAATCCACCGAACAGCTCTCCGAATATTTCCTCTCAATTTCATTTTACGTGGCTTTCTTTCGAATTTAACACTTGTGCCACTATGACTGTTAACTCTTTACCACCTAGCTTTTGAATCATGATAACTTTTGAAAGAAGAATCATAATAATCTGATCTTCTATATGGTTGAAGAATTTATCATTCTACTGATATTCCATGACCAATCCGTTTACCAAAAGTAAGGATGAATGAATAAGAACTATATTTTCATAAAATGTCATTTTTGCACCACAAGTCACGGTAAACAACGTGATTATTTTTCTTAGATAAATAAATTTTGTAATGCTACTGTACCCTGTAACTCAGCACCGTATTCTCTCTTTTGTAAGCCCATGTGCGTCAATTTTTAAGTGATTTATGAGGGGAGCTTTAGAAGGTCGTTTATTGGAGATCGGACTCTTATGCCCTTTTTAGCATTTTGAGGTTTGATGGGGCCTATGGGGCTATAATTAGAAGGGATGCCTATTTGAGAGTGTGCGTATATTAGAGAGAATGCGGTACATAGGTGTGCATGTAGGATACAGGCCTACAGGTAAAAAGATAAGTCGTTGCGTAGAAAATCATTTGTAACTGAAGACTCCAAAAATTGTGTGATACATTTAGCCCTCTTTGAATTCAACACATATTCTCCCCAAAGATCACAAAGAAGGACCTTTCAAAGACCGCACCATTTCTGCTGCTGTCGTTGGTCCAAGTACGAGACTTGCTCGTGAATGATCCAATCACCTTCAACCCCAACTCTCGGCTGTAGTTGGTGGTTCGCTCGGGAGGATGCCCGGAGGGTGGGGCTGAGCCTTCCCACTTTTTGGAGAACTTCATTCCGGGGGCTCGGGCGCGCTCCCTAATTTTGAACGGCTTACTGATAAAAAAAATGACCACCGTCTTAAAATTTCTACTCATACACGTTCATCATCCGTGTATCTGTCTGTATGATGAGTAGTAGGGTACGAGTACTCAATCAAGAGACCCAATAGTGACATGACGTTACTATTGTTGAGAATGTACCCGACGCATGAAATCTCATGACTGTCTCAAACTGTGATTCGATTTCTATGTCAGGTTTTCAACTTCAGTTAAGGACTGTTTCACACATGCGACTTTTTGCCACGCAGTTGTCGCTGAAATTCGGGAGTTGTTTTTCACAATGAACTTCTAGTTCTGCGACTGCCAATCATCAGAAAAACCGTTTAGATCTCCCGATCTCATGAGACACAGAAAGTGGCTCTGTCTTAGCCTATTAGATAAGGATTTTAGCCAAAATTTCTCTGAAGGCAGGCTTCAGTTGTTTTTGTTCTTGTTCTCATCGAAATCAGTAGGAAATCTGCTATCAGAATATCTAGGATTTATTACATATTTCGCTATAATATTCAAATTCAGCATAAACATTCCTATTTCCTATTTTTGTCTCGCAGTCTGCTCTTTGTAATAGACATGTAAGCTCATTTGATAGACATGGAAATCTCAGCATCCTTTTCAATCACCTCATCGATAAAATGGTCGATTGCGTCATTTTTTCATAGCAAAAGTCAACAAATTTTCATGAAGCGACCACTTTCAGAATTCAAAATTCGACTGAATAATATCTCAATTTACAATTTTAGGTGCGGGTTATACATATGAAATCTATAGTTAGGGTTTCTCGTAACTTCATCTTCGTGTAGAATATTCGGCAGGTCTTCCCTCATACTAATTGACCTCTTAAATAGACATTTTATCTATAAGCCTATAGGACTCGTGAAATATTTCACGTAAACAGGTCAATAACTTATTTACGTAGGTTGTTTAATGCATTGTTATTTTTGCGTAATGAATAATTTTGAAACTTTTTACTGAATTGATTTCATTTGAACTTAAACCTCAGGCCTAATAATTTATACAGTTCCTTTTCGTCAACTTATCTCAGTACAAGTATGAAATGCTGAGCAAGCCTACTGGGCCTATGGGCCTGTTTTCAAGCACTGAAAATTAAATCAAACAAACGAAGACTTCTGGAATATTAAAACTAGAAACTAATAATAATATTAATTCTAGAAACTATAGAACACGTGGCAAAAAAGGATTCAACAAACGTTTGTAAATTTATCAAGCGCAAAGCCATCGAGGTGGTCTATGGTAAGAGGCACTAGTGTTTCCTTTCCCTATGCTCTATGGGTTCTTCAAAGTAGTCTCGCATGGTGCGTTACGAAACTAAAGTATATGTGACTGAGTATTGGGTAATCAATAAGTGTAAGAAATCTGCTATAAATACAACCGCTTGATAAACGAAATTGTTGGATTATGTGAAACAGCAAACTGCACCCAAAAGGACATGAGACATCTGCGCCCACCGTCACTGAGATTTCGACCCAATAAGCTCAGTATCTGTCAAGATGGTCGGTCCGCATCAGCTCGTTGCACCCAGGTCCTACCTTCTTCCACCTTCGCTCTCAACCTGTTCATGGTGATCTTTAATAATAATAATAATAATAGAATTCTTTATTCATCATACAAAAGCGGTATGACTAATGCAAGAATTGTTTGGTACTGACAAAATCAACGTGTCAAAGTTACGAACGTGACGAAAATCGAACAAATGAGTTGTAATACAAGGATGAGTTCCGACGTAAAGGAAGAAGGGCACGGGAATGTCTGATATCATGCCTAGAGTCACGCAAAACAAAAAATTGGGACAACGGATGACAGTCTTTATGTATACAAATACTTTTAATGATCTTCACACAGCATCTGTCAAGGAGATCACGAAGTGAATTATGGTGGGTCAAATTGGCCCACCGACAAGCAATTTTGTACAGTATCTCAAGTTTCTTGAAGTCCTTCCTATTTAAATCGCACATAATAGGCCAACAGTATACAATATGACAAAAAACGATGCCGAAGAATGCTTGCATGATAACGTCATTACAATTACCATTGGATTTTAATTTCTTGACATACGACATGGCCCGACAGCATTTTGCATACAGAGACGAAAATTGCTCGCTCCAACGCAAGTTATTCGAAAAAAATCACTCCAAGAATTTTCAGAGATGTCACTACTTCGATTGGCACACCATTGACAAAAATGTCTGGATAGGACGCATTACAAGATTTCCGTGATAAAAACATAACTTTAGTTTTGCAAACATTGATAGCAAGCCTTTTCTTGCAGACCCAGTCAGACAGCGAATCAACAATAGGCTGGAGTTTACAGTTTTTGATGTCATCAAATTTATGAATGAGACTGATGTCATCAGCATACATCACACATTTTGTTTCATTAAAGTTAGGGATGTCATCCAGGAATAAAATAAACAGAAGGGGTCCTAAAATTGATCCTTGAGGAACGCCACTACTGATATCGTGGAAGGGGGTGTCACAAGATGGGATGCGGACTCTCTGTTGACGATTTTGTAGGAAGCTTTTGATCATGCTGACAACGTGGGGGAGCAACAAAATCTATTAACTAAAGTTAGTAGAAGCTGATGGTGACTGACAGTGTCGAACGCCTTTTGCAGATACACTGCAAGTAAGGCGACGGAGTTATTGACATTTTCGGTGAAATGCTCAAGCAGGGAAAGTCTGACACTCAGCAGAGCATTGGAACAACCACCAAATCTCGAGACATAACCGAATTGTTTGGGATCAATCTTCTTTTGGAGTGAAGGGAGGAGAAGTTTATCTCTTACAAGGCGTTCAAGTATTTTGCTGAGGAAAGGTAGTAGAGAGATCGGTCTGAATTCGGAACTGTCCTTTTTAGGTAGGGGGAAAATATTGGCACGTTTCCATGCAAGCGGGAAAGAAGCAGTCTTAAGGCACATATTATAGATAATGCAGAGGGGGTAAGACAAAAACTCAGCAAAACTTCTAATAAAAAACCCAGGTAAGTCGTCAGGACCGGAAGAGTTAGATTTGCATTTTCTAATTAAGGCTACCACTTCAGACTCAGTGACTACACAGGTCGATGAGACGTGGGAATCTATCCGAGAATCGACGAAGTTATCAATATCTGGGGGTGAAAACGTGGACTTGAATTGGTTATTAAGATCAAGAGCTTTTGGAAAGTCAATGGTACTTTCAACAGTTGGTTTCTTGATTTGGGAATTGATGACCTTGCACTTCTCAGACTGGGAACCAGCTTTCAAACTATGATAGTACCTACTCTTAGCTTTAGAAACCTCTGATAAGAATCTTTCACGAAGATTGACAAACTTAGGGTAGTTGCCACGTGAAAGAGCACGATCTCTGGAATCGGACAACGCCTTTAGAGCGGGGGAAAGCCAGGGAGGGTCACAACTGCGCATGCGAACATTTTTTTCTGGGAAATACATTTGTAACAGGAACAATAAAAAATTCTGAAACTTGTCAACATGAATGTCCAAATCGTCTGAAGCAAGGAAAAAATTATCCCAGTTAATACACATCAAAAACTGACAACAACTAGCGTAGGAAGATGCGGTGAAGGAACGGACTTTTACTATCTTTGTGATAACAGGTTTAGGGACACAAGGTTTCACGAAAACGCCTTTATGATCAGATCTACCCAGTGGAGCAACACAAGAGGGGTTCTCAAATCGCTCCGAATGATTAGTAGCTATAATATCTAAAATATTCGGGCCCCTGGTCTACACCGTTACAATTTGTTTTAGATCGTGGAATAAAAAGAAATCAGAAATGTGATGACGTAGGTCATTGATATCACCCACAAGAATAGAATGATTTACCCTAGGATCAACAAAAATAGATTGTAAGTGTTCAAGTACGGTAGTGTGGGCAAAGGCTGCACCCCAGTAAGGATGGTAAAGAACTGTAATCGTAGCATCGAAGTCTGGAAAGTGGCACGATAAGATGTTTGACTTGATGCTAGGGCGAGGATTGTTAATGATGGAAACACGCAGATAGGACTTATGATAAAGAGCAACTCCTCCTCCATTGATATCTCGATCTTGTCGAATTAAATCATAGCCATCAAGAGACACAGCCTCATCAGTTATAGCTGCGCCAAGCCAAGTCTCAGTGATACAGATGACATCAGGTTCAAGGTTAACAGCACGTAACTTAAGATCATCACATTTGTTAGATAACGAGCGGGCATTGAACAGTAAGATAGAGGGTGAAGGCACTTGCTTATTCCTTGGTCGCCGTTGTAATCTCAGCTGCTGTGGTTGCGATACAGGATGGGGAAGTTGAGGGAGAAGAGGACTAGGCATGGATGCGTGCGGAGGTGTGCGAGTGACCGTTTGGGAGAAAGCACGCGCGTGCGAGTATGAGGCACGAAGTTGAGGGAGGCGAGTACTTGGCGTGGATGCATGTGCAGGAGGGAGAGTGATCGATTGGGAGAACACAGGAGCGTGGCAGCACGAAACGACAGTTGAATCCTTCTTGCGTAAGAGCTTGTAATACCAAAGGGAACGACGTAGAGACCGGGAGATAGAAATATCCCGCTGTAAGCTAAGGATATGGGAGCGAGAGTATTGCAGTCTGTCTGACGTCATAGCAAAGATGCGTGACTGACTGATCCGACGCTGTAGCTTTGTATAGGGAAAACAGGCAAACCCAGCAAACAGCGATGCGAAGATACATTGAAAAAACACATAAATGAGTGAACTCAAGCCAAGATATAGAGATGTAAATTGAGTTTGGAGTCCAGCGGTGAACTATCAGAGTAGCCAGCGGGACGAGGAATCAAACCATACAAAAATAGACGTCGTTGTTTGGTGAAACTTATGACACGATGATGATGAACAGTCTGCCTGAACGAGGAGCCACGATACGTCTGCTCGCTAAGGCGTCAACGGAAGTTGTGACTTTATAGTTAAACACTGGCATCAACAATAAATTTCCTCACCGACGGAGCAACGAAATCTCGGGATCCCACTCTCAGAAGGCATGAGCTCACATTTCTATCCTTGCTTCTGAATGCATTCAGCAAGTTCTTCATATTTCGCAGTTGCTTTTCATGGGCATCCCTAGCGCTCTTCCCACGGAACGGTTAGTTCGTCCATAATCATTATCTCCCCTATCGTTTATGTCCCCTAATCCTTTATCATTCGGATTAAACGCTCCCACCAACCTCCCCACCAAGAGGCAGTTGGTGGATTGAATTTCCATTGTATTCGCTGAACACTGGCGGTGTTTTCAATCTTTTTCCAATCAAGCTTTTTCGACAAATTGGCAAATCCGACGAAATTTGTGCCATTATCGCTGTAGACAGTTGCCGGTCTACCTCTCCGAGATACGAATCGGGAAAATGCCATCATAAAATCCTGGGTTGAGAGCGAATTCACTAATTCCAAGTGAACGCATCGATACACAGCACAAGTAAACAGGACTATCCAAGTCTTACTTCGATCCTTCAAAAACAGAGGTCCGGCCAAGTCAACGCCTGTGACTGAAAACGCCTGACCTTGAGTCAACCTGTCGATAGGCAAAGGAGCTGTGTCAACAGTAACGGGTTTAGATGAATACCTCTTACAAGTTGTACATTTTGAAATGATCTTTCTTATCGATCGTCGCGACTGCAGAATCCAAACTTTTTCACGCAACTTCACCATCATTATTTGCACTCCACAATGACCATTGTTTATGTGTTCAAAATGTATCAGCTGCTCAACAATAGGATGCGCTGAGGGCATAAGAATCGGCTGCTTAAATAATTCATTGTCATCCAAATTCAACAGTCTTGTCTTGACTCGAAACATTCCACTCTCATCAGTCTTCACATCAATCTTGAAGTTGATCTTTCGCTTCGAAAATGCTTCCGCCTGCACCAATCTAAAAATTGTTTTTTCAGCTTGATTGATTTCCTCCGAAGTTAGCTCACCATCATCTTTCGAGACTTTTTTCACATTTCTTATGAAGCGATTTATCCAGGCCATAGTTCTGAGATTCTTTGTATAACTTGAGAATCTGATATACCAATGCTGACTTGTTGTCGATACAAAAGCTGGAGTAACAGATTTTCGCTTCTCGCTTTCAACTTTCTCTTCATCTGTCTGTTCTGCTTTAATAGGCCACTTGTCTTCACATTGCCGTAACCAAGCTGGTCCCTCCCACCATTTCGATTTGATCAATTGTCCTGGGGAGCATCCACGAGAGGGAAAATCGGCCGGGTTTTCGCATCCTGGAATATGCCGCCACACCGATGTCCCAGTCAATTTTCTTATTTCTTGAGTTCGATTTTCCACAAAAACGTCCCATTTATCTTCACTCTTGATCCAAGCCAAGGCCGTGGTTGAGTCACTCCAGCAATAGCATTCAAAAGTTGGGAGTGACAAAGCAGTCTCAACGGATTTCAGAAGACGAGCTCCGATCAGACAAGCCAATAATTCCAATCTGGGAATCGTCGGTCTAACTAGCGGTGCAATTCTCGTCTTTGCCTGCAAAAGTTGGACAAATATCGAGTCCCGTGATTCAACTCGAACGAAATCGCAGCCGCATGCGCCTCCTTACTCGCGTCACAGAAACAATGCAATTGAATTCGATCAGCAAGTCCGATATGAACATGCCGAGGAATTCGTATTTGAGTAAGGCTTTCAATTTCCTTAATTCATCCACCAAACCTGTCAGCTTGTTCTGATGGAATTTCAGTATCCCAACCTTTTTTAATAGCCCATAGCTCCTGTAACATCAGTTTAGGAATTAATAGCACTGGGCAAGTAAATCCAACGGGATCAAACACTCTTGACACAAGGGACAAAATACTTCTCTTCGTCACTTTTCTCAATTCTTTGTCAACTTCGGGTGAAAACCGAACTGAAAGTGAATCTTCGTCCTTATGCCAGTTCAACCCTAAAACAATAGTATCAGGACAGTCGTTCTGAGATCTACTCACGGGGTCGTTGCATTCCCATCGTCTCAATTCCATCTTGGCATTTTCCATAACTTTGATCGATGTCGATCGAAAGTTATCAAAATCCTCTAAAGTATCGACAGAGGTCACCACATTGTCCACATAGAGACACTGCTTCAATTGCTGAGCAATAGCGGTGTCATCTTCACTTTTATCTAAATGATGTTTGATTACACTGTTCAGCAGGAATGGACTACAATTAAGGCCAAAAACCACCCGATTATGACGGAAGATCTTTACAGACTTCTCCTCTCTATTTTTCCACCAAAGGAATCGGAGATAATCTTTGTCCTTTTCACAAACTTCTATCATTTGGAAGGCTTTACGAATATCCGCGATCACTCCCACCTGTCGCATTCTAAAACGCATGAGAATTGAGGGGAGCAAGTCAATCAAATTTGGGCCAACTTCTAAGCAATGATTCAAAGACAATCCGGGCTCGGTTTTGCACGAGGCGTCAAACACTGGCCTCATTGGAGTGGTACTGCTGTCAACTTTGAAAACAGATCTATGGGGCAAATAATGACAATCATTTTCTATGTCATCCGACACTTCTTCGATAAAACCCTCACATAACCATGAATCGAATATCTCTTCATACTCCTTATATTTGTTTTCTTTCTCAAGCTTCTGAGTAATACTCTTCAAACGACGGTAAGCGACATTTCTGTTATTTGAGATCGAATTCATTCCCTCTTTCCACGGTAAAGCAACTCGGTATCTTCCATTTTCTGATTGAGAAACAGAATTCAGAAAATGATCCTCGATTTCCTTCATTTTTTCCTCTTTTGCTACGACCTGAATGGGATCACGAATTCCGATCGCCTCTAAGCTCCAAAGATCGCTCACAGGTGCTGTCTGATTCAGCAATGAAAGACTACTCATAGCAAAGTTATCGATCCTAGAATCAATATTCGGTAAGGGACCACTGAGAGTCCAACCAAATATTGACTCAACAGCCAATAATCCACATGAAAGTCTCATCATTTTTCCTGTCATCAACGTCAGTGAAATTCCTTTCTCTTCGAGTTCCCGAATCCAAGGTCCATTAGGGACTCCATCAACTTTACCACAGATAAGGTCCTCATTCAGCAATTTTATTTCTCTACGGTTCTGATTCTGTATGCCCTCTAAAACAACCCGGTGAATTGCATGCCGATTCACTCATCGATCCTCCAAACAGTGATTTTCTCAAAATTTCATGACCAAGAACAGGACTATGCAAATGTGTTGCGGTCGCTGTTTTAACATAACTGCGCTGATTGCCATCATCGAAAATCAATCGCACAATGCGACTCCCTTGTGGTCTCACAGCTCTGACATGTAATGTTTTCAATAGCACATTTCCTGTTGCATTACTGTAGTTAGCTGCTGACTCGGTCACTTCATCATGTGGATCGACGGACTGCGAATTTGACTTATGACACGGTAAATCGGGACACATGATTGTCTGATGCCTTACTGTTACAGGACAAACACCTCACATTTACGCGACAGTTTTGAATTCTGTGACCTGTCTTCAGGCACGCAAAGCAAGCCTTTTTCTCATTAACCAATTTCCTTTTCATCTCAAGGCTCAATGCTTTTCGACATTCGTTGCTATAATGATTATTCTTATCACAGAAAATGCAATTACTACGCGTGCACAAAAGTCCCGCTGCAGTATGTAAACCACCAGAACTACGATCCTGCTTCCTGTGCATCCCTCTACCTGAATTATTCCTGCTGGCTTTATCCTCAATCCTGAGGAAACCCTCCTTAGCCATAGAAACATGTATGTCATTCTTGACCTCAATTCTTAAGAACTCCATCAAGCCCGCTAATCTGTCTGAACTATCTCCACTTGAGCTAAACTTAGGAGTCCTCTGCCATGTCCTTAAAATAGCCTCATTCAAACATGAAATGACAATAGGATACAAAAAACGGCTAAACGCATCAACAGTAACATTCATAGACTCTAAAGACTTCAAATGAGAATCTATCTTACTGTACAATTCAGTCAAAGGAAGTTTCTGCTGAGAACTTAGGAATCCTAGTTGTAGCAACTCACGTACATAAAGTTCAACAAGGATGTCCTCATCTCCAAAGTGACTCCGAAGTGCTTCCACAGCTTTGCCGTAGTTGTCCGCAGACGGTGGGAAATTCTCGATAATCCCACGTGCCGTTGAGCCGTAGGCCGTTGCTTGGATGAGATATTGAAATTTATCACTATCGTGCAGAGTCTCGTCGTCGTGAATCTTCTTGAATTGTCCCCACCATCCGATCCACGTTCGAAGATCGTCATTCAACTTACGAAGTTGAATCTTGGGTAGTTTAAACTGTCTCTTGTCAGACTCGCTAGACGCCTGAGCCGACAAACCGGAAGGTGACGGTGATCGCGACGGCGCATTCGATTTTTCGAAGAACAGTTCCAATTTCCTTCGTAGGAAAATCCACTCGAGTTCGTAATTCTCCGCACTCTTATTCTCCTCGTCCAAGTCCTCGTCTTCTGCGTTTTTCAGAATCATGTCATTCAAGACATCGTCGTCCAATTTCGCTAGATCCTCATGGACCAACTGAAGTCTCGTCGCTTTAGTCTCTACAGACAATCTGTCTGGACTTTCACTGTCTATTTCTTCACTTATTCGACTGACTAGACTTGTGAAATTGCGACGAATCACACTTCTTTTCTTCTTGACATCCATACTCAGACGTAACTCAAATCAAATACTATCACGTCGGGCTCACCAGAAAATGTTCATTAATATGTGATAGTATGCCTGTGTATTTAGGATTGCCCTACGAGCCAAAATTGCCAACGTAAAGCACGGTCAAGAGTCAGAAAAGATTTTATATTCTTATCTTCTGTACAAGCTCATAAATTTCAACGGAAGGCGCGCATGCACGTGTCCACTCAAGCACTCTTCAAGAAACATGCCACTCACAGAAGATTATATCTACAAAGTTATCAACATTCACACCTGCCTCTCATCAATCCTACAGCCTCTGACAATCAACACTTGTACATTGCAATTCACAGACAAATTTCTAACAGGTATTTTATAAATTATAATGTGCTATCATTTCGGATTGATTGTTAGCTAAATTTGAAGTCTACGTAATCCACATTGTTTATAGTTGGAAACTGATTAATTGTTTGTGAAATCTTCCGTTTGAGGTGAAGACTTCCGTGTAATATAATCGAATTCAATAGTTAAGTTTGACACTTAAATGTCAATATCATACTACAAATAAGCAGAAATGAGTGCCATTCAAGGTAAGAGCAATGCATATTGACGAAATACCTTAAAACATATGTTTTAAATTGCAAAATTCGCGTTGAAGTTGTAATTCAATTTTTATGAACATCATACCATGAGAAACCTGATGATTTATAGATTAAATTGGCGTATGTGTCACTTTCCTAAGTGGCGTTTGTTTTGCCCGGTAGTCCTCACGGAAACATCTGAAGGTGATCAATATTGGCTGACAGTGTGATCTTCCTGGCATCTCTTTCATAACGCAAAGATTTCATGATTCTTTGAATGGACAAAAATAAACAGTCTGCATCAAATTACTGCTAACACCTCTGAAAATCATTTAAGATTCAAAGAACACAAATCCAGTATTCAGAAGCAAGACGATAAACGCGATCTTTTAGAGCATTCTAAAACTCATGATTATTCGCTATTTATTGATGATTTTAGCCGTGACATTCCTAACCGTTGCAATGATCCGATATCCACTTGTCAGAAAGTAGATTTATTAATCAACTACGAACTTGGGCTAAACAGGAAACATGAGCGCTGTTGAATGGTCAAACGGAACATTGTGAATGTTGCATATAAAGTCCAGTTTAGTGCGCACACGGCTATTTCCGTGAACAAAACTGCAGGACGACGAAACGTCGGATGTATTTTGTTATTTTAATCAATATAGCGTCGTAATTTGGGAGCGAAATTCTTCTTTCTTTGTTGATAAATACATGCAGCAAAACTTGCAGAAACTTGGTTTCTCGGACACCTACTTTTGAGTGTGCCTACTAGAAATAATATAGCTGCAAACTGAGTAAAATAATAAATGAAATGCGTACAAAGTATGTACGTAAGTGAGAATTACTGTGCTGCCGATGTCAGTTATGACCAATCGTCATGACTACCTTCAGACTGCTCAGGACAGCACCTGTGGGTGTGTCTGTATATACCAGGTTATGTCCACGTGTACAAGCCTATTAACATTAAAAATTGAGATTTCTAAGTTCGATAGCCGTGGTGCATTATGAATGCATAAAGAGGCTCTTTTATACCACTACCAGCAGTAATGAAAGCAATTCATGTGCAGAAAACCAGTCCCAAAAGAAGCTGACATTGTTAGTACTAGACCGGTAGCCTAGGTGTAGGGGCTACCAATTTTCATTCATATAGTGATGCACAGTATACTTCCTCACTCTAGGAACTGGACGTCTGCCGGGTCGGCGTTGGTTGGTGCGTGTGGTCAGGGAGTAGAAGAAAGGACCCTAAAATCACACCAGATCAGCTGAGAGGGGTGAAGGTTGAAACCAGCGCTAAATCATTGGTCATGATCCACCTAAACAGGAGTGGACAATGACAGACATTTTCGGTGGTGGAGGGGTCAGACAGAGACTCCAAATAGACGCCAAAAATAAACCTATAAGCTGTCAGTCAGGCAAGATCACCTGAAACTGCCAGATGCAGCTTGAAACCAATGACAAATCGCATATGATTGCATAGATCTGAACTCCAGTGGTGGGTCAACTCCACTGTCAACTTTACTGGGGACAGATTAACTCTTCTATTGCATCTTTCAATCCTAGGACAAATAGGCCCACATGTAAGCCGTTGTTGGAATATTTCTTGCTCAGAAATATCTATATACTTCTCAAAGTTAGAAATCTCTAAAAATCTTTCAATATATGACTGAATGCAAAAATCGCGATCAGAAACCAATTATAAACGGTTAACTATATCAAAAGCAGTGTCTGTAGTCCGGCCCGAATGCCCGAAAATATTGACTTGGCCCGGAAATTCTTGTCGTCACGGTCCGAACATTTTTATACAGTTATTTTCTGACAGCTCTTATTTCAATGCGACCTTATGATGTTGCCTTACAGAAAATCACGAAGATGACTTTTCACAGACACTGTAAATCGCTTAATACCAATCACATACGAAGGATGCATACCAAAATATTTTTTTGTTATAGTTCTGTATTCTCTTGGTATATATTTGTATACTTTTCGTATGTTATTTCAAATGTAGTATGCTTTACATACTAAAGCCATACCAGAACAATTTCAAAAGAAAGCATAAATCATGTCCAAAGTATGTTAATTTAAGGCCCTTTGTCAATAAGGATCACACTAGTGTTACTACTGTTCTGTAAGTAGTGAGATAATGACATTCAAGCGTCATACTTTCAATACTGAATTCGATTTTAATACATGTAGGTCTGAGGCATTTCATGAATAATCAACAATAAGTATTTAGCCATGAACAATTATGCATTATGCAATTTTGAAATAAAGCATATTATCAATCCGAAATAAAAATACATTATAATTGATGAACGCAAAAATAGTTGATGGTTGAGATATATAAGTCGAAATGATTGCACGATTGATATCATTTGAATGAATTGATGTTTATCAACTTGGTTCATAAAGTAGAACTAACTAAGCGTCCCGTTAATGTCGCTAGACAAGTAGCAACGACGACATATTCGTGGACCTTGAAATTCACAATAAATTTAATGTACTTAAGTATCACTCTATCAAACAAAGAATATTCACGACTGGTATTACCGAAAAAAATTATATGACAGTAGTATGTAATGCATATATTTTTTGCTGTGACTTAAAGGTCTACATACCAGAGGCATACGAATAAGGATGAATTTCCATCGGGTCTCGTATATAGAACATACCAGCAACTCGTATTTCAGTGTAAAACAGCCAATCACAGATAGAATAGTTTGTATTGCTACATACCAATCACATACGAAAGTAAGTGAGATGTGGTATGAATAACATACCAGATCTGTGTAAACATACGAGAATCTCGTATCAGATGTTAGTTTTTATAGTTTTTTAGTATGTGATTTTGGTGTATGTTTGTATGTAATTTTCGTATCCAGCGATTTACAGTGTAGTGATTCATTATCTTTCGGATAGTATGCTCCGGTACTAATAAACCCTCAAGAGACCTGAGCTTTTTCACTCCCTCTGAGACTCGACGGGGATTTTACAAATTCTTAGTTTACCTTGTTAATCGATATCAAATAATTAGTAATGTTGATTTTAAGTAAAATAAAACAATGATTTGGGCGTGTAGCAGGTCGATCTATCTAATCCTCTTTCAGCCGTCTCAGTAAACACATGCGAGAATGTGATGTTTTTGAAATTCAACGACATTTAGCACAGTATCAGTTGCACTAAGTGGCGGTTTTACGATGTTTGCTGTCACCATGTAGCCTCAGATAGTTGATTTCGATGAAATTGATTTATCCCATGCAGCAGAACCCTTACATTTTTAAGCTCTTTTTGAGAGTCCTTACGATTTTGTTGAAATTAACCGGTACAGGTAGTTGTAGTACATATATGAAATCGAATGTAGCATCTGCAAGAAAGTTTAGATTGGTGAGACAGGAAAGACTACGTATACAACAAAGAATTTTAGAACATGGCAAACAAGAACAATCACATGTAAGAATTCACACGAAGGAACATCATAAACACATTAACGGATTTAAATGGAGACTATTAGCTAAAGAGTCCAGCAGTGTAAAAAGAAAATATATTGAGAGTATTTACAATCAAAGGGCCAATCTAAACAACTTGATGAATGGATGCTAAGGTTGCAGGTCCCTGAATTCTTGACTTGACGGATGCTTTCTCTTTTATTTAGTACATTTTTATCTATACTTCTAGTATGTAAATCTCTCAATGTGTATCTCTATGCTCGCTACATTTCTTTGTTTGACTCTCATTCTGAAATAACCATACTAGACTAGGTCCATAGAGTAGGGATATATAGGTAGAGTGTCGACTCAAAAAGTTATCTGTATACAGTGAAAATTTTTATATCAAAAAATATTCAGTTTTTGCGGAGATCACGTTCCCGTAGACCAAAAAATTATTTGAGCACTTTTGAAAAAGTCAAAATTTGCCAATTTATATACTACCGAGATGATATAATATATATAAGTAGTATGAAACAAGTTGGATGCCAAAAGGAATGAATATTTGCTGAAAAGCACCCTAACTAAGAAGAAATCAAGCTGATTATCAAGGGAATTCCATGATCCGTATAATAATGGAAGTCTTCATGAAAAAGTCGCGATATTATTCATGCTTTCTTGTCTGAAATTTCAAGTTTATAATTCACTTTTCAGCGGCATGATTTTATGATTAGATCTCTAAATTCATGTTTCATTTCTAGAATCTGAGTGGTGATGTGGACCCATAGAGTACGGATATGTAGGTAGAGTGTCGACTCAAAAAATTATCTGTATAAAGTGAAAATCTTTATATCAAAAGATTCAGTTTTTTGCGGAGATTACGTTCCCGTGGTCCGAAAAATTATTTGAGCACTTTTGAAAAAAGTCAAAATTTGCCAATTTATATACTACCGAGATGACTCTCCTGTATAAGTAGTATGCTACAAGTTGGATATCAAAAGGAATGAATATTTGATAATAAGCATCCAAACAGCATGAAAGGAATAGGAACCCATCGAATTGCTAATTTAACAAATCTCCAAGGTTGTCATGACACTGAGAATCTATAAAATACCATCATTCCTTCTGCATTACAATCGTGATCACTATATTCCGTGGCAATGTCTTCAAAGCTGCATAAAGATGCATATCTCACATTTGGTATCAATTCCGACTGTATCTCCCTTGAGTTCATTTAATAAAATCGAAAGTGTATACACATTGGGGATTTAATAAATGCGGAGTTACCACTCTACCTAATATATTTACTCTATGTGTGGATCTATATTTGCATCTTTCAAAGTTAATTGAAATCATTGTCTTTGATTATGTGATTTTGCTCTGCCAGTGGCAGGTTGCCTGAGATATGATCACGAAATACTAATGAGGTTGAGCATGAAAGTAATAGGAACCCATCGAATTGCTAATTTAGCAGGCATTAAATCTCCAAGGCTGTCATGAGAATCTGTGAAATACCATCATTCCTTCTGCATTACAATAATGATCATTCAATTCCGTTGTAACTTCTGCAAAACTACAAAGATTTGCATATCTCACATTTGGTGACAACACCACCTGTATTTCCCTTGAGTTCATTTAATAAAATCGAAAGTGTATACACATTGGGGATTTAATAAAGGCGGAGTTACCACTCTACTTAATATATCTACCTATGACTAGGTCAATGTTATTTTTAGTGATATCTCATAATATTTCTGAGTATTTCTTATGTTGTGATTCAAGTTTTAAATCTTTATGTACACATAAATTGTATTGCCCGTGCTCAAACCTCAGTTCGAAAATTTGGATTGCTTATAAATTTGGTTAGTTTTTTATTTCTTGATTTTGCGCGGGAGAAGGACCATTAAGCCAAATTTTAAAACAAAAAAGTCAAATACACTGAATTTTAATGCCTGTCACTGTCTATCCTTGTTAAGGGGGATCATGACCAATGATTTGGCACTGGTTTCAATCTGTACCCCTCTCATCTAATCTTTGACTGCTTATACAGTGGGAACGGACTTTGGGGTGTCTGTCAGAGGCCACCCACCACTAAAAATGTCTGTCATTGCTGATCTCGGATTCTGGGGATCAACCGGAACTATTTACCATTGGTTTCAACCTGCACCCCTATCCGCTGATCTAGCGTGTTTTTGCTGTCCTTTTGGGGTGTCTGTCTAAATCCCCCCACCACCGAAAATGTCTGTCCTGTTTAGGTGGATCATGACCAATGATTTGGCACTGGTTTCAACCTATACCCCTCTCAGCTGATCTGGCGTGATTTTGGGGTCCTTTCTTCTACTCCCGTGACCACACCCACCAACAGCGACCCGGCAGACGTCAAGTTCCTAAGGTGGGGAAGTATGGTGAGCATCACAAAAAGCAATAACCATAGAGTCTTCAAACATATTCATGGCCTTATCATATTCGGGTGAAAATACAAGTGGCTGATGATCACCAATGGGGGACTTTATCGTGCATGACTGGTTAGCCTACATGAACAAATCGCATAAATGAATGTTCAAAATAAAAGCTATCGTTATATTCATAGTTCAACGCTAAGAGCAGACAGTTGGCAAAGTTTTCACAGCAGTAATTGATGAGTTTGAGATCTCCACAGCTATTTTGAGGGTCCTAAAATGCTGCAGTTATGGCCAAGTTTAGGCCCATTTCCGATTGGCATTAAAATGAGTGGATAACAAAATTAAGATTCTCAAAATTTGACGGCTGATAACAAAATTGAAACAAGCATCTCAAAGTGTTGTACCATTTCAAGATTTATTTCAGGAACTGCGCCATTTATTCGAGAAGTCATAAGTTACACTTCACATGCGTGTAATGTATTTCAAACAACGATAAATATGTTTCAGATTTGTAGAATGAATGTATTCCAGAAAGTAGAACTTGAATTAGAAATACGTAAAATAAAATTTCAGTCCTCGTTTCTTATCTTTCAGAAACGTAAAATGCTTTTTATTTAAATGTTAGTTTATTTTCAGAAATATGATGTGAATTTCAGGACGTAATTGTTACATTTCAGAAAGGTAAAATGAATCTCATGAAGTGTCACTTCAATTTTTTGAGGCGATAACATTATTTCAGAAATATGAATTGTATTTCAGAGAGTGTAATTTGTATTTCAGAATCGTGAACTGGACTTCAGAATGTGCAAGATATATGAAGGAAAGAGCTGCTTCAATTTCAGTCATGTAAAAAGAGTTTCAGAAAGCACTTTATGTATTTCAAAATCGTGAATTGGACTTCAGGAAGTGTTCATTATATTTCAGAAAATGTAATGTGTATCTCAGTAACATCAAATGTAATTGAGAAACTGCATTTCAGATGCGTAAGGTAAATTTCAGATTACATCAGATGCATTTCAGAGACGTCAAATGGATTTCATAATGTGTAAATTATATTTCATGCATTTGATATTAATTTCAGAATATGTATTATTCATTTCAGATTTGCAATATGTAAGCCAGGAAGTATGCTTGCTGCTTTCTTTTCAGAAGCAGGATGTGTTTTTCCTAATGCATAAATTACATTTCAGCTTCATAAAATGTATTTCAAAATTTTGACATATATATAAGAAAGGGCAAAATATATTACAGAAATCGTAAATTGATTTCAAGAAACTGTTAAATGATTTTCATTCACCAGGACTATGTTTTTCACTAATTTCAGATAAGCACATGAATCAAATGCGTTTCTATGAAATGCTATTAACTTATTGAACACATATCAACTTCTTAATTGGAAGCTCAAATCAATCCCCTTTAGCAATAAAATGTTCGAGTTCCATTGTTGACACATTGCGGACGTGAATCTTCAGGATAACTGCTGCATTTGTCGACCATCTACGTTGCGAAAGTCAGTGGCTAGGTAGGTGCCTTCCTTGCCTATTTCATTCATGAGAAATGCAGCACACAAGTTTTGGCAAATGATGATCCTTCTAGCCCGCTTTGTAGAGAGAAAATTGCCGAAACGGAATCCGTGGAAAGGAAGACATATATGATATACATGTATAAAGAACACGGACAATCGTGACTTACTGTATCGTCGAAGCTGCCAATATGGGAGAGAACTTTCAGAAGCGTTAGGCGTGAAATTAAAAACAGCCTACAACTGGGTCCGATCTGATGAGCCGAGTGGAAAAGGCAAAGGTGGATAAGAACAGAAGTAGACGAAGAGGAAATCGACGTCATCACTGCTCTTGTTAAGTCCAACCCAAGTATTACCCTGCGATCCATTCAAAGTCACGTCCTAACTACCTTCCACAAGTCAGTTTCGACCACCACCATTGGTGATGCACTGGAAGGTAGACTTTGCACTGTCAAGGCAGTACATCAGCAGCCAGTGACAATGAATAGTGCTCAAAACAATGATTTGAGGAAAACATGCGTCCGAAGTCTCAATGACTATATCCGCAAAGGTGTGGGTGGACGAGATGAACTTCAACCTCTTCATCAGAAGAAAGAATGGTTGGTCGAGAGCAGGTCAGCGAGCAGTATAGTCACGCTTCCTGCCAGTCGTGGGCCAAATATTTACCACGGTAGGGCGGAAACATAGGATAAAAAAATTGTCCATCTACATATTATACACCAATCGAGAGCTGAGATCATGAGGAATTCGAATATGTAAGTTAAAAAATCGAATCTCAATGTCCTTTTTGTACAGAGAGCGAAATTCAAAATGGCCGCCAAAATACTATATTTTGATACCTATGCTAACAGGAAATGATAATCTGTCTATAATAATATATATATATAATATATATAATAAATTCAGACAGCAGAAACAATGATTACGCTTTTTTAATATTAGTATGTGACGAGTATTAAACTATAATGTAATTATGTGATGTAAAAATCACCAAAAATTACTATCCAATTTTGTTTCTTTTATAAATGCACCAATATGAAATTATGGAATACGTTTTTCATACATCAACCCAAAATTTCGCACTACAGCTTGTAGCAGCTGTTTTCTAAGCGCTTTACAATTCATTCACGAAAAACAAACGTTGCTCAAATCATGATTCAATATTCCATTGAAAAAAAGGAAAAAATAACACAAACGTTAACTGCCTTCAACAACTGCTCCGGATAACGCGGGTTCACTTCATGGACCTTGTATTTGGCCCAAGTAGATTTAAAGTCAGCATTAACTGCCTCAACAGCCTGCTCGCTGTATCGTCCGACTCCAGTGTGCACAGAATCACAAAAATCTGTAATATGGTGAAAGACTGTGTGGACCTTTGGAGTGATCGAAATACCGAGAGAGAGGTTACTTTTCTCATAGTCACGGATAATCATTCGGAAATCTGGATCGAGATCATGGCCGTAGCATATCTAACATATTTCAAGCCTTGCAACGGGCACATGGATCGTAGTGCATCGATTTTGGATAGCAACTTCTTGCACGAGTTTCCGTTGAACAAGCCTCCATGTATGGCTTCTCTCTCAACAAAGCATGTGCGTGGCCAAGTCATGGCTTCTGGCGACTCTTTTTCTAGTTCTTTAAACATTTTGTTGAAAGGTCCTATGAGAAGGTGTAACTCAGGAGGAGGAAGAAGGTCAATCACTCGTTCTGATGATTCGCCTCTCAGAATTGGACAATGTATAACATTCCCGAAATGTTTTGCTTTGGATTTGTCCTGATCAGTCTCGTCATACCATCGCCAGGAAGCATCATTCAAGCTTCTAAGCGTTCGAAGATTGCCCTTAAATCTCAGAGAAGATTTGATTGAGTCACAACAAGTGCACGGGTGTGAAGAGCCGTGAGACATCAGACCGAGTAAGAGATTTGCTAATTTCAAATCTGTAGCAATAACCTTCGATGTCAATGAGGAAACGGAGTCTGGACCTACCAAGCGAATCAGATACCAAATCTTTAAAAGATTCGAGTAATTTTCTTGAAAGTTTGGGATAAAACCTATAATGAAAATGCCTTTAACGCTGTTTTCTCTCCTGGAGGCATTCGAGCAAACAGATAGACAAATCTTAAAAAACCACCTCCACCATCAACTCCCAATTTGAAAAGTAACCCCGCTGCCGATCCATAATGACGATGCTCGATAATTTCTCGAATCAAGCCATCCAAATTGGTGCAACGCACAAACGGTCTGTCAACATGCTTGCACTCATCAGCAGTCTTACTAAAAAAGCTTTCACATGAAACTGCAAAGAACGAATCAAGCGAGTGATTTAACTCAAATCAGTTTGCTTTTAGCATTTGATTCAACACTCTTCCTACTACCTGAAGTAGATCGAATGACACCAGCTAGCTTCAGTGGTGCATTGGAACTCAAATTCAGATCTGACTGAATATTCGAAAGATCATTTACATCTAGTCTACGGAGTGGAGATCTCAACGTGGACGTTGGAGAAACTTCAATTTTCAATGGTTGATCTACAAGTGTTGAAAGACTTATTGAATTTGTAGGAGACTGCATTGCTTTTGACTTCAGCACAGAGGCTGCAAGCTGCTCAGACGTTTTGCCTTTAGACGACAGTTGCTTCAGATGATCAAATCTAGTGGTCTTGGAGCACTGATGAGGAAGGCCTTTCCCTAAATGTGTAAGACACTTGCCACAAATCTTCAATGTTGAATTCGGATATGGTTCAGCCGATGGTCTTCCCACCTTCGACTCAGTCCATCCCTTCATACCTGCGGTCTTACACAGAAGACATGAGCACTCAGAATTTGATCGTGTTGACATAGGTGGAGGTAATTCCTCAAGCTTCGAATGGTCAAACAGACTTATTGAACGGGTGAATATGTCTTTGTCGTATTCACCAACTACCAACCTATATGTGTTGCATAATGCTTTTGGAAGACGTACATCAGATGAGTCGTACCCATCGATGGAGACAGTATTTCTCGATAGTGCGTTGCATATTTGAAGTTATGAGGTGCATGGTTTTGGTCTTACCGAAACAAAGGAGACATACTTCCAGCCGGCTGCTTTCATGAGATCGATGTTCACGAGGCATGATAGCGCGCGCACGAAGAAATGATCATTCAGCAAGTTATCTGCGATGCCGTCCTAATCATCGAATCAATAATGAAAATCCGCGGGCGCACGCACCTTAATGCATGCATCGAGTTCTGTATGCAATCCTGCCGAAAAGAGATCAATCAATCTTCTATCCAAGAACTGATCGGCAACTGCTGTTTTCATTAGTCATCATCTGCTATTTGATTCTACGTTTTACGTATTCATTTACTTTTTGTTGCTACAGCAACAGGCACGCACACAGGCAGTGCAGCTACATGTATACATGCATTCTTGGTTGATGGTGTCTAAATGTCATGATTAATAATGTTGAGCCTTCATGTACACAATCGGCAATATGATAGGACGTCAACATAAGGAAATAGGATGAAGAAAACGACTGTGCCTATATTGTTAGCCGCCGAAGAAACTGTGTCTATTTTCATATACATGTACATGTAGATGTATATCATTAACATATTGATGAAATTGGGCATCATATCATCATTTAAACAAGCGTTGCGAAAAGGCAAGCCGCAATCAATTTCATTGTCTAAGCAAATGTAAACTTCAAAATACTATATTCAGTCAGCCAAGATCATTTGCAATTTGCTTTTTTTGCAACGTTTCTTTAAATAATATTAATTCGCATGTCTAAGTACATTTACATGTGCATTTATGTATTTGTACATGTATGCAATGAATAACTGGAAGTCAACACACTTTAGGAAAGTAAGTATTCCTCCTATCAATATTACATTAAGTTATCAATACCACATGTATACACCGGTACATGTAAATATTTGCTAAGACAAAGGCTACATATACATTCAGCCATGTGATAAGAAAATTACGTATACTGGGTGTTTATGCCACTACATACAACTGCAAAATTTACTTATGGGCCTTAGAGAATAAATATCACAAATCCACCATTAGTGGATTTATAGAACAATGAAATAAAACATGCATGTTCGGATAGCGACTTTCAGTGATTTTTACATCACATAATTACATTATAGTTTAATACTCGTCACATACTACTATTAAAAAAGCGTAATTATTGTTTCTGCTGTCTGAATTTATTTTCGTGTATTCACTGCATAATACGGACTATACAAATGGTCTCTAATTGCCAGATACGTAGACAGATTATCATTTCCTGTTAGCATAGATATCAAAATATAGTATTTTGGCGGCCATTTTGAATTTTGCTCTCTGTACAAAAAGGACATTGAGATTCGATTTTTTAACTTACATATTCGAATTCCTCATGATCTCAGCTCTCGATTGGTGTATAATATGTAGATGGACAATTTTTTTATCCTAATCGTGTTTCCGCCCTACCGTGGTAAATATTTGGCCCACGACTGGCAGGAAGCGTGACTATACTGCTCGCTGACCTGCTCTCGACCAACCATTCTTTCTTCTGATGAAGAGGTTGAAGTTCATCTCGTCCACCCACACCTTTGCGGATATAGTCATTGAGACTTCGGACGCATGTTTTCCTCAAATCATTGTTTTGAGCACTATTCATTGTCACTGGCTGCTGATGTACTGCCTTGACAGTGCAAAGTCTACCTTCCAGTGCATCACCAATGGTGGTGGTCGAAACTGACTTGTGGAAGGTAGTTAGGACGTGACTTTGAATGGATCGCAGGGTAATACTTGGGTTGGACTTAACAAGAGCAGTGATGACGTCGATTTCCTCTTCGTCTACTTCTGTTCTTATCCACCTTTGCCTTTTCCACTCGGCTCATCAGATCGGACCCAGTTGTAGGCTGTTTTTAATTTCACGCCTAACGCTTCTGAAAGTTCTCTCCCATATTGGCAGCTTCGACGATACAGTAAGTCACGATTGTCCGTGTTCTTTATACATGTATATCATATATGTCTTCCTTCGGCAATTTTCTCTCTACAAAGCGGGCTAGAAGGATCATCATTTGCCAAAACTTGTGTGCTGCATTTCTCATGAATGAAATAGGCAAGGAAGGCACCTACCTAGCCACTGACTTTCGCAACGTAGATGGTCGACAAATGCAGCAGTTATCCTGAAGATTCACGTCTGCAATGTATCAACAATGGAACTCGAACATTTTATTGCTAAAGGGGATTGATTTGAGCTTCCAATTAAGAAGTTGATATGTGTTCAATAAGTTAATAGCATTTCATAGAAACGCATTTGATTCATGTGCTTATCTGAAATTAGTGAAAAACATAGTCCTGGTGAATGAAAATCATTTAACAGTTTCTTGAAATCAATTTACGATTTCTGTAATATATTTTGCCCTTTCTTATATATATGTCAAAATTTTGAAATACATTTTATGAAGCTGAAATGTAATTTATGCATTAGGAAAAACACATCCTGCTTCTGAAAAGAAAGCAGCAAGCATACTTCCTGGCTTACATATTGCAAATCTGAAATGAATAATACATATTCTGAAATTAATATCAAATGCATGAAATATAATTTACACATTATGAAATCCATTTGACGTCTCTGAAATGCATCTGATGTAATCTGAAATTTACCTTACGCATCTGAAATGCAGTTTCTCAATTACATTTGATGTTACTGAGATACACATTACATTTCTGAAATATAATGAACACTTCCTGAAGTCCAATTCACGATTTTGAAATACATAAAGTGCTTTCTGAAACTCTTTTTACATGACTGAAATTGAAGCAGCTCTTTCCTTCATATATCTTGCACATTCTGAAGTCCAGTTCACGATTCTGAAATACAAATTACACTCTCTGAAATACAATTCATATTTCTGAAATAATGTTATCGCCTCAAAAAATTGAAGTGACACTTCATGAGATTCATTTTACCTTTCTGAAATGTAACAATTACGTCCTGAAATTCACATCATATTTCTGAAAATAAACTAACATTTAAATAAAAAGCATTTTACGTTTCTGAAAGATAAGAAACGAGGACTGAAATTTTATTTTACGTATTTCTAATTCAAGTTCTACTTTCTGGAATACATTCATTCTACAAATCTGAAACATATTTATCGTTGTTTGAAATACATTACACGCATGTGAAGTGTAACTTATGACTTCTCGAATAAATGGCGCAGTTCCTGAAATAAATCTTGAAATGGTACAACACTTTGAGATGCTTGTTTCAATTTTGTTATCAGCCGTCAAATTTTGAGAATCTTAATTTTGTTATTCACTCATTTTAAGCTCTTTTTGAGAGTCCTTATGATTTTGTTGAAATTAACCGGTACAGGTAGTTGTAGTACATATATGAAATCGAATGTAGCATCTGCAAGAAAGTTTAGATTGGTGAGACAGGAAAGACTACGTATACAACAAAGAATTTTAGAACATGGCAAACAAGAACAATCACATGTAAGAATTCACACGAAGGAACATCATAAACACATTAACGGATTTAAATGGAGACTATTAGCTAAAGAGTCCAGCAGTGTAAAAAGAAAATATATTGAGAGTATTTACAATCAAAGGGCCAATCTAAACAACTTGATGAATGGATGCTAAGGTTGCAGGTCCCTGAATTCTTGACTTGACGGATGCTTTCTCTTTTATTTAGTACATTTTTATCTATACTTCTAGTATGTAAATCTCTCAATGTGTATCTCTATGCTCGCTACATTTCTTTGTTTGACTCTCATTCTGAAATAACCATACTAGACTAGGTCCATAGAGTAGGGATATATAGGTAGAGTGTCGACTCAAAAAGTTATCTGTATACAGTGAAAATTTTTATATCAAAAAATATTCAGTTTTTGCGGAGATCACGTTCCCGTAGACCAAAAAATTATTTGAGCACTTTTGAAAAAGTCAAAATTTGCCAATTTATATACTACCGAGATGATATAATATATATAAGTAGTATGAAGCAAGTTGGATGCCAAAAGGAATGAATATTTGCTGAAAAGCACCCTAACTAAGAAGAAATCAAGCTGATTATCAAGGGAATTCCATGATCCGTATAATAATGGAAGTCTTCATGAAAAAGTCGCGATTAAATTGGTTGAGGCTAACCTCCGGTAGATCATGAAGAAAAATAATAATACTATAGGCCTAACTAAAAACTGAAAGAAGAAAAAAAATATTACTTATTACTGCGTTTTAAACAAAATTATAAATCTAACAACTTACTTATGACATTAGCGTCTAAAAAGGAGTGATTATAGACATGACACTTGTGTGTCTGCTTATATACTTCAAACTGTGTAACTTATCTAAATCCCAATCTGCTATCAGTCAAATACAATTACAAACAGACCTGTCATTTCTAATGCGGATAACTGGTCAACCACGTGTGGTGTTACGCAAATGCTTCAATCGAAGTGAGAAGATGAAGCTGAAGATAATGAAAAGTAAAGAATTTGATCCCTCCAAAGGACCGATCTGGCTTTCCCACAGGTTACATGAAGTGCAACTAAAACAGATAATTGATATATGCTGTGATAAAGTTGATGAGGACAAAAGCAATAGAGGTCATCAGCAGGAACTTGAGCAAGATTCACGTTTCGGCCCCTTAATTCCTGTACGTTCAAACTCGCTCAAGCGGGGCCCTGCTTTAAAGAAAGCAGCCTCGAAAGAAAAATCTCGGACATGTAGTCAGATACATTGACTACGCCATCGAGATGATTCGAACTGACTAAACTGGAAATATGGAAAAGGAACTTAAATAAAGTTCGGGCAGTTGTCCAAAAGTTGCTTAGCGGAGAAATAACCGTATTTCAATAAAGTCTCTCTGTGTTTGTGTAACTGCTTTTCAGCACTGCGCTTAAGATCAAAGCGATTATAACCTCTCGCAATGAGGGTGGTGGAGGTACGATTTATTTTTTCAATAAAATCGCTCTCATGTGTACAGATGCGAATATATCTCAAAACCTGTCCCGCGAAAACTTTGATACCTATTTTGTAAGGCATAGTGTTTTGAGGAAATGTTAAGAGCGTAACAGGAAAATTGAAGTTATCAACCTTATGAAATACAGAGGTAACCGCTTCTGTATTAGTGATTTGCATTTTAATGTCTAAATATTCAATGTTGTTATCATTATCTCCACTTCTACTTGCCTCCAGACTTGGTGGATAAATTTTAGGAATTAAAGAAGCGAAATGTTTATAATTAATAATACACAGATCGTCTATATATCTAGAGGTATTCGATAGAAGTTTAGCTAGACCATACTTTTTACTTTTCATAAGATTAGACATGAAAATATATTCGCAGTGTAAAAGAAAAAGGTCTGCTAGCAAAGGGCTACAATTACCTCCCATCGGTATACCTTTTATCTGTCGAAAAACCAGTCCACCAAAAGTGACGTAAACTTCATGAATAATGAATTTAATAGCATCCTTAAAGTTATCTTTAGTAAAAACACTATAGCCTTGATACTTTTTACTAGCTAAAAAACATTTTTCATAACCGATGCATAAGTATTTCCTATTCGAATCATTAAACACCAAATCTAGCAAGTCAGAAATGTGATGAATAACATCGTCATGATTCAAGTTAGTGTACAATGTGGAGAAGTCAAAAACTTGCACGTTATGTATATTGATGTTTTGAATCTTATTTAGGAATTCGATCGAAGATACTATACTCCAAAAACAGTTAATTCCGCTATTTTTATAGATAGCGTTACAATATTCCTTAAAGTAATTTCTTATAACGGTTAGGCCTATATTAATCTTAGTCGAAAGTTGTTTAGTAGTGCATTGTTTAGCACCTGCAATGAAGCGAAATTTGTAAGGGTTTTTATGCAATTTAGGTATCCAATACAATCGAGGTAGTTTAAGATTATCTTTATTACAAATGGTATGAAAGAAATTACTAATGATCTCTTTATGATTTACAACTAAACTATTGATCTCTATGTTAACAGGTATGTATGTACTATTACCTATAGCAGTTAATGTCTTCAAATCAAATCCAAGTTCCTGTAATAAAACCAGAACATAGAATTTCTTGCAAATGAACGCATAATTGCTATTAGCCTTATCTACCGCAGTAATAATGAAGTTATCATGATAATAATGCAGTAACTTGCTAATCTTGCTAAGAGAATTAATGTTACTATTACTCATTGTATTCTTGCTATTGTTACTGTTTTGGTTCTTGAGCTTATTATTATATAGCTTATCTCACACTAATTTTAAAATCTCATTTCTCCAATCCGAATAATCAGCTCTTAAAATTCTTTTGTGCTTCCTACACATCTTAGCTATGTGCTTATCGAGCGAAACTGTGATACTGTCTATAATATTTTTATGATTACACTTCCTGGGTAAACGATGCTTCGTTCCTAGAGCAAACAATTCTTTAAACTCAGGTTCATTAATAAAATTCAAATCACCTGTGAAAACGTGTTTGTGATAATCATTAACAAAAGAAGGGTGATCATTACATTTACACTTAGAATTTAAGATATCATGCAAATCAGACTTATCTAGCGTTTTCAAAAATTTGTTATAGTTGCAGATTTTCAAAGAGACAGGGCTATTCAATGTAAAATAAGTTTTTGGAGGATAACAATCCTGTACTTGTTCTGGAACAAGTCGATTAATACTTCTGTCATGCAGAATACTACTGAATAATATCGTCGATATTATTCATGCTTTCTTGTCTGAAATTTCAAGTTTATAATTCACTTTTCAGCGGCATGATTTTATGATTAGATCTCTAAATTCATGTTTCATTTCTAGAATCTGAGTGGTGATGTGGACCCATAGAGTACGGATATATAGGTAGAGTGTCGACTCAAAAAATTATCTGTATAAAGTGAAAACCTTTATATCAAAAGATTCAGTTTTTTGCGGAGATTACGTTCCCGTGGTCCGAAAAATTATTTGAGCACTTTTGAAAAAAGTCAAAATTTGCCAATTTATATACTACCGAGATGACTCTCCTGTATAAGTAGTATGCTACAAGTTGGATATCAAAAGGAATGAATATTTGATAATAAGCATCCAAACAGCATGAAAGGAATAGGAACCCATCGAATTGCTAATTTAACAAATCTCCAAGGTTGTCATGACACTGAGAATCTATAAAATACCATCATTCCTTCTGCATTACAATCGTGATCACTATATTCCGTGGCAATGTCTTCAAAGCTGCATAAAGATGCATATCTCACATTTGGTATCAATTCCGACTGTATCTCCCTTGAGTTCATTTAATAAAATCGAAAGTGTATACACATTGGGGATTTAATAAATGCGGAGTTACCACTCTACCTAATATATTTACTCTATGTGTGGATCTATATTTGCATCTTTCAAAGTTAATTGAAATCATTGTCTTTGATTATGTGATTTTGCTCTGCCAGTGGCAGGTTGCCTGAGATATGATCACGAAATACTAATGAGGTTGAGCATGAAAGTAATAGGAACCCATCGAATTGCTAATTTAGCAGGCATTAAATCTCCAAGGCTGTCATGAGAATCTGTGAAATACCATCATTCCTTCTGCATTACAATAATGATCATTCAATTCCGTTGTAACTTCTGCAAAACTACAAAGATTTGCATATCTCACATTTGGTGACAACACCACCTGTATTTCCCTTGAGTTCATTTAATAAAATCGAAAGTGTATACACATTGGGGATTTAATAAAGGCGGAGTTACCACTCTACTTAATATATCTACCTATGACTAGGTCAATGTTATTTTTAGTGATATCTCATAATATTTCTGAGTATTTCTTATGTTGTGATTCAAGTTTTAAATCTTTATGTACACATAAATTGTATTGCCCGTGCTCAAACCTCAGTTCGAAAATTTGGATTGCTTATAAATTTGGTTAGTTTTTTATTTCTTGATTTTGCGCGGGAGAAGGACCATTAAGCCAAATTTTAAAACAAAAAAGTCAAATACACTGAATTTTAATGCCTGTCACTGTCTATCCTTGTTAAGGGGGATCATGACCAATGATTTGGCACTGGTTTCAATCTGTACCCCTCTCATCTAATCTTTGACTGCTTATACAGTGGGAACGGACTTTGGGGTGTCTGTCAGAGGCCACCCACCACTAAAAATGTCTGTCATTGCTGATCTCGGATTCTGGGGATCAACCGGAACTATTTACCATTGGTTTCAACCTGCACCCCTATCCGCTGATCTAGCGTGTTTTTGCTGTCCTTTTGGGGTGTCTGTCTAAATCCCCCCACCACCGAAAATGTCTGTCCTGTTTAGGTGGATCATGACCAATGATTTGGCATTGGTTTCAACCTATACCCCTCTCAGCTGATCTGGCGTGATTTTGGGGTCCTTTCTTCTACTCCCGTGACCACACCCACCAACAGCGACCCGGCAGACGTCAAGTTCCTAAGGTGGGGAAGTATGGTGAGCATCACAAAAAGCAATAACCATAGAGTCTTCAAACATATTCATGGCCTTATCATATTCGGGTGAAAATACAAGTGGCTGATGATCACCAATGGGGGACTTTATCGTGCATGACTGGTTAGCCTACATGAACAAATCGCATAAATGAATGTTCAAAATAAAAGCTATCGTTATATTCATAGTTCAACGCTAAGAGCAGACAGTTGGCAAAGTTTTCACAGCAGTAATTGATGAGTTTGAGATCTCCACAGCTATTTTGAGGGTCCTAAAATGCTGCAGTTATGGCCAAGTTTAGGCCCATTTCCGATTGGCATTAAAAATGTAAGGGTTCTGCTGCATGGGATAAATCAATTTCATCGAAATCAACTATCTGAGGCTACATGGTGACAGCAAACATCGTAAAACCGCCACTTAGTGCAACTGATACTGTGCTAAATGTCGTTGAATTTCAAAAACATCACATTCTCGCATGTGTTTACTGAGACGGCTGAAAGAGGATTAGATATATCGACCTGCTACACGCCCAAATCATTGTTTTATTGTACTTAAAATCAACATTCCTAATGATTTGATATCGATTTAACAAGGTAAACTAAGAATTTGTAAAATCCTCGTCGGGTCTTAGAGGGAGTGAAAAAGCTCAGGTCTCTTGAGGGTTAATCATGTAGTATATTGAGTCAGTGCCAAATATTACTCGTATTGTTGTATCCATGATTCAACATAGTAAATTGAGTTGCATCCTCAGTTGGAAAATGGAATCAGACCTGAATAGCTGCTATTTAATATAATATCAGGAATCATCAACATGCCTAGTCTGCATCTTAATAATTCAACATTACATTGATTTGAGAATTTTTGGCGTTAATCAAAGGCGTGCTACCGTTGCAGCATTAACTGTTGTTGAAGTCGTCGCCAAGTTGTAACATTCGTAGATTTTTGACAAGAAGGCAACTTCGTTGCACGTGTAGCTGTATCCACAGATTCAACGAAAGTGAAACAAGTCACGCAACGCGAACACTTTCATTAGATATTGTCCATAATTTTAGTCAATATGTTTTATTAATGCATATTTTACTTAGTAGTTTAATGGTTCTTTTATGTGATCAATTCGTGTATAGATCGTAATTTGTTATTTGTGAATGCTGTGTAACGCGCTCACCGTTTGTGAGGCCATTAAAGATTACTTACTTACTTAACCCTTATCGTGGTGAGCAAATCGTTAACGCCATCCTGGTATCAGCTACAATTTGTAGCGAAAGTGTTTATGATGCCAATATGTACAATTCGTATGCAAAATGGATGCATCTATTGTATTGGAAAGAAACTAATACAAAATTGCATCAAAATCAAACAACTGCTGATGATAAAACATGATATTGAACGAACTGTTCTTATAGAAACTCGCAAGCTCCCGCCAGGTCATAGGACATGCTCAACATAATTATGATAGACCTTGGCGATGAAAACCTATACGGTGGCATTATCACAATGCATTAGTTTCTAATATCATAGTCTAACTACTCAAACATGGAGGTAGTTCGTCGTAGAATCACGCGTGATCACTACCCCTGATGATGGACTGCGGTGCAGTCCGAAACATTGGCAAATAATAGGCCTACTGCTCTAATAGAAACTTCGTCGAAAAACTTATTTTCTATTTCTTTTATCTGTAATAGTGATGTTGGCCATATATGGTCATAATTAGGCCTACATTCGCAATGCCAATCTAAATAAAACGAACTGACTTACCAACGACTTTGTCAACAATCATAGCAGGATACATTTTTTATATACAGGTAGGCAACAGTGTAGACATTAAGCCTATTATGCATAGGTCATAATCTTTGACAAATCTACAATCTACAAGTTTTCCATAATATATTTGTGATGATGGAAGTGAAAACAAAACAACGTTCTCAACTGAACAATTTACATGTATGTTTTGCTGCATGCATTGACAAACTTGATCGAAGTTACAGATCAACAACATTGACACTTTGTTACTTTTGTTACTAGTCTATGTTCAGTGCAAACAGCCTTCTTGCATTCCTGACATTTTGATCTTGTATTTTTTTGACAAACGCTGCAATGTCGGACGCTATTGTCGACAGTTACTTGTTGGTCTACGTTGATAGGGCGGAAGCCAAGAACGACACCTGCATGCTTCACTTCAGCCGGAAGGTTTTCATTTTGAACATGACACAATCTTGCGTGATTCTCCGATAATCCAAAGGACAGTTGTTTCAGAAATTCTTTTCTCTTTAGATGAGCATTGTCAGCTTTCATGAGTAGAAAGGCGTTGAAAGCTGCAACATCCTAAATGTTATAGAAAACGATGAGTGGCCATCTGACAGTTTTTCTTCTGCATGTAAATTCTTCTATGTTTTGATCCAATTGATCAACTCCAGCCTTGCCTTGGTTATAGTTCATTATCATTGTAGGCCTCTTTTTATTCTCACTTTCAACAGTTTCGCCGGCGTGCGAAGAACTAAGAAGGACGACGTTTTTGTTTCGCTTCGGGATGTAAGACACGATGACAATCTTATTCAGATGATCATGTGCAAACAAACTTGATTCAACAGGTCGTAAAACAGGAAGTAAAGAAATTGTCGGTGACAATCTCTCGCCCAAAATGATGGAAAGGAGCTGACAGATCCATCACAATGTCTCTACCTAGATGTCGATGCGGTCCGGTATCGCGTTCCCTACCGGTGTAGATCTTTGCATTTAGAGCGAATCCGGTTTTGGCTTCTGCGAGCCAAAATATCTTCAACCCATATTTCGCAGGTTTGGAAGGAATGTAAGTTCTTCCTGGAATGCACCCGCGGTACCCAACTAATTGTTCGTCAACGGTCAGGACATCCTGAGGTATACAATGGCGGCGAAGATTCTGAAGAAACTGATCCCAAATACTACGTATTGGTGCCAAGCGATCATCTGCTAGTCTCTGATGCCGATCCCGAAAATTGTCAAATCGTAGGCTCCTGAGAAAGAATATAAATCGCTGCGACGACATCACCGCACGGAAAAATGGTCTTCCTTCCTTGGGGTTCCACAAATCCCCTACATCCGTCATGTTATCGCGATCAACGCCAGCTCTCAATAATATTCCGATACAAGCGCATATTTCGTTGAATGTGAAGTTCGCCATATACCCTCGGATGTGGGGAACCACACGTCTGAGGTCCGACACTTTACGATTTGTGTAACGAAGTACTTCACGAATCATTTCCTCACTGACAAATAGATGGAAAGCTTCCTTCGGAGTTCTTGGGTGTGCAAGACTTCTTGGTTCATTTTCAACAATATTGCGATTGTGACGGCGATTGGTGAAAGGTTGACGACTATATATGATTCCATTTGCTACCATATCAGCGATATTATCAGATTGTACATGCATGTCCTCATTTTCACTCTCGTCAGAAGATTCCGTCTCAGCACCTCCAAATAGTTCGATGTCGCCTTCGAAGTCATTTCCCTCGTAATCGTCATTGATTTGTTCATCTGCATTTTCGTCAGGTAAATGAGCATAATCTTCTTCCTCACCATCACTTTCAACATAATCTAATTCATTCAAGTTATCGAGTTCAAGTAAGCGTTGGAGTGCAACTTCCGCTGCGAAGCGACGAGACATTTTGTCAAATAATGTAGACTCACACCGCAGTCATTTATTCAGTGTGTGTAGAAGAATGTTCGTCTCTGATTGGCTGACTGATACATCAGCTCGTGCACTCTATTGGCTGATTGACGCATTGCAATTGAGATACGAGTAGCCTGAAGGAAGCATGAATCGATAGATACAGCAGATACGTACGTCAGCTACAAAATGTAGCGGTTACCAGGTTGAAGGGCTATCTTAGTTTTGTCTAATAGTGCTCAACAAATATAGATAGTCAAACAGATGCCTTAGGAAAGTTAGCCATCGTCATGAAATATCGACCACCCATATCAAGTGGATTTGAATTAGTTTAACTTAGAATTTCAAAAAGTTACAAAATGTAGCTGATACCAGGATAAGGCTTAACGCCAAGGTCTCATTATCGGACCCGATCATGTGATCTTGTGCGTATACAATAATAACAAAGGTTCATGAGAAAAATCCATCACCGTGAACTTATATACAGTCAGCCCTCGATGGTCCGACACTCGATAATCCGACACTGGTGAGCTCGACATCCGACGTGCTTTACATTTCTTAGTGGAACGCTTGGAATGATGTCAAGCCAGAAACGATTGCCAACTGTTGGAGACACAAAGATCCTACCAGTCCCAACCACTGAAACCGGAGCAGAGGCTCCAATGGAAATGAATTCACTTGACGAGATTGATCATTTGTTGAGGAAAATGGATCCAGATACCGCAGTTCGTGCAAATGACCTTCTTGCGTGCGACGAGAACATGGCTACTGAAGACGAAATGACAGACGAGGCAATCATGGATAGTGTGAAGACGTCAATTGATGACGAAGCCGAAAACCATCAAATCAACGATAGCGAACCGTTTCCAAACGTATCCATGAAAGACGTTCTGCGTTCTTTGGTCAGTGTGAAAGACTTCATTGAGCAGCATTTGGACGTTTTTAATGTAGCATTTGGATTATGTTAATGCTATCAAGGAAAATTCGAAGGAAATATGACACTCAGACAATTATTACGGACTAGGCCTACTTCAAAAATCTTTCAAACAAGTAAAAATTTTATGTTCTCACATATTTTGTTCGAGTAAAATGAATTTCGCATACTGAACTCACATATATTTTACGAATACTTTAATTATGATGAGCGCGCATCCGCGGAATATTCCTAAACTATGGTATGACTGTGATAGCACTATTGTATGTACATACATTACTTTACAATATCACATTACCTTACAATACTGCATTATCAAAAATTCACTGATCCGATACCTTAGATAATCAGACATTATTTTTAAGTACGAAATGTGTCGGACTATCGAGGGCTGACTGTAGTATAGGGGTCGACAAAAAAAACTGTCCAAAATTCTCCATCCACGTTCAATGCGTTGTCCCTTGTTGCGATCACTTAGTTCGTGAGGTATCCATCGACAACATAAGGATATCTTCTTCAGGTGATTGGAAAGGATCCGATTAACTGACATTTTTTCAATGCCTGTCTGTAGTGAAATGTCAGCACAAGATAAGCTGCTGTCATCTTCTATCAGTTCATTCACCTCTTGAATGTTTTCATCGCAACAGCTTGAGCGTGGCCTTCCAGAGTCTTCTCTTCGTGTCATTGTCTCTCGCCCTTCGATAAATTGTCTGATAATGTCTTGGATTCGTCTCACTTCAATGATGCTTTCTTCTCCCCAAACGATAGTGAGCACCTGGTGAATGTTCGTTGCCGAATAGCCATTTTGAGACATTGTTTCGATAAAAAATAGACGTCACACTGCTGAAACTCCGTGACTAACCGCAATAATGATCTCAGAAGAAATCAAATTGATAAATAAAGAATATCAACTTTTATGTCTATGCTATTCTACAACTTCACCTTACTACTATAGCACTCTGGTCAGAGAAAAATAAAACCTTTGTCCCAGGCTTTTGGTCACAGTTTTCAAGCCTAGTAAATGATTTTTGGAGCATCGATAGGTTCCAACGGCATTTCTACTATCTCTTATTTTGGGCACTGAAATATCAACAGTTTAGCCGCAATCTCGCCTCAAAAATCGGCCTTATTTACGTTTCGGAGCGTCTGTAGGCGACATTGTTAACTTGATCATCAAGGAACACATGTAAATTGAAAATTCAGCAAATTTAACATCTTTTCATCGTACAGTTTTCTCAAATTCAACTCCAACTCTGAGAAATAATCTATTGAAAAAAACAGTGATTTTTCCTTTCGACGGGCATACAGACAAGAGTTTTATGAAATTTTAATTCTTTAACTTGGAATACATAGCTTTAATCAATGCCTTGACCTCATGAGAAGGTCTAACACTTCATCTCAATAACATTACGTATGAGGTGATGAAAGATATTTGAGGGTTAAAATTGAACCAAATTGTGAACAGTCATCCTAGCTTAGGAACAAAGATGGGGATCTGACATTTCCTGACAATTTATTTAAGGGTAAAATGAAAAAAATTGTCGATCCGTTGCTATCAATTTCAACATGGCAACGAACAGTATCATAGGCGTGCAAAGGCGCGCCCATGATATTGTTCGTTGCATTAAAAAAACTATGTTGGTGGGGAAAATCGGTGACACGGGTGTGCTGTAGAACGTTTTTGTTGATACTTACATCAAGCCGATGATGCATCAGTGTACCTGCTGAAACCTGAGTTGAATTATCGCACATTTTAGAAGGATTTAGAAAAGAATCTTATATTGTTCGTTAATCTACATGCTTTGATGACAAATACTGCGTTTATTTGAATTACTATCGGTGCAATATATTAATATTTATATATTATATAAAATTTTTTTTAGATATTATAAAATTATATTTTTATATACTTACAGTATTGTTATGAAATTTTCAAGATCTCATCATGCATATATCCACTATTTTTGAGGTATTTCGCATATTTAAGCAAATATGGCAACTTCTGTGTTGAGGTATTCTGCCTTGGTAAAGTTCATTGTAGATATGCGAGTTTGGAAAACAGAAGACATATGACGTTATTTTTCAATGAGGACCAAACGAAGCAAGCAAACATTTAAAATGAAATTCGATATCACGATGTCTGAAGTAGATTTTGGAATCCATTTGAATCTTCTGGCATTGTGAAATATGGATAGAATTGATAATCGGCACTTTAATTTCAACATAACATTCATAGTGAGATATCTATCATTCAAACCGCACTTGGCACAACCAGCACAACAGCAGAGTGCGTTGCCTCGCATAGAATGACGATGAATTAATGTTCTATCATAGTTATCATTATGTGTGTAGGAATACACGTCACTTAACTCGAACGATCATTGGCTGCCTTGACAATAAAGTCACAGAGGTTCGAATATCAACCATGCAATGGATTTTACTTAGAAAGGAGATCTGAACAAGAATAGAAATTTATCTAAACATGACAATTTATCAACAGTTGACATCCTTGGACGGCTACAGTATTAACAGATTCAATATAGCTGTCTACAAGTTCTGAGCGAAATAACCGAGAAATGGTAAACAATGCTATATGAGCAAAGTAGCAACATTCAAATGATAGATGAGCATGGTAATTTATAAATTAGGAGTATGTAGCTTCAGCTATATTGAGACTGAGATACATCGCATGACAGAAATTAAGCAATACCTTGGAAGGGTTGCTGTTACACAACGCTATTTCCTTCTTTATTTAATGAAAGCAATGTTCCATAATTTGATAAAAATGTGTTCTATAATTTCAACATTCTACTATACAAATTTGTTTCATATAACTATCAATGAAATACATTTACGGTATACGTTGTAATGAATTATTTGAAGAATTCAACAAAGACGTTATTAGCCTGTTCACAGCAAAATCAATGATACCCTGAAAACCATGAACTTCATAACATGGATGACGCTCGAGTAGCATTTTGGATGTGCTTCCATTTTATGAGTATAACATGGCATTAGCGCACAATGCATTCAAATACATGTAATGGTTCTACATCAATCATGGATCAATTAAGTTTGCATACATTTGCACATATTTCATCATCAGTTCATTGGAAACGCAAGTATCTAGAGTAGCGAGATTTTAGTATGATATAACCTGCATAATTATTCAAATGCACATGTAGAGTAAATAATTTGTAAATATTTAGTTTAGTACAGCATGCACTTCTCCTTGGACGATTGCGGAAAAAATAATTCTTTTAGAATATTAACTGATGAGTTGCATCTAAAACCAGACAGTGAATTTAAAATCCAAAACAAGTTGATATTTAAACATCCCTCATCAGCTGCATACAAACGCTAGCCATCTGACAGCCTCATTGATTTTGTTAACATAATATCGCAGGAATATTTCAAAAAAAGAACATATATTTGAAAATTTTTATATCAGGCTAGAGAAGATTTTGTCTTCGAGACAATCTAACAGAAGCAAAGATACCAACAAGAAAGGCATAATGCATTACTTTCACTCTCACTAAATATGCAAAAAGCAGAAAGCACTCCATGCCATTCATGTGATAGGATTAACTTACAGACAGCATCATAACAAGCAAACGCAAACATTCAAAAATGATGGCAAAATCAACTTGGACGGTACTGAATATCTCAGTTTACGCAATTTACAGCTAGTCAAAAAGTATTCGCAAAGTAGTGACATAAGTCATGTACTCCTAGATATATAACACCTGGGCTGAAAGCTGAAATTCATTTATACACAAGACGGCTGATTTGACTCTGATACTAGATGGAGAAAAATATTAGTTATCAAATGAAAGTGAGATGATTTGAGAAAAAGAAGTAGGAATTTCTGGAAATCAGAGGAACATGGGATTGCAGCCATCTGATCATCGTTGACTGATTATGGAATATTGACAATATTAGATGGAACAACCTCGATTCAACGGTCAACAAGTGTAGTCCTATTGCCAGGTCCGTGCGCTTGGATTGTGCAGTTGCCTTTTTGAACACTTTGCTGGTCTCCAAAGATTGAAAATTTTACATCACTGACATCCGCAGCATCTTCGCAATCTTATTACATTGTCGGATCAATCGTCAGAGTTATCATTTATGGTGTTTTCTGTGGTTTTGTTGCACTTTCTGTGATAGCTGGTGAGTTTTGGTCACTTTTGAAGTCGGAGCACTTGGACTTGTCGGTTTTGGACGCACGCTGTGAATTGACTGTTTACGTCATCAAGTTAAATGCACAACCAAATCTGACTTTTTGGAATAGATAGCTCTTGATTGCTGATCGTCAACAAGTGGATTGTAGTCAACAGCGTTAAGCAACTGTCCGGCACATAGAAGGTTGTGGTTTCGGTTCCCTGGCATATGCTTTCCATTTTTCCTGGATGCTATTGAATTTTTCCTAGAATGCCAGAGACAAGAAAAACCAGCTTTGATGAGACACGCTTAAGGGATCTCGTCAAGGAAGAGGTCAAATCTGTTTTCCGAGAGGAAATGGCAAAATTCATGAACACTTTTGAGCAGGAGTTCAAGGAAAACATTAAAATGATCATAAGAGAGAAACTAATGACGCTAGAATCTGTTGTTCGGAAGCAAGGGCAGGAAATTGATTCGTTGAAGGGCTCAGTGAATGAATTGAAGAAGTCACAAAATGATATGGAAGCTGAAAAGACGGAGACCAACAGCCTGCCATGAAGAGCTTGAACAAAGGAGAAGAAAGGCGAGAAATATTGTTGTATATAGAGTAGATGAATCAGATGCGAATGGACAGAAGGTTGAGAGGGAGCATGACAAAGAAAGATGCGAAGACATATTTGAGCACATAAACATCAATGCTGACACAATTTTTAATGTTCGTCGAATCGGTCGACGTCTCGGTGATAGACGAAGAATGCTAAGAGTGACATTGAGTGATGAAAGTGATAAGCATGAAGTTTTAAGAAGGTCAAGATTCCTAAGAGGATCTAAAACGTTAAAGGATGTCTTCATAAAGCCAGATATGACACAAATTGAATTAAGAGAAGATAAACAATTGAGAGAAGAGTTGAAACTGAGAACTTAAAATGAAGATGTGGTGATTTTCAGAAAGAAGGTTAGGCTCAGATCTGAAATTCGAAATTTTCAACGCGTTTTTTAGTTCCAATGAAATTCCCTTCTGTGTTCCTTTTTAATGCGAGATCGATGATGAACACATTCGAAGAAATAAGCGCTCATGTTGAACTAACAAATCCTGGAATTACAGTTATTACAGAATCGTGGTTATCGGAAGCATCGACTCAAATCATATTCAACTTTCGAATTATGCACTACATCGATGTGATAGAGGAACACGGAAAGGCGGAGGAGTGTGTGTACAGTCAGCTATCACTGAATATGAAAATTTGTTCTTTCAAAAATCATATTCCACGTGGCATAGAGATGCTCCTTCTTTCATCCATGAACTGCGCAAAATGTTTCTTCTGGCCTTGTACGTCCCCCCCCCCGAATCTGAAATCTGATACTCATCTTGAACTAAATGAGTTCATTCAATCAGAGCTTGATTGCCTTTTGACTTAGAATCCCGAATTCAACGGAATTGTTTGTGCAGATTTCAATGACTTTTCTCTAAGTGACTTTCAGCAAGCGTGCTGCCTAAAAAAATGTGTCAATAGCTCCACTCGAAGCAATGCAATACTCGATCAATCTTGTGTCGAAGGCAATTATCGGGCAATACTCGCTGTCGGCCGAAGTTCTGGTTCCGATTGGAAGATCGGATCATAACGACATTCTTCTCAAGCCTGTTGCAAAGAGCAAAGCAGTATTCGAAACTATTTTTGACATGCGGCAATCAAACATTGATGTATTCATAAAGGAGCTGTTAGATCAGAAAGTGGAAGTCACCTACCAAACACCATCAATAGAAGGGAAAATGTCGTATTTGTATGATACCATATATAGCGCCATGACCATTCTTCCTGTTAAAGAAGTGTGCATGTCTGTGGACATGTTTCAAGAATCACGAGATCACCAAATACCAGTTTCTGAGAGACAAAATTGAATTGGAAATCAAGAAAGCGAAATTGGCTTGGTATCAAAGATGTGCAAATTCAAGTCATTATGTGGAACATTGCGAAAGAGATCGCACCAAGAAGAAATAATAATGCATTCAACGCTCTTTTGGAAGATTTTGGTAGCCATCTCAACATTGGAGAAGCAACAAATAGCAAGTTTCCGGCAGATAGTGATGGAGATATCCTGACCGATTCCAATGAGATTTGTGATCATGCAGAGCACTTGCCGTTAATGACAGTGGATCAGTGCATGTCCATGTTCATGAAATTGAATGAAAAAAAGTCATGTGGACCTGATGGCATCACGATAAGACTACTCACAGAAGCTGCGTATTTTCTTGCAGAGCCGTTTAGCCATATAATAAATTCCTGCCTAATTGAATGTCATATTCCTGAAATGCTTAAATGTGCTGATATATGTCCAATTCCGAAAACTCGTCATGTTGACATTGAAAATATCAGGCCTATTTCAATAATGTCGGTGCACATGAAGATGCTAGAACGACATGTGCTAAATAGCATGCAAAAATACATCGATCAAACTGCTGACAAATATCAACATGCATACAAAAAAATGTCCTCAACAACTTGCGCCCTAATCGATGTACATGATAAAATCACATTTTGGCTGGATAGGAACAGCACAGAAGCAGTGGTTGTACTCAGCTTTGATTTAGAAGCAGTGGTTGTACTCAGCTTTGATTATTCTAAAGCATTCGAGAAAGTGGTGGTGGCAAAGTTGATCTCCAAGATGAAAGACTTAAATTTTCCACCAGAATTTATATGTTTTACGAATTATTACTTGCGCAAAAGATCTCAGTCTGTAAGGTTGAGCAACTGTCGCAGTTCGTTTCGCCAAGTGAATACACTGTAAATTGCTGGATAGGAAAATTACATACAAACATATACCGAAATCACATACAATTTGAAACTAAGATCTGATACGAGATTCTCGTATGTTTACAGAGATCTGGTATGTTTTTCATACGAAATCTCACTTACTTTCGTATGTGATTGGTGTGTAGCGATACGAACTATTCTATATGTGATTGGCTGTTTTGTACAGAAATACGAGTTGTTGGTATGTTTTATATACGAGACCCGATGCAACTTCATCCTTATTCGTATGCCTCTGGTATGTATTTGGTATGTGCAGCTTTGAGTCACATAGCAAAAAATATGCGTATTACATACTACTGTCAAATAACTTTTTTTCGGTAATACCAGTCGAGAATATTTTTTGTTTTATGGAGTGATGTTAACTAGATTAGATTTATTGTGAATTTAATGTTTCATGAGATTGTCGTCGCTACTACTTGCCTAGCAACATTAACGGGACGCTTAGTTAGCTGTACTTTATGTGCCAAGTTGATTAACATCAGTTCATACAAGCGATATCGTTCGTGAAATCATGTTTATTTATGTATCTCAAACATAACTATTTTTGCGTTCATGAATTATAATGTGTTATTATTTCGGATTGATAATATGCTTTATTTCAAAATTACATAATGCATAATTGTTGATGGTTGAATACTTATTGATTATTTATGAAATGCCTTAGACTTACGTGTATTAAAATCGAATTCAGTATTGAAAGCATGACGCTTGAATGTCATTATCTTACTACTTACAGAACAGTAGTAACACTAGTGTGATCCTTATTGACAAAGGGCCTTAAATTAACATACTTTGGACATGATTGATGCTTTCTTTTAAAATTGTGCTGGTATGGCTTTAGTATGTAAAGCATACCACATTTGAAATAACATACGAAAAGCATACAAATATGTACTAAGGGAATACACAAATATGCCAAAAAAATATTTTGGTATGCATCCTTCGTATGTGATTGGTATTGAGCGATTTACAGTGTAGAGGAGTTCCACAGGGATCAATTTTGGGGCCGCATTATTTCAACATCTATCTACATTCACTGAGACCAATGCATCTAAGTACACACATGATCAAGTACGCGGATGACGTCACGATTATCATATCAATTGATGAAGAAAGAAGGAAAGAAGATGTTGAAAACATGAGAGCTGAAATAAATCAAGTAAATGACTGGTCAAAAGAAAACGGACTGAAGCTAAAAACGTCAAAATCAAAGATGATTATTTTTTCAAAGAACCACGAATGCAAAGATTTCTTGAGATGCGACTTTCCTGAAATTGACTGCTGTGATGAATTGAAGCTGCTCGGAGTGGTTTGGACAGAAGACCTTCGATGGAAGACCCATTTTAACCACATAATTAAGAAGACAACTCAACGGCTTTGCATCATCCGGAAATTGAAAAACGTGTTGAATCTAAAGCCAGCTTGTATGTCACTAATTTTCTCCGCAATAGAGTACGCTTTCCCTCTGTTCTGTAGGCTGGACGCTTCGATTCTGAGATCGATAGAATCATTACAGAAGAGATGCTCAAAGATTATCAATGGCAGAAATTCCAAAAACATTTTTGAGAAGCCCCAAGCTGGTTTGAACAAGGGACTGCTGCGCCTTTACGACATATCTCTGAAAGAAAGACACCCACTGAATCATCTCCATAACAAAGCAAACTTGAAACAAAGGCCTCTAGTGATTTTCGCACGCACAAGGCGTCGACAGAATTCGTTTTTGATATATTCAAGTTCATTGAAATGTGGCTTTGAGTAACTTTTTCACCTATACTGACTTTGAACGATGTTTGTATGTTTTGATCACGATATTGAATATAAACATTCATTATTATTATTATAATAATAGCGTTTGACAGCATGATTTGTACAATGCACGTAGTGCGTAGAATTATGGTCAGTGGAGACAGTATCAGCAATGTCAGCTTGAGCCTATATCAGTCTGTAATGTGAAACGTGTCCTATCCATCCCGCCTTGACTCAAGCCCTACATAAGTGTGGAATATTAGTTATCAAGTGAAAACGAGATGATTTAAGAAAAAGAAGTTGAACTTTCTGTGAATCAGACGAATATGGGATTGCAATCAACTGATCATCGTTTCAATCACTAATGAAGGACATTGAAAGCCTGTCACCTTGAACTATATCATCTATCAGATTTGAGACTATAATTTTTTTGAGAAGTTACTTCAAATTGCTCTACCGTTGTCATCACACCACCTTGTGTTGGTCAGGAAAATGTCGTTTTATCCGTACAATAATTGTATGCACAGTGAAAAACACAGTTTCTGTAAGCTTTATGATAATCCCCTTCTTGGATCTGCATTGTATTGAGTCGCAGTTTGGTACTACAGAACGAATTTTTTATCTCATGAAGCACCATGCCAATTCACGGAAGTACTGAATATATCTCAAAAATATCTTTCCGATCGAAAGATCAACATCTCGTACAACAACTAGGTCACTTAAAAATTCCTGCTAATTTTGTGTGCTCATTACGACCATGATGTTCCAGGTATGACGCCATTGAGTTTTGCAGTTTATTTTTTGCGTTTATTGCACAATATGGTGGAGATTTTCATTTGAATAATGTAGTTTCATGCGATGCACATACTCGCAAACTGGAATACCAAGTTGTAGTTCTCAAAGAGAGTTATGGCATGATGACTGGATACCCGGTATGTGAATCATATCAAGTACCATCATCTCAGATAAAAATAATCTTCAAAGTATACTTTTTATTTAGTTTATAATATTCGATGAAAAACGTTCAAGCGACCACACATCGGATTAAAACAAGATTCATGTCGCCATTGTTCGAGCAGGCCTTATTTGCAGGCTCATATGTGACGGAGTAAAATCTCACTGAGTGAATCAAACAACATTTGGCCTTTGCGATCAAGTGCTCTAAACTTCTGCAAAAGAAGAGATATTTGAATCAGGAGCTATATCTCAATTTTGATTATCGACGATAGCAAGTCATTTTAAGTTTTTTAAGTCAAAATGAAGTATAGTCAAGTCATTTAGAATGATTAAACTTGATTTTATCATTGGAAAAGTATACCAGCAAAATCTGTATTCATCAAGTTTTGTCAAAAATCTGGACATATTGCAAAGTTCTGAGGCAAGTATATCATTTTTACGTCCTCTAAAGATGCAAGATTATAAATTTCTAACATTTTGCCATTTTGCACTTCAAGAAAATCAGTAGAACGTATCGTATCTGGCCTTGACAGATTTCATCATTTCGGTTTTCGTTGCTACCAAAAAAACCAGACGAAGAATTTGAAGACAGTAGAAATCACAGTACTCGTATTTCCTATTTTCTACTCATTAATTCCACGCTGACATTTGTAGAGCCATCTATTTTAATCGACATTTTGAACTATTTCCACACCTATGCAGGGCTTGACTCAAGGCGGGATAATTAGGAAACGTTTCACATTACAGACTGATGTAGGCTCAAGCTGACATTGCTGATACTGTCTCCACTGACCATAATTCTACGCACTACGTACATTGTACAAATCATGCTGTCAAACGCTATTGTTCCATCTAATATTGTCAATATTCCATAATCAGTCAACGATGATCAGATGGCTGCAATCCCATGTTCCTCTGATTTCCAGAAATTCCTACTTCTTTTTCTCAAATCATCTCACTTTCATTTGATAACTAATATTTTTCTCCATCTAGTATCAGAGTCAAATCAGCCGTCTTGTGTATAAATGAATTTCAGCTTTCAGCCCAGGTGTTATATATCTAGGAGTACATGACTTATGTCACTACTTTGCGAATACTTTTTGACTAGCTGTAAGTGGCGTAAACTGAGATATTCAATCCCGTCCAAGTTGATTTTGCCATCATTTTTGAATGTTTGCGTTTGCTTGTTATGAAGCTGTCTGTAAGTTAATCCTATCACATGAATGGCATGGAGTGCTTTCTGCTTTTTGCATATTTAGTGAGAGTGAAAGTAATGCATTATGCTTTTCTGGTTGGTATCTTTGCTTCTGTTGGATTGTCTCGAAGACAAAATCTTCTCTAGCCTGATATAAAAATTTTCAAATATATGTTCTTTTTTTGAAATATTCCTGCGATATTATGTTAACAAAATCAATGAGGCTGTCAGATGGCTAGCGTTTGGATGCAGCTGATGAGGGATGTTTAAATATCAACTTGTTTTGGATTTTAAATTCACTGTCTGGTTTTAGATGCAACTCATCAATTAATATTCTAAAAGAATTATTTTTTCCGCAATCGTCCAAGGAGAAGTGCATGCTGTACTAAACTAAATATTTAAAAATTATTTACTCTACATGTGCATTTGAATAATGATGCAGGTTATATCATACTAAAATCTCGATATTCTAGATACTTGCGTTTCCAATGAACTAATGATGAAATATGTCTCAAATCATCTCACTTTCATTTGATAACTTATATTTTTCTCCATCTAGTATCAGAGTCAAATCAGCCGTCTTGCGTATAAATGAATTTCAGCTTTCAGTCCAGGTGTTATATATCTAGGAGTCCATGCATAAGTGTACCTATCGAGATGAAATCAACAAAAAGCAATGTACATATCTGTGGTTTATAACCTTGAGACACACATATCTGCACAATAAAATTTCAATTACATTTCCGCATGCAAATGTCACGGAAAGGGAAAAACAGAATTATAACTCAGGGGCCGTATGCTACAACAACCCCTAACTTAGGATTTGCCTAAGTTAGGGGAAAATCCTAAGTGGTATGCTTGAACGTCACCCCTAAGTCACTTAGGAAAAAATCTTAGGGGATCGCTCGGGGTACCTAAGTTAGGGTTAGGGAGTGTTGGTATGCTGAAACAAAGTAAGGAAAAAATTCCTAGGAATTAAATCACAAAATCTTGACGAAATCTAGGAGAACGTGGACCCGCCCCTAAGTCAAGAAATATTTGTTCAACAAATTTTCTGTATGGACTAAATCAGTTAAACCAATTCAATAGTGGTTTAGATTCACTGTTATCTAACAGGTATATAGTGCCTATGTTCATTTCCTAACAATTTTTTGACGCTTTACCCTGTATGCAAAGTTTTTGATTACGATGACACTTGCTATCTGTCAGATAATTATTGTAGGCTATCAATAAATCACCAGCTTTATCGATTATTATTAACTGCTTCTTATTGGCGTATGGTTGCTTGGTATCAGCCAACACCTTCTCATATTTCTTCTTGAGAGCTTCGATAGGACGATCTGGCAAGCCTGCCGCTGCGAGCTCCTCACGAATGTTCTCCCATGCTTTAATTTTACGGTCATGAGTAACGTTGGACGAGAATGCCGCCAAAAGGATATTCTTGCGGTTCAGAATTGCTCTAAGCAGCAGTTCGATTTCTGTTTGCTTCCAATTTGGAAGTCGTTTTGCTTCTTTGCCCATGCTCATGGTCTACGGATACAACAGAAACTGATTGTCACTACTTCGTGCGTATATTTCAAATGAAAACATAAAGTTGCACAGATATTGTTCCTAACGAGTAATCGCACGTTACTAAAAATAAGATGTAAGCAGCTGCGTTCTTTCTTTTTGACAGGTGTTATCATGATGACTCACATATTGAAACGACAGTCACATAATAATTTTGGATCGCACTCGACAACAATCAGAAGGTTTTCATAGTCACTGCTGTTCTCATCTGCTTCTTGATAATGGAAGAATTATTGGAGCTATCAATATTATATTATTTAAGTACGGGAAAATTGACAATTCCGAGACCACTACGGGACTACCAAAATCCACTGGACTATTTAGATGACATTGAATTTCGAGACCGATTTCGATTAACGCGTGAGATGTTTAAGGATATCCTAGAACTGATATCAAATAGATTGGATCATACAAATCAACGTGGCAATCTTCTACCTTCTTCACTGGAATTTCTTATAACATTAAGAATTTTTGCAACAGGAACTTTTCAACTGACAATTGCTGATCTGCATTCCATCAAGCAGTGTACCGTGTCGGGGGTGTTTTGGCGTGTGATTAACGTTTTGATAGAATTTGTAAAGAAATACATCAAATGGCCTACAGACAGAGAAGCACAAGAACATGCATTGACTAATTTCAATGAGTATGGTTTTCCCTGTGTTGAGGGCGTTATTGACGGTACCCATGTGGAGATACAGGCGCCACATAAATTTTAGGAGTCATACGTAAATCGTAGTGGTTATCACACTATCAACGTTCAACTCGTCACGAATGCCCATGATTTGCTTATCATTGATTTAGTCGCAAGTTGGCCTCGCTGCACCCATGATGCGCATATTTTTCGAACAAGCACCCTATATAGAAAGTTTGAAACCGTTGTACTACCTCAATTACCTGGAGGTGTAATACTTGGTGATTCTGGATATCCTCTCCTAAAACATTTAATGACACCAATCACTGAGACACCGACCACTAGTCGAGGAGAAATCAAATACAACAGATCACACAAGAAAGCCAGATGCACGGTTGAGAGGGCCATTGGGGTTTTGAAGAGATGGCCTATTCTAAATTATATGCGCTTCACACCAAGTAAGGTGTGCAAAGTCATAGCAGTCTGTGCAATGCTACACAATGTAGCTCGACGACTTCCAACTCCTGAAGAAATCGTGGTGAAGAAAGAAACAAAGAAAATCAGAAATATGACTATTATGCAGGAAATGATCCGTATGATCAATTCCCGGCGGAAACCTCGGCGAACAATGGAAAGGAACGCCAGCGAGAAATAATAAACAGATACTTTCTTTAATTTCCTTACTTTTAAGTTGGACCTTGTATCGATGTTGAATTTCTAGCAATTTTCGTATACACAATATTATTTGCATTGTCACTCTAGTGAATTAAATCGTTTTCAAAAATAATCATCTACACTGGAAAATATAAGGTTGTATTTGACGACATTATCCTGACTTAAGTTGTCTAATCTCAATTCACGAGGAAGACTTTGTGTTGAGTTTATGAGAATATAAGAGCTTACATGTAATTATAGCATTATGAAAAGCGAAGCATGCAATAGTGATTACTTTAAATTTTCATTATTTGCAGCTCAAAGTATAAGATGGCATTGCCAAAGTATTTCAATATCAATAACACAGAAAATCTTTTTAATTAATGGTTTTCAATTATTTTTCACTCTTCTTATCTATAGACATTTTGACGATGTTCTTTGATCATAGGTTACTCTTGAACATTAGCAAATGCGAGTATTAAATTTGACATTTGAACTAAAGATAAATTCAAACAAATGTTAACAGTTTTTGCAGTGAAAGTTCGTAAAAAAATAAAAATCTTTGTTGGAAGCTAAAATTGAGTCGGGTACGTCCTGTTACATTCATCATTGGCATGACAAGATTGAATCTACAATATTTGCTGTGCGCTCCATTTAGTCCGGCAGCCAGAACGAGTATCTGCAGGGAACGAGGCCGAAAGTGAGACTTTCGCAGAATGATGTGCACCCTATGCCTACTACGAATCGGCACGTCTGCCGAGTTCTAGTGAGTTCCTCTTCTTGTCAGACAAGATCAAAGAAAAACACATGTAAATCCAATGGGACGCAGATTGCAGTTTTTGGCTAAAATGAAATTTCCTTCTCTGATTAAACGAAAATTACTAAACCCAGAGTCATGATTTTTAACAAGTAATATCTTCAGGTCATTTCCTATGATATGCATGTGCTTTTGTCATGCATCTAATCGGAAATGTATGCGAGAATGTGGTTGAATGTGAATAAAGTTGCACAAAATGTCTGTGTTTGCCGACATTAAGAGGCTCGCCAAATCTAAATGTGTTTAGCTTTATAGACAGGGGCACATGCATATCATAGGAAATGACCTGAAGACATTACGTTTTAAAAATCATGACTCTGGGTTTAGTAATTTTCGTTTCATCAGAGAAAACATAGAAAATTTCATTATAGCCAAAAACTGCAATCTGCGACCCATTGGATTTACATGTGTTTTTCTTTGATCCTGCCTGACAAGAAAAGAAACTCACTAGAACCTGGCAGACGCACCGAGTCGTAGTAGGCATAGGGTGTACATCATTCTGTGAGTCTGTCTCACTTTCGGCCTCGTTCCCCGCAGAAACTCGTTCTGGCTGCCGGACTAATTCTGATTGGTTGTTGAAATCTACCAGTACAATATCAACTCATGTAATAGTAAATGCTGGTAAATCATTTTCTCTATCTATCTTAGTAACTGGTGGCACCATCTTCTCAATCATGAGATGACGATTATAATGAAGTCTTTTTCGTTTAATTTGATGCAGTATTAGCTGAGCTATCGCCAATTTCATATTTCGACAACTTTTGTGTTGACGATAAGTCCACGGTATTCACTCATTAGTTGAGTAATTAAGACGTGCACACTATGAGGATAAATGTATTATTCCACATAACTTTGGAACTACTGCATCGATTTTGATAAACGAAACGTTGTCTTCATCATAGCAACAAGATGAATGCAACTGCAGTTCCAGTTTGTCGGTAACTGATATTTTTTCAAATTGTTTTTTTCACCGTCAATCAATCGCCGACTGCAGTTTGTGAGACTATTCGTTGTCAGGGTGTGAAAATGAACACAGCTGCAGCAGTCCGGTGATCTGTCAATCAAGTGAACTTAGGGAATTGCTAGGGTACTAAGATAAAAATCTTAGGAATTGTTCAAGCATACGGCCCCAGGTTTCCATGTTAGCTTCTGACAACAAATTTCTATTGTTAACAAACGGAACAGCATTTTGGTCAAAACTATTCTTGAGTAAACATCAATTATACGCAAAAAATCCAAAAAATTGAGGCTTTAGTAAACGCAGTTTTTTTGTTGACGACGAGCTTTGTTTACTTCGCTGTTAACATTGTGAACAAGAAGTCTCAACTTCTTCCGGGAAATGGGTTCACAATCAAATCACTTTTTGATAGTGTTCTTGCTTACAATGACGTGAAATTGTTAGTAGAAGGAATGTGATAAACTGCGCACAGTTATGTAATCTAGTTTCGATTAGCAAGCGGCCAGTTATGTAATCTAGTTTCGATTAGCAAGCGGCCAGTTATGTAATCTAGTTTCGATTAGCAAGCGGCCAGTTTATTAGGTAATCACCCGCATACTTTCAGTTTCGATTCTTCATACAACTGCTCACATCACTAATCCGAATAAGCATGTTTTGAATAATTAAAATTTTTAATGTAAAAGCCGAGGATTTGAATCCGCATCCTTGGAGCTTATAGGCAGATCACTTCGTTACTTGAGCAGCATCACCTCTGTTACTAGCTGTCCACCATTAAGATGTCTTTCAATCCTGTTTATCTTTCGCTAACAGATTAGATGTCAATTATACGACCCACATCAGATTCGATGCCAAAATAAAATTAAGTCTTAATACTACAAGTTGTTTTTCTAAATAGTGAACTCTGACACGTGTCTCTCTAATTCAATGAATGATCCCACATTTCTCTAGAACTACACGTTTTCATTCATAAGACTAACGCCCTTGACAACAAGTACACATGCCTTCCCTTTATCTGTCATAATACCATGACAGCAATCCTCATTGGATAATAAACAATTTAACATCATAATATATACCGATGCGTTCTGGTATTTTCCACATTATCATCTCAAGTCTCTGCATTTCCTGAGTTCGTTGTCTACGATATACCTTTATTATGGAAAATTCGGTAAGTGATCAAATATTTATACCATTGTTAGTATATTGGTTATGTATTCTTATAGTTATAACTCATAGATGGGAATTGCTCATACTTATTTAAATGTAAATTAATGTAAAGTTAGACTAAAAAATAAAAAAAAAAAATCTCATAACCATTCCAGAATATTGATCTAATATACAAGTATATTGCAGTTCAGTAAAAGCTATATTTTATATCTTTAACATTAGAAAACACTTTGTATATTTCAACCAGAAGTTTTGTAATTTTAACTTTTTTCTTTCGGGTCTGACCTAGTTGTAATGTAAAGCTGAGTAAAAACAAAATCAATCTTCTCATCTGATAGCAAACCTATAATACATTATTTACTAAATTTCCTTTTATGTGTTACAGAATGTTCTAAACCTCCCGCCATGTATAATGGAGATTGTCCAACGGGAATGTACTAATTTAAGGTCGAGGATAAGGAACACTCCACGCGAGAACCAATCCTACCGGAATGAATGTAAGTTTTGAAAAAAAAATATAGAAAAAAGTAACATAATTTCATATCTAATATTTTCTTTTACAGTAGAAGTCCAACTTGCTAAATTAGAATCTGAATTGATCGACTGGAATGAAGAGATCGATGAAAATACACCGGACTCAACACTGGCCGGGAGTAATACGAGATTTGAAGGGCAGAGCCCTTGCAGTTGGGATTGTAAGTCCATATAACATACATTTTGAGATTATATCCTAACCTATTATATCTATTTCAGCTATTATAAATGAACTATTAGGAATTCAGTCAGAAGACTTACAAGTAGAGGAAATCGACAAGGTTCTTCACAGCAACCTAGCATCAGAATATTGTAAGTATGGATAAAATTAAATATAAATATATATATATATATATATATATATATTTATGTATATGTATACTCGTATATATATATTGAATTATCGAACTCTTCATAATTTGCAGCATCCGACTTTGAACTCAATACACCTATATTGCCGAATGCCCCCGATGATCACAATGTTGACCGTAAGTTATATTTATCTATTTCATAGCTGAAAATCTATCATCGTTAATTCTAATTCCAGTTGATGCAAGCGACGAGGAATGAAAATTAATATTCAATATATTTATTTTAGATAATCAATTATCTGAAGAAACGGAAAACCCCGTGAATGGTAAGTTCGAAAACTAAATGTATAGCTGATAAAGTGAAATTATTTTAGTTATCAAAATACTCACAGTAATATGCTTTCATCTTCAGAAAAATAGAATACATTATTCACGACATAGTGTGAGAAATATTTAATTCTTAATGACAATGTGTGGCAATTCGCTATCATGTTAATGAATAAAGCAACTTTGATTCGATATTTCTGTGAATAACAGGATTTTATTTTTATAAACACCTTTAGCTTTCAAAATAATTAGCAAACATCTCAACTTCAGAAAAGTGAAGCGTTGGGAATATTTAACAATGTATATCTTTGTCGTCGGTTGTTGAGCTTGTGAGGAAATTAGATAAAATTAGTTAGTCAAATCAATTAGATTAAATTAGATGAAATCTCAGCCGCTGCATTGTTAAAGCTAGCCGATACATCTTTGGTCATTTCTTATCATATTTAATGGACACTTATAAAAATAGAAGAAATTTCAATCATTTGATAATATAGCACAATTTAGCTTCCCTGAAGAAAGAACTTATATGAAATCGGCTTACATTTGAGCCAGACATGAATAACAATGTACTTATAAATTCTGAAATGGAATATTTTCTCAATTGGAATATGATCATAAGTAATCCGACTTTGACCTCTACCCGACATTTCATACACTCTAAATTCATCAATACAAGTTCCACAGTGCATATATTTGCTATATCTGTTAATCAATTTACAAATTTCATCAAATTTTAGACCTACTCCGACTTAAAATGAAATCTTGAGGAAGTTTCTACCCGAGATTTTACTCACAGCAAAGATTTTACTATCCAACCTTCAATTTAATGTTTTCGAGAATGAGTAATTTGACGTATAGGCTTAGTGGTAGCAGAGATTTTTTCGTATTAAGAGTTTTTAGCCCATATGTATACACACGAGACTATACTGGCTCATATACATCAATTGAAGTAATGTGCAAAACAAATGCTCAAGGAAGCGTCGTTGTAAAGAAAAGGATCAATGAAATTAAAGTCCTTAGTAATTTCAAAAGATGTTTAAAATATAAGTAAATATTTTGTTATAACTTCTGGACTACAGAAATTTGTCATTTTATTTGTAATGATGATTTGGAAATTCTATTATCACAGAACTCTAATCATGACCAAGTTGTTCTTTACCTATAAATCAGAAGTAGTATAGGGTATGACATCCGGCGCTTCGCTTCGCTTCGCTCTCACCGGATGTCACACCTTGCGAGATTTCAAAAATTTACGTAGTCTATAAATTTCAAAAATTTAGGTAGTGACAAATTTTCGAAAAATCAAATTTTCAAAAATTTCACGTGGTCGAAAAATATCGAAAATTTAGGTAGTCCAAAAAAATATCACGTGGTCGAAAATTTAGGTAGTCTCAAAATATCACGTAGTATAAGAATTTCACACAGTCTCAATATAGCAGAAGATTGTATTCAAAATATTTATCAAAAAAAATGGATGAAACAATAGTGGAAGAAACTTCAAAAATGGAAGGAACCTCGAGAATATATCCTTCGTTAATAAATGAACGTAGTTCTACTTTAATGGACATCGAACAAATGAATAAAGAAAAACACAAAGATAGAGTTAGGTATATGAAAGATAAGGAATCTCAGTTATTATTAAGATTAGAGCATTATGATAAATTAAGAAAGAGATGGTCTAAAGTTAAGAATGTAACACGAGGTATTGGAATATTTTTAACAATAAGTTTAGGTGCTTTAACAATTGTTATATCTTCAGGTGTTTTAGTAATTCCAGTAGTTGTTACTGCTTTAACAGGTACGGGTGTTTTTACAACTTCACTTGTTACGATGTTAGACAAATCTTTAATAACTAAGAAACGAAAATCATTAAAAAACCAAACATTTACATATTAAAGAAGTCTATGACAAATTACATTACTACTTTCAAAGAGTATGTGATGGTAATGTTATTGCGTTAGATGAGATTGGAAAATTTGATCAAATAGCTAATGAAGTAAATCAAATATCATTTCAATTACAGTCAGAAAAAGTTGATGACAAGAATAAACAGGATGGCAAAATTTCTAGTGATGGTAAAACTTCTATTGAGGAAACTGATGAAGTTTTTTTTAGAAGAACCAAAAGCTTTAAGCAAAACTTTCAGCAAAACTTTATTAAACCAAACTTTAGACGCCAAAGCAATTAAAAAATAATTTGTTCAGTAAAATGTTTTTGTTGTATTCCAATGTTACCACAAAATTCAAATATTATATTTTAAAAATGGATAAAATTAAAGCTGATAATCAAAAAAGAATCCAACAATTAGATGAGTTAATAAAACAAAAAAAAATATTATGAAAGAAAATCATACTCAGCATAGAATGATAAAAGCTGGTATTCAATCTGATATGTTTGAAAAAATGCAGCAAACCGAGCAAGTAAAAACTGATTTTGAAAAAACTATGGAACCATTTAAAAAGCTTGAAAAAGAACTTACAAATAATGATAAACAAATTAATATAACAGATCCAGCTCACAAAACTATATTAGATGACTATGGATTACTAAAATCAAACATTAATAAGAAATTACCAAAATCTATGCAATTTGAACATTCTATTTCATTTATAGATGGAAAAATAATACCTAGATTTTATCTCGGACAAAAAGAAATATTTCCACAACCTTTTCGAGGTTTAATTTTTTCACCAGATAAATCACCTTTTAGTTTAGATAGAAATTTTGTTGATCTTTTAAGAGGAGCACATTTAAAAAATTATGCTGTGGAAGATCTCATAAAATATAAAGCTATGTTAGATAGAGTTGGTGCAGCAAAATCTCTTAGACGTTATAAAGAATTAGAACATTTATTATCAACGGGAGTTAAAGTAGGAAAAGGTTTTAAAACAGAAACAACTGTATTTTTACCAGATGATCCACAAGAATTACTAAATAGATTAAATATTTTAATATCTGCAGTAAAAGAAGGACATAATTCTAGTTTCAATGAAATTCATGCTATATTGAAAAGACTGTTAGAAAAGAAGATTCTAAATGAAGAGGATTATAAAAGTATAGCTGAAATATGTTGTTGTTTTTAATTTTTTATAAAAAAAATTCATAAAAAAGTATTTATTCAAAATTTTAACTAAAAAATGTGTTCATTAGATTTAGACAAAATTAATAATCATTTAGAAAATCTAACAGAGATTTTGGGTTCATCAAAATTTAGTACGACGCTAAAAATTATAACAACTACTTCATCACAACTTGTAATTTAGAACCCATTCTACATTTGGAACAAAATAAAAATTATCAAATTGCATTGGCTAGTTTCTCCACATTTAACACTATTCAAAACGTTATCAAAGATGTGAATGATCAATTTAGATATTCTACTGATAAAGGTAAAACATGGAAAATACTAACTTTTCTTCCTGGTTCTTACGAAGTTGAATCAATATCAAATGAAATTAAGAGACATTTAGGTATACCATTTAAAGATAAGAAACAACTACATTTTGCAGTTGAACCGACAGTTAATAAATTTTCTCTTACTTTAGACGAAAATCATCAAGTTGATTTTAATCATGATAGATCATTGTCAAAGCTATTAGGATGTAATAAACAAACCTATAGTCAAGGTTATCATTTAGGTGAGAGGATTCCAAAAATAGCTGAAATAAATTCAATTGTTGTACATTGTGACATTATTGAAGGAGGATATATAAATGGTAAATTGTCAAATTTAATATTCAGTTTTCCAGCTTTTACTGTACCCATTGGTTATAGATTAAACGTATTTCCACAAACATTAATATATTTCCCTATTACAAGAAAAACTATTAACAGTATTAACATTAGAATCACTGATGAGAAAGGCCAAGAAATAAATTTTGGAGGTGAAGAGATTATGATAGATCTTTTGGTTAGAGAAGTTTAATTTTCTTCTTCTTAAAAAATAAAAAAAAAATTAACTTAAAATGAGTGAAGTGCCCCCATTAAATTTAAAAAAAAAACCTTAAATTTAATCATCATCCAAATTTATCTAATAAAGTTTTGTCAGTGATTTGTGGAAGATCAGGATGTGGAGAAACATATTTATTATTTAAAATTTTAGCGACTCCAAATTTTTTGGATTATAACAATCTTATAATTTATACAACAACAGCAGAACAACCCGTTTATCAATTTTTAAAATATGGATTTGAAAATAATCTTAAAAAACAGCAATTGCTTCATTATTCAAAGAATATGAAAAATCTGAATATGAAATAAGTTCGTTGTGTGAAGAAGCAGCAAAAAATAATCAGTTAGTAGAATCTAATAAAAATAAGCATATAAAGATACAATTAATAGATGATAGTGGTAATATGCAAGATCCTAGTAAACTAGATAAAACAATGAAACATTGTGTAATTTTTGATGATTGTGTTAATGATAGAAATCAGTCAGTTCAGAGAAATTATTTCACAAGAGGTAGACATAACAAATGTAGTGTTTTTTATTTAACACAAAGTATGTATTTATTAGATGGAAGTGTTATTAGAAAGAATGCAAATATATTTATACTTTTTGAAATAAATGCAAGAAACTTAAGTGATTTGTTAAGAGATTTATGTGTAAGAAATCAAGATGAATTTAAACAATCGTGTAACAATGCTTGGTCAAAAGATTATGGCTTCATTACAATTAATATTGATAAAAAATACATGATAGAGTTATCGAACAATTGTTCTCTGACTAGGCTTCGCCTCGAGGGGCTTCGCCCCGATTGAAAGTCGATAGAAAATATTTTCGTGGAGTGATCGAATAATTTTTTCTTATAAATTTTTTATTAATAAAAATAAAAAAATATGTTGAATGCGTACAAGATAGTACATGTATCAGTTTTAAAAGATCATCGTCATCCTACAAAACCTGTAGATTCGAAGAAAGAAGTTGAATTTTATTACCATCGCAGATATATGCAATTTGTCAAAGATTATAGAATAAAAGAAGGTATAAGAAGTTATGAAAGAACAAGGAATTTTCCACTTTGTTTTAGAAGTTTTAGAGTATTTTTAGCATACAATAACTTATGGTGGTTAATTAATAAAGAACATTTAACAGTTCATGATTCAAAAACATTACAACAATTGAATATATCTTCATTTATTTCAGATTTTAAAATAAAATCATAATTTCTTTTTGAATAGAAAATCATAATTTCTTTTTGAATAAAAATCATAATTTCTTTTGAATAAAAAAAATCATAATTTTCTTTAAAAAATATGAATTATATGATGAATAAAGGTACGAAACCTATTATTGATGAATTAGCAAAAAACAAATTGTAGAACTTGATGAAGAAATTGCTTCATTAAAGAAACAGAAATGGATTAAAGAAAAACAGAAGCGTACAGAAAAACAGAAACGTATGAAAAAGCAGAAACGTAGTATTAAACGTAGCATTAAAAACAGAACCGTAGAACAAAGGAAACATTAGAAACATTAGAAACTGATATATTCTCTAAAGATAGACTTGGTGACGACCTATTGAATCTGTTTAATCCGAACGAAATTACGTATGAAAATGAACTTTTTACTAATGTAGTAAATGATATGCGGAAACTTTTAGCAAGTGGTAAAATTATTAATTTACTTGGAAAAGTTATTAAAGATCAGGAAATTTTATTCAAAACTTTTACATAACCTTCTATAATAAAAAATTATTTGAAACATGGTTTTCCAATCTGGATGAGAAATCAATTAGTCATGAATGGATTTTTACAGGTAATATTAAATATGAAGATTTTGGAATGAAGCTAGTACAAAGATCACATAGAGGTGCAGGTATTAATATGAAATATAGAATCAAAGAATATTTCGGTGAATATTGTTATATTCCTTCTGAAGATTTTTGTTTTATTAAATGTTATAATGTTTTACGAGGTTTTAATGAAGAACAAGGAGAAATGATGAAAGAAATGTTTAATAATTTTTTATATAAAGAGAAAGCCACATCTAGAACAGGAGTAATGTCAAACTGCAAATTTTCTCAATTCAATAAATACTTTGGAGAATGTGTTCAGTATTACAGTCCTTCGAATCGTCATTTAAATCCTAGAGGAATTGAAACGTTTCATAATTATGTTTATTACAATTATCTTCACGAAGGTTCAACAATTGGACACTATTGTTTAATTAATAAATCTCATAAATTGAAAGCTATTAGAGAAATTGAAAATAATTTCAAACCAATATATAAAACAGTTACTGATGAAAATCTAACAACGCGTCCATATAAAATCATAAGAAAGAAAAAAATTGACTATGGTTCAACATATATTTGGGATCTCGAAACTTTTCCTGATCCTAACTGTTCAACAGCTCATCCTATTCCTTATGCTGTAGGAGCTATTAATTTCAATAAATTTATATGTTGCTTACCGAAACAAAGATTGAAAGAATTAGAAACACGTTTGTTAAGTGATATGATTAAAATTAAACGATCAAAAGATGAAGATGAAATTAAAAAACTTAAAAAACAGATTAATGAGTATAATAATTTAACTGAATTAGAGTTTAATAAACTTCAAAATTGTGTGAAAATATTTACGAGAACTGAGGATGATGAATGTCCAATACATCAATTTTTTAAAACTCTTGGAAAATTTAATTATTCGAAAGTAACTTTAATAGCTCACAATTCATCAGGTTTTGATTCCTATTTTCCGATAAAAACTAATTTTAAATTATCTAAACCACCTCTTAAAACTTCAAGAGGAATATTAACTGCTTCATTACAAAATCCTCATACAACTGAATGTGTTAGTAGATATATTAAAAAATCTTTTAGATTTAAAAATAATAATAATACGAAAAAAAATTCACCGTCAGGTAAATTAGCACTTCAAACTATTATAATGAAATGTAGTTATCAACATGTAAAAACAAGTCTTTCTAAATGGTGTGAGAATTTTAAAATTTCTACCAATGTGTGTAAATTAAATTATGAAATTTGAGACATAACACATGAAAATTATAAAGAAAAAGAAAATGAATGGAAACCATATTTAGTTAACGATATTCTTTTTTTAGCTTTTTGTATCTACAAATATAATAATGTTATGCGAGATTTAGTTGGTGAAGCTATAACTACTAATTTAACATGCTCCGCTTTAACATTAAACGGTTGGATGAAAAGCGTACAAAATGACAATATAAATATTCGTTCTCATATAGATTTATGGGCTAGAAATTATATTAGAAAATCTGTTAAAGGTGGAAGAGTTTCAGCAAATATAAGAAAATACATATCGCCATTTTGTAACATCTTGTTACCAATATTAAAACAGTATTTACCTGGAAGTAATTTAATAGGTTTAATGAAACAGTATCGAGATTTAGGAGATAAAACTGAAATTTGTAAGAAAATTTCAAATCAACTACTTGAACAAAAAATGAATTTCTAATGGCTTTTGATGCAAAATCTTTATATCCATCAGCTATGTATGATGAAAATTCAGAATACCCTAAAGCTGAATCAGCTAGAAAATTTCGTCAAGAAGAAGAACGAGAAATAATATATAAATTTAATACTCAAACATTTAGACCTAAAACTGGAATATTCTCTGTTGTGTTTCAATATCCGAATGATACGTTTTTTCAACCAGTTCCTATAGAAGATAAAGTTAAAAATCAAAATAATAATTCTCATGTAAAAGTAATCAGGTTTAGAAATGGTATATGTTATGATGTATTAACTTCTGTAGACATACAAGAAATTGTTAGATGTGGTGGAAAAATCTTACATATCAATGATGGTATAATTTATGAAAAAACAATTATCAAGTTTCACCATTTCGAAAATATATTGAAAAAATTTCAATTTGAGAAAAAAATATAAAACAGAAGGAAACACTGTAGGCGATGAGTTAATTAAATTATTAATGAATTCACTATATTGAAAAACCGTACAAAAAGACATAACCACTAAATATCATTTATGGAATGAGAATACATTGAGAAAAAATTTCACTCGAGAAGTAAAAGATTATGAAAAATTAAATGATGAACAATATTTAGCGAAAGTAGAAATGGAAGATGATGAATTTCTTAAAGCTAATATTGTAAAAAATGAGAAGACGTCATTCATGCCATCACACTTAGGTTCTTTTATTCTTTTTCACTCTAGAAGAATCATGAATAACTTTATTTTAGAAATTAATGGTTTCAACGAAAAATACATTCATTATACAGATTCAGTAACAGCCGACACGCCTGTAATATTGAGAAAGAATAATTCATTATTTATTTCTAGAATAGATAGTATTGTAAACAACTATGAAATTAATCCGTTTGAAATTAATGGTGATATGAAAAAAATTTCATTAGTTGATAATTTAGAAATTTATACTCATAATGGATGGAGTAAAGTAAAAAAAGTTATTAGACATTTTATAAATAAAAGTATTTATCGAATAAGAACAAAAATGGGAATAGTAGATGTTACTGAAGATCATTCATTGTTAGATGAAACAGGTAATGAAATAAAGCCACAAGAATTAAATATAGGAACAAATTTACTACATAATAAATTATTTTTTACGACAATACAATCATATTGAAACAAATTTTAAGTGATATTTATGTTAATGATCAACCTAATTTAATATGTAAGCAAGCATTTATAGAAGGGTTCTTTTTAGGAGATGGTTCTGTTGGAATCTATTATTGTAAATCAGGAGTCAAATATTGTTGTACTTTAAATAACCAAGACCTTAACCTCTTAATTAAATTAAAAGCATATATTAATGAAGTTTATAGAAATGATTGTAAAATATAAAATACAATGAGATCATCTAGTGTATACAAACTTCATTTTCAAAATCCAAAACAATATGCTATATACTTTAGTGAAAATTATTATAATCAGTTTAAAGAAAAACGTGTTCCTTATTATATTCTAAATGCTGAATATAATATTAGATATTGGTTCTTTGTTGGATTTTTTTTTTTATAAGTAAATATGCAAAATTTATTCGTTTTACACAGAAAAATAAAGAAACTTTTAGTGGTTTATACAATTTGGCATCATCTCTAGGTATTAATTTAGTAGTAAGAGAAAGACAAGATAAACCATTATGCTTTAATGCATGTCAAGTTAAAAATAATTTTACCAAAAATGTCACCAGTGTAAGACATTTAAATAATAAACCACAATACGTTTATGATATTGAAGCAGAAGATGGCGCATTTAATTGTGGTTTTCCATTAATTGTAAAAAACACTGATTCAATATACATTTCTAATGAACTCTTCAATAAATTAGATGCTGCTTGATATGTTGGGGGAGAATTGTGTCAAGGAAAAAATGATTATGGAAATGGTGGAATTATTTTGCAATGTTTATTGCACCTAAAGTAAAATACTGTATTACTGTAGATGAACAAGGAAGACTTAGCGAAAAGAAAACATTTAAACGATATTCACAAGATAAAGTAAAATTAGAAGATTTTCTAAAATTATATTCGGTTAAAACATTACCGACTACAGTTAATAAACCATGGAAAAGATCTTTAGAAACTGGAATTGGTATTCCTGATAAAAATAATAATAATACTGAAGAAAAAAATTTTCTGGTCAAATAAATATTCTTAAACGTCAAGCACCTGATGAAAATGAAATTATGCTACCTTATAACGGAGAAGATAGTCAAGCTGAAATATTTCAAATAATCTTCGCTGACAGTAATTTATTTGATGATGATGATGTTACGTGGGAATAATATTTTTTATTATATCTAAAAAAATATTTTGTGACTAAACAGTTGATTACATCTAAAAAATTTTATTACATCTAAAAAATTTATATCTAACACATATATCTAAAATTTATATCTAAAAAAATTATATCTAAAATTTATATCTAAAAATATAATTAATTAATTATAGCACTCACACCGTTTATTATTGGTTTTTATCTTCAATTGTTTGTTTTGCTTCAGCTAATGTAGATTTGGCATCAGATATTATTGGTGTTGCTTTTTTTTTCAAGACATTTCTTTCATCATCAATTCCAGATTTTAAACATTTTAATGTATCATTATTTGTTAATCTGTTAGGTATTGGTATACCAAATGTTGTAATTGTTGAATATTTGACATAGGTTGAATTTCTTGAACAGGTTGCATATTTTGACCTTGATGAGGTATAAACAAAATTTTTAATTGTTGTGATTGACGAATGTATTGTCTGTATGTCATAGGTAGTAATTGTTGCATAGGTTGCATATTTTGTTGTGATTGTTTTATAAGTTGACGACATGGTGCATATTTCATATGTGAATATAATAACGCTTGATTTGTAAAACGCATATTACAAACTTGACAAATTTGAGTCATTTCCATTTTTATTTTTATGTCAGAAAAATTTATTTTTTATTTTTATTTCCATGACATATATATCTTTTACTGTTAAAAAATGATGTTATCAAATTTTGGTGGAGGTGCATATATCCCGAATAATCGTGAATCAGAAATAGAAATAGAAAATTATATCATGAAAACTGGAGACGTTTTATCGAGTCAATTGCATCTTTCTATTCTTCCTCAACAAAATACAGAGTTAACAAATAAACAATATGTCGATACACAAATCAATGACTTAAAAGAAAAATATATAAACGATGTTTTGGTTCCACTGATGAATGAATTGAAGTTGCTTAAACTTAATGACAAATCATTAAACCAATATTTTCACACAATTCTTAAGTTTATTAAATTCTAAATCAGTTAAATTATTATACTCATTAATTTGTTTTTTAAGTTTTTTAATTTCATCTTCATCTTTTAATCGTTTAATTTTAATCATATCACTTAACAAACGTGTTTCTAATTCTTTCAATCTTTGTTTCGGTAAGCAACATATAAATTTATTGAAATTAATAGCTCCTACAGCATAAGGAATAGGATGAGCTGTTGAACAGTTAGGATCAGGAAAAGTTTCGAGATCCCAAATATATGTTGAACCATAGTCAATTTTTTTCTTTCTTATGATTTTATATGGACGCGTTGTTAGATTTTCATCAGTAACTGTTTTATATATTGGTTTGAAATTATTTTCAATTTCTCTAATAGCTTTCAATTTATGAGATTTATTAATTAAACAATAGTGTCCAATTGTTGAACCTTCGTGAAGATAATTGTAATAAACATAATTATGAAACGTTTCAATTCCTCTAGGATTTAAATGACGATTCGAAGGACTGTAATACTGAACACATTCTCCAAAGTATTTATTGAATTGAGAAAATTTGCAGTTTGACATTACTCCTGTTCTAGATGTGGCTTTCTCTTTATATAAAAAATTATTAAACATTTCTTTCATCATTTCTCCTTGTTCTTCATTAAAACCTCGTAAAACATTATAACATTTAATAAAACAAAAATCTTCAGAAGGAATATAACAATATTCACCGAAATATTCTTTGATTCTATATTTCATATTAATACCTGCACCTCTATGTGATCTTTGTACTAGCTTCATTCCAAAATCTTCATATTTAATATTACCTGTAAAAATCCATTCATGACTAATTGATTTCTCATCCAGATTGGAAAACCATGTTTCAAATAATTTTTTATTATAGAAGGTTATGTAAAAGTTTTGAATAAAATTTCCTGATCTTTAATAACTTTTCCAAGTAAATTAATAATTTTACCACTTGCTAAAAGTTTCCGCATATCATTTACTACATTAGTAAAAAGTTCATTTTCATACGTAATTTCGTTCGGATTAAACAGATTCAATAGGTCGTCACCAAGTCTATCATCAGAGAATATATCAGTTTCCAATGTTTCTAATGTTTCCTTTGTTCTACGGTTCTGTTTTTTAATACGTTTCTGTTTTTGTGTAGGTTTCTGTTTTTCTTTAATCCATTTCTGTTTCTTTAATGAAGCAATTTCTTCATCAAATTCCACAATTTGTTTTTTTTATTATTCATTAATAATAGGTTTCGTACCTTTATTCATCTTACAATTCATATTTTTTAAAGAAAATTATGATTTTTTTATTCAAAAGAAATTATGATTTTTATTCAAAAAGAAATTATGATTTTCTATTCAAAAAGAAATTATGATTTTATTTTAAAATCTGAAATAAATGAAGATATATTCAATTGTTGTAATGTTTTTAAATCATAAACTATTAAATGTTCTTTATCAATTAACCACCATAAGTTATTGTATGCTAAAAATACTCTAAAACTTCTAAAACAAAGTGGAAAATTCCTTGTTCTTTCATAACTTCTTATACCTTCTTTTATCCTATAATCTTTGACAAATTGCATATATCTGCGATGGTAATAAAATTCAACTTATTTCTTCGAATTTACAGGTTTTGCAGGATGACAATGATCTTTTAAATCTGGTACATGTACTATCTTGTACGCATTCAACATATTTTTTTATTTTTATTAATAAAAAATTTATAAGAAAAAATTATTCGATCACTCCACGAAAATATTTTCTATCGACTTTCAATCGGGGCGAAGCCCCTCGAGGCGAAGCCTAGTCAGAGAACAATTGTTCGATAACTCTATCATGTATTTTTTATCAATATTAATTGTAATGAAGCCATAATCTTTTGACCAAGCATTGTTACACGATTGTTTAAATTCATCTTGATTTCTTACACATAAATCTCTTAACAAATCACTTAAGTTTCTTGCATTTATTTCAAAAAGTATAAATATATTTGCATTCTTTCTAATAACACTTCCATCTAATAAATACATACTTTGTGTTAAATAAAAAACACTACATTTGTTATGTCTACCTCTTGTGAAATAATTTCTCTGAACTGACTGATTTCTATCATTAACACAATCATCAAAAATTACACAATGTTTCATTGTTTTATCTAGTTTACTAGGATCTTGCATATTACCACTATCATCTATTAATTGTATCTTTATATGCTTATTTTTATTAGATTCTACTAACTGATTATTTTTTGCTGCTTCTTCACACAACGAACTTATTTCATATTCAGATTTTTCATATTCTTTGAATAATGAAGCAATTGCTGTTTTTTAAGATTATTTTCAAATCCATATTTTAAAAATTGATAAACGGGTTGTTCTGCTGTTGTTGTATAAATTATAAGATTGTTATAATCCAAAAAATTTGGAGTCGCTAAAATTTTAAATAATAAATATGTTTCTCCACATCCTGATCTTCCACAAATCACTGACAAAACTTTATTAGATAAATTTGGATGATGATTAAATTTAAGGTTTTTTTTAAATTTAATGGGGGCACTTCACTCATTTTAAGTTAATTTTTTTTTTATTTTTTAAGAAGAAGAAAATTAAACTTCTCTAACCAAAAGATCTATCATAATCTCTTCACCTCCAAAATTTATTTCTTGTCCTTTCTCATCAGTGATTCTAATGTTAATACTGTTAATAGTTTTTCTTGTAATAGGGAAATATATTAATGTTTGTGGAAATACGTTTAATCTATAACCAATGGGTACAGTAAAAGCTGGAAAACTGAATATTAAATTTGACAATTTACCATTTATATATCCTCCTTCAATAATGTCACAATGTACAACAATTGAATTTATTTCAGCTATTTTTGGAATCCTCTCACCTAAATGATAACCTTGACTATAGGTTTGTTTATTACATCCTAATAACTTTGACAATGATCTATCATGATTAAAATCAACTTGATGATTTTCGTCTAAAGTAAGAGAAAATTTATTAACTGTCGGTTCAACTGCAAAATGTAGTTGTTTCTTATCTTTAAATGGTATACCTAAATGTCTCTTAATTTCATTTGATATTGATTCAACTTCGTAAGAACCAGGAAGAAAAGTTAGTATTTTCCATGTTTTACCTTTATCAGTAGAATATCTAAATTGATCATTCACGTCTTTGATAACGTTTTGAATAGTGTTAAATGTGGAGAAACTAGCCAATGCAATTTGATAATTTTTATTTTGTTCCAAATGTAGAATGGGTTCTAAATTACAAGTTGTGATGAAGTAGTTGTTATAATTTTTAGCGTCGTACTAAATTTTGATGAACCCAAAATCTCTGTTAGATTTTCTAAATGATTATTAATTTTGTCTAAATCTAATGAACACATTTTTTAGTTAAAATTTTGAATAAATACTTTTTTATGAAATTTTTTTATAAAAAATTAAAAACAACAACATATTTCAGCTATACTTTTATAATCCTCTTCATTTAGAATCTTCTTTTCTAACAGTCTTTTCAATATAGCATGAATTTCATTGAAACTAGAATTATGTCCTTCTTTTACTGCAGATACTAAAATATTTAATCTATTTAGTAATTCTTGTGGATCATCTGGTAAAAATACAGTTGTTTCTGTTTTAAAACCTTTTCCTACTTTAACTCCCGTTGATAATAAATGTTCTAATTCTTTATAACGTCTAAGAGATTTTGCTGCACCAACTCTATCTAACATAGCTTTATATTTTATGAGATCTTCCACAGCATAATTTTTTAAATGTGCTCCTCTTAAAAGATCAACAAAATTTCTATCTAAACTAAAAGGTGATTTATCTGGTGAAAAAATTAAACCTCGAAAAGGTTGTGGAAATATTTCTTTTTGTCCGAGATAAAATCTAGGTATTATTTTTCCATCTATAAATGAAATAGAATGTTCAAATTGCATAGATTTTGGTAATTTCTTATTAATGTTTGATTTTAGTAATCCATAGTCATCTAATATAGTTTTGTGAGCTGGATCTGTTATATTAATTTGTTTATCATTATTTGTAAGTTCTTTTTCAAGCTTTTTAAATGGTTCCATAGTTTTTTCAAAATCAGTTTTTACTTGCTCGGTTTGCTGCATTTTTTCAAACATATCAGATTGAATACCAGCTTTTATCATTCTATGCTGAGTATGATTTTCTTTCATAATATTTTTTTTTGTTTTATTAACTCATCTAATTGTTGGATTCTTTTTTGATTATCAGCTTTAATTTTATCCATTTTTAAAATATAATATTTGAATTTTGTGGTAACATTGGAATACAACAAAAACATTTTACTGAACAAATTATTTTTTAATTGCTTTGGCGTCTAAAGTTTGGTTTAATAAAGTTTTGCTGAAAGTTTTGCTTAAAGCTTTTGGTTCTTCTAAAAAAAACTTCATCAGTTTCCTCAATAGAAGTTTTACCATCACTAGAAATTTTGCCATCCTGTTTATTCTTGTCATCAACTTTTTCTGACTGTAATTGAAATGATATTTGATTTACTTCATTAGCTATTTGATCAAATTTTCCAATCTCATCTAACGCAATAACATTACCATCACATACTCTTTGAAAGTAGTAATGTAATTTGTCATAGACTTCTTTAATATGTAAATGTTTGGTTTTTTAATGATTTTCGTTTCTTAGTTATTAAAGATTTGTCTAACATTGTAACAAGTGAAGTTGTAAAAACACCCGTACCTGTTAAAGCAGTAGCAACTACTGGAATTACTAAAACACCTGAAGATATAACAATTGTTAAAGCACCTAAACTTATTGTTAAAAATATTCCAATACCTCGTGTTACATTCTTAACTTTAGACCATCTCTTTCTTAATTTATCATAATGCTCTAATCTTAATAATAACTGAGATTCCTTATCTTTCATATACCTAACTCTATCTTTGTGTTTTTCTTTATTCATTTGTTCGATGTCCATTAAAGTAGAACTACGTTCATTTATTAACGAAGGATATATTCTCGAGGTTCCTTCCATTTTTGAAGTTTCTTCCACTATTGTTTCATCCATTTTTTTTTGATAAATATTTTGAATACAATCTTCTGCTATATTGAGACTGTGTGAAATTCTTATACTACGTGATATTTTGAGACTACCTAAATTTTCGACCACGTGATATTTTTTTGGACTACCTAAATTTTCGATATTTTTCGACCACGTGAAATTTTTGAAAATTTGATTTTTCGAAAATTTGTCACTACCTAAATTTTTGAAATTTATAGACTACGTAAATTTTTGAAATCTCGCAAGGTGTGACATCCGGTGAGAGCGAAGCGAAGCGAAGCGCCGGATGTCATACCCTATACTACTTCTGATTTATAGGTAAAGAACAACTTGGTCATGATTAGAGTTCTGTGATAATAGAATTTCCAAATCATCATTACAAATAAAATGACAAATTTCTGTAGTCCAGAAGTTATAACAAAATATTTACTTATATTTTAAACATCTTTTGAAATTACTAAGGACTTTAATTTCATTGATCCTTTTCTTTACAACGACGCTTCCTTGAGCATTTGTTTTGCACATTACTTCAATTGATGTATATGAGCCAGTATAGTCTCGTGTGTATACATATGGGCTAAAAACTCTTAATACGAAAAATCTCTGCTACCACTAAGCCTATACGTCAAATTACTCATTCTCGAAAACATTAAATTGAAGGTTGGATAGTAAAATCTTTGCTGTGAGTAAAATCTCGGGTAGAAACTTCCTCAAGATTTCATTTTAAGTCGGAGTAGGTCTAAAATTTGATGAAATTTGTAAATTGATTAACAGATATAGCAAATATATGCACTGTGGAACTTGTATTGATGAATTTAGAGTGTATGAAATGTCGGGTAGAGGTCAAAGTCGGATTACTTATGATCATATTCCAATTGAGAAAATATTCCATTTCAGAATTTATAAGTACATTGTTATTCATGTCTGGCTCAAATGTAAGCCGATTTCATATAAGTTCTTTCTTCAGGGAAGCTAAATTGTGCTATATTATCAAATGATTGAAATTTCTTCTATTTTTATAAGTGTCCATTAAATATGATAAGAAATGACCAAAGATGTATCGGCTAGCTTTAACAATGCAACGGCTGAGATTTCATCTAATTTAATCTAATTGATTTGACTAACTAATTTTATCTAATTTCCTCACAAGCTCAACAACCGACGACAAAGATATACATTGTTAAATATTCCCAACGCTTCACTTTTCTGAAGTTGAGATGTTTGCTAATTATTTTGAAAGCTAAAGGTGTTTACAAAAATAAAATCCTGTTATTCACAGAAATATCGAATCAAAGTTGCTTTATTCATTAACATGATAGCGAATTGCCACACATTGTCATTAAGAATTAAATATTTCTCACACTATGTGGTGAATAATGTATTCTATTTTTCTGAAGATGAAAGCATATTACTGTGAGTATTTTGATAACTAAAATAATTTCACTTTATCAGCTATACATTTAGTTTTCGAACTTACCATTCACGGGATTTTCCTTTTCTTCAGATAATTGATTATCTAAAATAAATATATTGAATATTAATTTTCATTCCTCGTCGCTTGCATCAACTGGAATTAGAATTAACGATGATAGATTTTCAGCTATGAAATAGATAAATATAACTTACGGTCAACATTGTGATCATCGGGGGCATTCGGCAATATAGGTGTATTGAGTTCAAAGTCGGATGCTGCAAATTATGAAGAGTTCGATAATTCAATATATATATACGAGTATACATATACATAAATATATATATATATATATTTATATTTAATTTTATCCATACTTACAATATTCTGATGCTAGGTTGCTGTGAAGAACCTTGTCGATTTCCTCTACTTGTAAGTCTTCTGACTGAATTCCTAATAGTTCATTTATAATAGCTGAAATAGATATAATAGGTTAGGATATAATCTCAAAATGTATGTTATATGGACTTACAATCCCAACTGCAAGGGCTCTGCCCTTCAAATCTCGTATTACTCCCGGCCAGTGTTGAGTCCGGTGTATTTTCATCGATCTCTTCATTCCAGTCGATCAATTCAGATTCTAATTTAGCAAGTTGGACTTCTACTGTAAAAGAAAATATTAGATATGAAATTATGTTACTTTTTTCTATATTTTTTTTTTCAAAACTTACATTCATTCCGGTAGGATTGGTTCTCGCGTGGAGTGTTCCTTATCCTCGACCTTAAATTAGTACATTCCCGTTGGACAATCTCCATTATACATGGCGGGAGGTTTAGAACATTCTGTAACACATAAAAGGAAATTTAGTAAATAATGTATTATAGGTTTGCTATCAGATGAGAAGATTGATTTTGTTTTTACTCAGCTTTACATTACAACTAGGTCAGACCCGAAAGAAAAAAGTTAAAATTACAAAACTTCTGGTTGAAATATACAAAGTGTTTCTAATGTTAAAGATATAAAATATAGCTTTTACTGAACTGCAATATACTTGTATATTAGATCAATATTCTGGAATGGTTATGAGATTTTTTTTTTTATTTTTTAGTCTAACTTTACATTAATTTACATTTAAATAAGTATGAGCAATTCCCATCTATGAGTTATAACTATAAGAATACATAACCAATATACTAACAATGGTATAAATATTTGATCACTTACCGAATTTTCCATAATAAAGGTATATCGTAGACAACGAACTCAGGAAATGCAGAGACTTGAGATGATAATGTGGAAAATACCAGAACGCATCGGTATATATTATGATGTTAAATTGTTTATTATCCAATGAGGATTGCTGTCATGGTATTATGACAGATAAAGGGAAGGCATGTGTACTTGTTGTCAAGGGCGTTAGTCTTATGAATGAAAACGTGTAGTTCTAGAGAAATGTGGGATCATTCATTGAATTAGAGAGACACGTGTCAGAGTTCACTATTTAGAAAAACAACTTGTAGTATTAAGACTTAATTTTATTTTGGCATCGAATCTGATGTGGGTCGTATAATTGACATCTAATCTGTTAGCGAAAGATAAACAGGATTGAAAGACATCTTAATGGTGGACAGCCAGTAACAGAGGTGATGCTGCTCAAGTAACTAAGTGATCTACCTATAAGCTCCAAGGATGCGGATTCAAATCCTCGGCTTTTACATTAAAAATTTTAATTATTCAAAACATGCTTATTCGGATTAGTGATGTGAGCAGTTGTATGAAGAATCGAAACTGAAAGTATGCGGGTGATTACCTAATAAACTGGCCGCTTGCTAATCGAAACTAGATTACATAACTGGCCGCTTGCTAATCGAAACTAGATTACATAACTGTGCGCAGTTTATCACATTCCTTCTACTATTGTTGCTGAATACGGTCAACGCTCAAGCAAGAACAGACATACGTGCGAGAACAGACATACAATGAGTCCTAGGGTCCACACGTATATTGTCGGCACATCAGCACGTCATAGTGATGCGATGGGCCAGATATCGTCAATCATGTGATTTTGATGGTCATCTCGAAGATTTTTACAAGTTAACATCACAACAGGTCGCTATGACATCTTTCGAGTAATGAAATATGTGCGTTTAAGTCTATATGAAGTAGGCAGTGCTGACCTTGGTGACTAGGAAAGGATTCAGAGGCATTAAAATTGAAAAAACATTTTTTAAAAATAATGTGTGAAATAGACTTTCACGAAAGAGAAATTTGATTTCACGAATGAGAAATTGAATTTCACTTTTGTGAAATTGGATTGGAAATGCTATAGTTGTAGAATAATTTCGGAGACTTTTACTATTGTGGATTCAGTGCGGATGCAGCGCAGATGCGGATTGAAAATTCAGAATTGTTGCAGATGCGGATCGGAGGCAGATGATTGATTTTGGATTTTTAGGAAGTGGATCAGGAAAATTAAATCTTGTCCATATTTGGTCATTATTGATGATTGCAATCCCCATGCTTTATCCAAATTCCGAGGTTTCGAAACAATCTCTCTACTGTATGCCTATGTTTACATGCAGTTGATGGAAAATTCTGCTGGTTGGCCCTCATTATTTACAATTTTCCATTTCACCTAATCTGACCGTCAGTGACGAATTAACGTTGATGATTTGAGCATTGTGAGTCATCTTGCTCGTATGGTGGGTGAGCCTACATGACAGATACTACTTTCCATTCATACTACATTTACTATTCCGCTATTTTGCATTGTTTTGGTTATAGGAGAATGTTGAAAAGTATTCCACTAACAACCGAAATTACAATGATAATAACTACAATACAATGATGAGCTACACGTAAGTGAAACAAATGGAAAAACCCGCAAGATCATGAACATATACGGTGGCTTACACCCAATATCAGACGTCGATCGCCTCTATCTACCGCGGGATATGGGAGGTAGAGGCTTGAAAGACATCGCAGAAACAATAGAGGGAGAAGACAGAAGCCTTACAGACCACGTACATAAAGGTAGCGACGATCCACTTCTGGCGGTGGTGAAATATGGTGGTCTGTACAGGTCGAAATGCAGAATGTGCAAATCCTGCACCTTCATAGTGTGATTAGGAATAAGGAAGCTTTGTAATATCTCATTGAACGAAGTGCCAATCGTAGTAGGAGTCCTAGTGGCCACACTACAAAGCTCCGTAACTACTTATCACAAGTACCTGGACAACATTGCGAACGAACCTCAGTTGCTTAAGGCAGCACTGCTCGAAAGTGCCCACATTGTAAGGCGTGCGCTTGACCTCCCTGATTCCTGATAGGATTCCGAGGTCGATGTGATCACTGACACCGGCCGAAAAAATGCAATTTTTCAACGGTCGTGTACTAAAAAATGTGTTTATTTAAATAAACAAGAATCACAAGAGACAGGGTAAATCACAAACATGCAAAAGTATGCAGAAGTAAATAAACCTTCAAATTAGAGAGACGTCATGCATAGGGCAAGAAAGAATGGGAGCGTCTAACTGTTAAACACAGAGGTATGCGGGTTTAGCCAAAGTTCGGCATGCGAAATGGAAAAAGAGCATGTAAAGTGTGATCAACTGATCAGAAACCATATATTTACGAAAAAAATCTCAGAAAGATGACCTTTCTTTGACTTTGATAATCAGAAATGCTGTTGCAAGAGTAGTTATCAGAAAAGATCATGTAATGAGCACGTCTTACAACTCTTTAAATATTTGCAAGGGAAGAGCTTCGAAGCTCACCAAATAGAGGACATGCCTGTATGAGCAGTTCCGCCATATGACGCCATTATATACCTTTATACAGATTTTTAGAAACGACGGTCTCAAAACACGAATGATGTACAGACGTCCGCTGGCCGAACGAGCAATGCCAGCAAAGTGGTCTTTCCATGACAAACTGTCAGTCAAACGAACACAAAATGACAAAACATTCGGTTACCAAAATATTTTTGTGAGTGAGTGGGATTTCTCGGGATGCATTTGATTTACGCATGATTAGCTGACATCTTTAAATATTCAATGTCATTTTGTAGTTTTCAGTCCACTCAATGACAGAACTTTAATTCAGAGGCGGATCAAGATTACGTTCACAAACTTCAAATAAAGTTAAATCGTCACCATACTTTGTTAACTTTGTATTACAATTCTCAATTATGAGGGACGACATGAATAGCGCATAAAGAAATTATACCCAGAACGGGCATATATGAGAGGACCAGTGATACCATTCACATAAATACGCTGACATCGCCAGGATAGGAAAGAAGACAACCATTTCACGAAGACAGTGTTGAAGCCTTTATCTCAAGTAGCAAACCATGCTGAACTTAATCAAATGCTCTGGATAAATCCAAGCAAGTGACTCTTACATCAATAATTTTAGGTTTCTCCATGAAGGTCGTGATCGTGTCGTAAATGAAGGTCTATGAGCGAACTGGTCGTCGACCCATGTGGTCAGAAGGTATGTTGATTTCAACCGTAGTGCGATGCAAACTGGCCTCTCATTACATTCAAAATGGAGCGTCCAAATACTTAAGAGGTTATCGGTGCCAGGCAGATTTGGCGATAGTCCTCTAATTTTGGTTTACTGCTCTTCTCCACAAGGCGTACGTAAGAATTTTTCTATAATTCAGGAAATTTCAGTGAATCAATAGCTGCTTGAAAGACGTGGGTAGGAGCGTCAGCCAGCAATTCCGCAGCTTCTTTAAGGGCTCGAGCGGCAAGGAGATCAGGACCCATGTGCACAAATCGGTCACATTCAGCTCGGCAGATATGTGACTTTATGTGACCAAATCGATCACATGCAACACGGCTGATATGTGACTTAATGTGACTAATATCTGCCCGAACGATCATGATTATCGCTTCTTCCAATTATTGTGATAATTAAAACCCACTACTTGTTTAGGTTTTGGAGAGTAGAAGTACTGCCTATAAATTAAATTGAGCTATAAATTATGGTTTAAATGATTCCACTTCCTGGTGGGAAGAAAAGACCATGATCTATGGTGATTCATCATCGGTCACATATGTGACCAGATGTGACCGATATGTGACGAAGAATGTGTCACATTTTTAAACTACACAATCATTATCCCCATTAAAACATTTTTTAATCAAACCAAGTTCAATGTGATATTATCTTCTTACCAATGATATTCTTGAACAAAACACACCAAAAAGTATTCGTAAAATCAATTTGAATTATTCTCATCAAGTACTCGCCGTATGTGCATGATTTATGATGATTCATCATCGATCGCATGGAAGTCACATATGTGACCAAATGTGACCGATGTGACGAAAATGCGTCAGGCACATAATCGGTCACATATTGGGCACAGTTTGGTTTACAGTGCATGCAAGTAAAAGGCATAGTACACCACTTATGTGATGACAACAAAGAACGTTCCCATATGCAGCAGAGAAAAGGATTTCTTGGAAATTCGTCCCTGAACACACACCCTGGTTTGGTGGTTTTTATGAGCGCTTGATTGGAATGTTAGAAGCCTCCATCAAGAAATCAATCGGTAAATTACTGTTAGAATGCGATGAACTTCATGCTGTCATTACAGAGATAGAAGGTGCTGTCAACTGTCGTCCACTTTTGTATGTCCACAGTGTAGTGCAAGAAGGTAAAATTATTGCTCCCTCACATGTCTTATCTCATGTTTACCCGACCTTCCTTCTCTGAGGTAGGTGATTTGACTTAAGATATCCCGAGTCGTCTTCATCGAATGAAGAAAGTTATGAATCGGTTTCATCCGTTTGGAAAACTGAATATCTCAATGGTCTTCGCGAGCATTTTTCCGGAGAAACCGGCGAAGGTGTCCCCTCAATTTCTCATGTGGGACAGTTAGTTCTCATTGAAGGTAGCACTAATCAACCTCGCTTGACTTGGAAAACCGATGTTATCGAATCCTTAACGAAAGGTAGAGATGGTACGGCACGCTCTGCCCTTGTGCGAATGTCAAAGAAATGGTAGTTGGGAAGCAGAGTATATCCGGCGACCACTACGCAAATTGGTTCCACTTGAGGTTAGCTGAATTAATGCCACGTTGATGTCACGTCTGGTTGTTGTTCGATATTATTGTATGTGACGTATGGTTGTTCTGGACGTGCATTAGTATTTGCGAGGGGTGTGTGATTGCTGTGAGCAACGCTATAGCGTTGCTATAGTGCGATGGAAATATTTTTCAGCGTTATGCGGATATTCGGAAATTTTGATGGTCAAACTTTGGGGGGAGTGCGGAAACTATGAAGTTGTCAAAGCAGACAGCTATGGTCTTCATATGTGGAACATATCTACCAATTGTAAGTTGATGGACTCCTCATAGCTGTGGAAGTTGTCAGAGCAACAGCTATGATCTATTCAAGAATTTGAATACTGTTACGGACTTCATGACAGCTATTAAGTAGATTTGACAGTATACTTGTGTCATTGCATACCAAAAGAAGAGTAAGACTGATATAAGACTGATATCTTTGATAATGCCCAGAAATTCATTAACGGCCCGGAAAACTTCAGTAGTAAGTAAAACTCCACTTCTGGATAGCGCAAGATGGCCGCCATCGCTGACGTCCCCCCCCTCTGGAACGGCAGAGTGTCGTGGTCGGCCGCCGTGGTGCTTTGAGTCTGACGTCCCCCCCCTCTGGAACGACAGAGTGTCGTGGTGGACTTGGGCGACCGCCAGGATTTGTCTTGAGGCTATAGTGTGTGATGTTTTTCGTGCAATCTGATGAATGTTGGGTTGTAAAATGGGCTGTTTCGAGTGGAAGGAGTGGTCGGATGAGAAACGGAGGCCAGATTCGGATTCAGCGTGAAATTCTGCATCGGTATGGTGAATTTGAACGCCATCGGAGAGAAAAAATTTTCGCTGACGTCCCCCCCCCTCGGGAGAGCTCGCTTCGATTTTGGCTTCCAGTGGACGGATTTTGTCGTGCCATAGCTCGTTTGAAAGCTAAGAGTGAGACAAATTCAGTGAAAGAATCGGCTTGTTCCTATCTGTCTTCGTTTAGATGTGAGACGCCATTTAAGATTTTGGGAGATTGGCGAAAAACGACAGAGTTAGAATTTGGGACGTTTTGGGCTGTAGCTTCAAAACGAAGCATCGGATTGATAAACGGATTTCAGATTTGGAATCAGCGTGAAATTCTCTATCTGTATGGTGAGTTTCAAGTCAATCGGAGAGAAAAAATTTTCAACATTTTTCGAAAAACGACAGAGTTAGAATTTGGGACGTTTTGGTGTGTAGCGCCCCAACGAACCATCGGATGGGAAAACGGAGGCCAGATTCGGATTCAGCGTGAAATTCTGCATCGGTATGGTGAATTTGAACGCCATCGGAGAGAAAAATTTTCGCTGACGTCCCCCCCCTCTGGACAGCTCGCTTCGATTTTGGCTTCCAGTGGACGGATTTAGTCGTGCCATAGCTCGTTTGAAAGCTAAGAGTGAGACAAATTCAGTGAAACAAACGGCTTGTTCCTATCTGTCTTCGTTTAGATGTGAGACGCCATTTAAGATTTCGGGAGATTGACGAAAAACGACTTAGTTAGAATTTCCCAAGAAACAGCTCCAGCGGGCGAATGAAGGCTCGGATTGGTAAACGGAGGCCAGATTTGGAATCAGCTTGATGTTATTGTCCAATGAGGATCATCATCCAATGAGAATCAAGCATTTCTATATAAATAGCGAGCCTTCCACAGTGAGAATCATTCCATCGTTGAATTGCACGAGTGACGGACGCACATTTTCTCTCTCTCTCTAGTTCCCTATTCTATTATCCAACTAAAATGGTAAGTCGCTACTTTCCTCCCTCCCTTGAACGTAAACTTAATACAATCTTTTCCATTTTCAGCCATCTACTCCATCTGCTGCACTAGTAGGACAAAATGGTGGTCAAACGTTACAAGGTTCGCTACGATCAGATCATCTACAACTGAGGCCAGTGGAAGAAACAACCAAGGTACATAATCCTACACCGCTACAGCGTAAATTTAAACAAGTCTTGCGTTATGACGATCATGGTGTAGTACTCCAAACGGGAATGCTCCCTTCCACGGATGTCAAGATAATGCACAATCAGTATGGGGACTACATACTGATCCCCGTGAGTCCGTACATTCGCCACCAACTTGATATTATTGAGGAGTACGTGACATTAAATATGGACATTCCTACTCCTCTTGCTCAAGAGTGGAAGGCGAGAGATGACAAGGATACTCCCTATAGAAAGATTTGGGATGGTAATCAAATTTGCCTACCGGTATCACATTGGTGCACTTACTATAAGAAGGAGGGAGATCATTCAACATCCATCACATGCGACGAGCTCGGAGAAGGTACTTGGGATATCCTTTTCAAAGTGAATGGGCTATATTAGGGTCGGCATAAGGATAATAAAATAGCCTCTCTCTCCATGCATATGGAATCCATCCTATATATTCCAAAACCACCCAACGTGGACGACATAATTGATCAAATCCTTAACAGCAGTGGTACGAAGCGCAAGTCGGAGAAGAATGCTGCATCAAAACGCAAATCAAAGAAGGAGAATTACTAGTCCTTTCCTAACTCTACCCTATGACAATTCGCTTATGTGCTTTGAGTGTCGTAGACGTGGTCTTATTGGATACATTTTACTTCTTCGTTGCCATCATATCATTTGTGTATTTTGTCGTGAAAAGCATCGATGTAATTCTTCATTTTGTAATATGTTATAGAACGTTTCCTTAGATGTGTAAATTTCCGTTTTAGGCTTCTATCATCATTTTTATGGATTGTGAGGGTGAACCTGTACAGGAGCTCAGTGCTATTGCTATGAACAATTGGACATATCAGATTGTCAGTGTCTATCATCAACATGCCAACTGCAATCCCAATGTTGATCAATGGGCGAGAAAACACATTCATGGACTTAATCTGAAATATTTGCAAGACTATGGCTTTTCTTGTGAGAGTGCTCTTCTTATTGACTTTAAACGATGGTTAGCTGCTTTCAATGTTATACGCATCTTTTGTAATAATCCTGGTAAGGAGAGGAAAGTATTTCCCAATCTAATCATTGATGATATTTTGCTCCCACCATGGGATAGTAGAGTGAATCAACATTATCATGAAGTCACGAAACGTTTTAAGGATTTGTCTGTTCCTATTTTGTCTGTTCGTTGTAGTAGCTACGTTCATAACCAATGCTTCTTTCCTCCTTACCTCAGCACTGCCAAAGTCCTGTATAGTTATCATTGCTCGCTGTATGATAGTTACCAGCTGTATCTATTTCATCTCTTTCAAACCATTGATTTATAATGCATGCTTGTTACTATTATTCAATAAATGTTACTATGAGAAGAGTTGTTGTTTTCATGCAATGGATGGGTTAGATAAAGGGTGATCATGTCTTTCTCAAACGACTGCGGAACATTACATTTTCATAGGCAAAGTTTAAAAGGAGCTGTTCAAGATTATGTGATAAATTTTCATAAAGATGAGACCGACATCGAAGCAGTGGTCGATGATGCTAGCACTCTATTTCTAGAGTTAATGAATACATTCTCTGATAGCATTGTCATGGCGCGATTAGTTGCGAAAATTAAGTTTAGTCATTTTGGAAAGGAAGAGGTGGAAAGTCGCTCTTTCCATTTTGCTTCTTATTCAATGGAAGTGGTAGATCACCCCGAAGAATTTTTTAAAAGACATATGATAAAAATTGCTGAACGTCTTAATGCATTTAACCATCATGGTAGCAGTCTAGTGATTGAAGCGATTTCAGATATTCACATTCAACTTTCCATAAAGAAAAATTGAAAATGCAGTGGTACTTGATTGTAGCACAACTGGTTTTCGAGCTATGTCTGCTCACTCTCGAAGTATATTCCTTCTGTACATGCGTCTATTATTTAGAAAAGGCTAGCAAATTCATATCTTCAAAAAGACTTGCTATAGACATCAGTAACGGTGAAACTATGTGTTGCGATGTATGTAAGCGAAAGGATGGAAATGAAAAGCGCATCTTAAAGAGATGTAAGCACGCTTTTTGTCAACGCTGTTTCATACGTAATTGCATTCAACTTTGCAAATGTAACCACTGTGACGTTGCTCATTTCGAGTGTCACTTATGTCGCAATAGTTAGTACCTATGCAAATGTGGTAAAGATAGGTTTTAGCAAAGACTAACACGGAAAATGGCGAAACGTAAAAAGTCTTCAAAGTTTTCTTCAGCCATTCAAGCTCTCCGACGAATGAAAGCAAATCAGCGATACAATGCTATACGACATGCCAACGATAAATTCATTCGTGAAATTATTTCTCATGTCAGAAAGTTGAGGACGAAGACATTAGCGCCAAAACAACGAAAGTTACTTTAGCGATATGCCACAAAATTGCGTTTCATCTCCAATCCTAAAGTCACCCTTCAAAGAAAGAGGAAAACTCTAACACAAAAGGGCGGTTTCCTTTCAGCAATACTTCCAATGATAGCTCCTGCCGTGGGCAACCTATTGGGTAATATCTTTGGCTCTAAGCGTTAATTATGCAAATGTTGAGTCTCAAAGTAATAAAATGGATTTCAGACTTCAATGTGATAAAGTTCTGACTGTATCAGGTCCATCTCATGCAGGTAAAACTGTTTTCACGCTGAATTTATTGGATAAAAGAAGGGAGTTGTTTAAGGAACCTATCAATCGAGTGATTTGGTGTTATGGTATTTATCAACCGTCGTTGTTTCAGGAATTGCAAAGTCGCAACTTTATTCGACATGAAGGAATTATTGCACTGGATAAACTTCAGTCTAATGATGTTGTTGTATTGGATGATTTATTAAAAGAAAGTAAGAATTCAAAAGATGTTACAGATATGTTCACTCGCGCAGCACATCATAAAAGGTGTTTTATCATCTATATCACACAAAATTTGTTTCCTGATGGAAAAGAAGCTCGTACACGAAACCTGAATACACACTATTATGCTATTTTCAAGAATCCGCGAGATAAAAGTCAATTTGAAATTTTAGCGCGACAAGTTGCACCCAGAGGATCAAAAGCCTTAATTGAAATTTTTCAAGCAGCTACTGAAAAACCATACGGTTACTTATTCATTGACTTTACGCAAGAGTGTCCGGAAGAATTTAGATTTCGAAGTGATATTTTGAAAACTCCCATGATTATCTACAAACTATGAGTTCTTATTCTCGCATAATTGTTATTCCTCAGGATGAATATGTACAATTGACTGCCATGCAGCAAGTAAAGCAACCTCTTGCAAATCAAATGTATAGGAAAGAAATAGATTATCAGCAAAATGTTAACATCAAAGATCCACATCGTGCTGTATTATTACAATCGGAAACTGTTGAGCAATTAAAAAACTTGAAGAATAAGATGCGTGACTCTGTATCGACTGCAACACCTTTAGCATCTCGCGCACATGCCATATCTCTTTTCAATGGTTGGTCATAATTTCTTAAACTATTGAAAAAGCATAATGTACCAAAATTTGCTTTGAATAATGAGACATTGAAAGAACTTGATTCAACAGTGGCTACTGCTCCAATGCTTCAGACGATGAAAATGCCAACAAATTGGTTTAAGGCGTCACCTGCTACATCCCCTCCCACACTCACTAAGCAAACAAGAGGAAGAACTCGACGTAGATCTACATCGCCACTAAAACTAGTAAAAGGAAAACGTAAAACAGCTCCTCGCAGGAAATACATGTTCTCAGACTATTAATATGAAGCAGATGTGTTGCTTGCCATGTAATGAGCCGCCAGAGGTGAATGTCGTTGTCACTTGCACTTGCTGCGCCAGCTCTCATAATGAAACCCCTAAGCAATGTGAACACGATCGCAAAACCGCTAAAGCTAAATGCTGCAGTTGTTGTAAATGTAGAAAGGCAAGAAAACAAAAAGATGAGGAGGAAAAAGAGTCAGTCGTCATCGACTGAACGTTTGAAGTCAATCTATTATGATGTAAAACATCCGGCAGGATTTGCATCTATCAAGAAATTATCAAAAGCGAGTGGTCTTCCACAATCACAAGTGAAACGATGGTTAAAGGGTCAGGCTACCTATACACTCCACAAACAAGCGAAAAAGAAGTACCGCACCCGCCATTATATTGTTCATGACATCGATGAACAGTGGCAAGCAGATTTGTGCGATGTTGCCTCCATTTCAAAACATAACTCCGGCAATAATTTTATTTTAACCGTCATTGATATTTTCTCGCGTTATGCGTGGGCTCAACCTTTAAAAACTAAAGAAGGGAAAGGAGTAGCAAAAGCATTCCAAACAATTTTTCGAGAAGGTCGGATTCCAAAAAGAATTCAGAGTGATCAAGGAAAAGAGTTTGAAAATCAGCATGTGAGAAGATTATTTGAGAGGCATGACATTGAGTTGTTTAGTGTAAAGAGTGCTTATAAAGCTGCACTCGTTGAACGTTTTAATCGCACATTAAAAAATCGCTTGTGGCGACATTTTACTGCCAACTTGACACAAAATTGGACGAAGGTTCTACAAGATACACTCCATGCCTACAATCACTCTATCCATCGTTCTATTGGGCTCAGACCAGTAGATGTAAATGCTGACAATGTAGATAAAGTGCGCGAATCATTCCAACGTAAACGCACTCATGTGAAAAGTGATGTGAAAATTGGTGATAAAGTTCGTATCTCAAAAGTGAAAAGTGTTTTTGCTAAAGGGTACCTTCCGAATTGGACGGAGGAGGTATTTACAGTATCAAGGATTAATCAAAAAGACTCTCCAACCACCTACAAGTTGAAAGATTACGATAATGAAGAAATTGAGGGTAGCTTTTACCGCGATCAGATTGAGGTAGTCACTGAAAGTGAAACATATTTGGTAGAGAAAATCATTCGATGTAAAACACGGCAAGGTGAAGAATGGTGTCTTGTTAAATGGACTGGTTATCCTTCAAGTATGAACTCTTGGATGCGTCGTGCCGACATCTTTCATCTAAGTGATCGACAGTGATTCATGCAAAGTTGTAACTAACAATGTTTAGGGTTTGAGCTATGAATCCAACTGCCTCATTTTATTCACGACCCTCCTATGTAAGTGGTGGAGGACAAGTTTACATCGGTGCTCGCCGCCAACGTGGAGGTAGCATACTTGGTGCACTGAAATCTGTTGTAGCACCTCTCATATCCAATGTCGGTAGATCTTTAAAACGAAATGTTTTAAGTAATGCCGTTGGCTTTGCTGGTGATGTTGCTAGTGATCTTTCCAGAGGTAGAAGTTTTATGAGCAGTTTGTTGAATCGTGGGAAGGAACGCGGTTTAAAAACATTGAAGCAGACCTTTGCTGGTGTTACTCAAGGAAAGAAATCACCTAAACGAATGAAAAAAGGAAGGAGGAAACATCGCGGAGCTGGTAAGGTGCGATCTTCAGTCAAAAGGCATTCACGCAAACGTCGCAGAGGCTCTAATCATTCATCAGGCGCTAAACGACGACGCTGCTATAACTTCTAATCATGGAGTGTAAAACTTCCGGTTTTTGTTTGTTTGATCAACAAGCCATGCAGACAGATATTCTTAGTTTAAGTATTGTAGATTATCATCCTCGAACAGCTGAGAATGCTGGCCCCATTGAATTTGTTATTCCTGGTGGTAGTGATGACTACATAGATTTGAGTTATGCGATGGTTGATTTGAGGTTTAGAATTCAGCAAGCAGATGGAACTGCTATTGACGATACACATAAAGTTGGGCTGAACAATTTACCATTGACTACATTACTTCGCGATGTTTCTCTAACGATTTGAGAGCAGCAGGTGGAAGGTGGTCAAAGCGATTATCCCTATAAATCATATTTCAATCATGTATCACAGTTTCATCCAGCAACACAAAAAAGTCATATGGAAGCCATGGGATGGTACAGAGATGAAGCAGGAAAATTTGATGTTGAAACAAACAGTGGCTTTGTAAAGCGATCTGCTATGATTAAAGATAGTAAAGTATGTCAGCTATATGGTCCGCTGAATTTAGACTTCTTTAGACAGTCAAAATTTTTACTCTGTAATACCAGCATGCGACTCAAGCTGACATTGAATAAGCCTGAATTTGCGCTGAATGCATTTGCTAAAGTTGACAATTTTAGAATTCATGTGGAAGATATTGCACTTTACATTCGTCGAGTAGTACCGAATCCAAGTGTCATTAGAGGACATGCTGAAGGTCTTAACCGCCAAAATGCCATTTACCCCGTTCAGCATACAAAGCTTCTCACCTTTACAATTCCGAAAGATCAAAAGAGTTTCATGAAAGATGGCCTCTTTCCATCGGAAGCACCGAAGCTCCTCATGGTGGCAATGGTTGAAAATGATGCATTTAATGGTAATATAAAGAAGAATCCTTTCAATTTTAAACACAATCAGTTAAGTGAAATTGCTTTACGTGTAAATGGTGTGAGTCATCCTGGTCCACCCTACAAACCAGATTTTGCTGCGGATCAATTTATGCGCAGTTATGTTGATTTTATGGATGTTTTTGGCTTTTACATTACGGATGACACCAACGGACTTACTATGAAAGAGTTTAAGAGTGGATATACTATTTATGCATTTGATTTGACTGCTGACAGCGATATTAGTGCCCCCTATCGTCAAGCGAACGTGCCTCATAATATTCGTTTGGATTTGACGTTCAAAAGAACACTACCTGAGACGATCAATGTATTAATTTATGCAGTCTTCGATTCAAATATTGAAATTACAAAGTATCGTGACGTGATTCTTCAGTATAATCGTTAATGAGTTGGTTGACTGCTGACGATATTAAGACTAAAGTGCAGCGTAATGCAGACGAAGCGACGTTGAAAGCTTTCGATAATGTCTATTCACTCGATACCTTACCACCTGCAGTAAATCACTATCCCATCTTTATTGTGCTAAACACTCATTCGCAGAATTTAGGCGGTGAGCATTGGAAAGCGATCTTTATTGGAGAAGACCGACGTGGTGAACTATTTGACTCTCTTGCTCAAACTCCAAATATACCAACACAGCAGTGGTTGAGAAAACATACGCGTCAATATCAGCGAAATGAACGCATACTACAACATCCACTTTCATCAACGTGTGGTGCTTTTGTACTGTACTTCATCTTAAAACGTTTACATGTATCTCGATTTGCATCTATTATTCAAAACTTTTCATGTAATCCATCCTCTAATGAGAAAAATGATTTGTAAGTTCTATCATGATTTGAAATAAAAACATCATGTTGGAAAAATTGTTTTTTATTTTACAATCCGCTGGGTACGTACATACTCAATGAGATAGTCTAGGATCACATTTGCTTGTACATGAGATTTTAGTCCAGTAATGATCACTTTACTATTATGAAAGATTGCCACATGCACAGGTAACCAACAACTAATGAGAGCTGCAGGAAAAAGTTCGGGTTCATAACACAAATTGTAACTGCTGGTACGAATCTTCAAAAATGATAGACTGTCACTCAATTGAGTAGAGATCACCATATTGTCCACAGTCAGATTCGACATCACACAGCTCTCCCTCCTCCATATCCGACGTAGTAGTCTTTGTAGCTCTAAGCGCATTGACTGCGCCGATGAATGAGAAAGGGCGCCGAGAATCTGTACAGTCCCATTTGGGAAGAGTTGAAGATTCCGTGAATTGTTCATCTTCACCACTAACATTTGAGGTCGGCCCGGGTAATACTTGCTGTTTGGAAGGTGTTGGTGTAATGTTGTGAGATCGATTTTGGTGTAGAGTCTGAAGCGACGGAGAATGTTGACGATGGTGTAGCGATGGCGCTTCATGATGAAAGAATGAGTAAATTGAGCGATGTACCTTCCTTTTATACTTTTCCCAACTACCTTGATGAAGTGTGAAGTTAGTATGAAGTTGGGAATGATAGAGTTTAATTCGCCGATTGTTGACGCGCAACCAGATGCGATTTCCAATACGTGAATGTCTTTTCATATAGAAGTATTTCAAATCCTTCATGATATGATGTAGAGATTGAAAATGACGATAAGATAAAGCAAACTCTCTTCTCACATTTCCAGTTGAATCTTTGAAATAGACGTTTCGATCATGATCCGTTTCAATACGTTGTAGGGAATCTAATTTCCAACTCATGGTGCGTGGTAGTCATGTCTGATTAAGATTTGCATAGTAGGGCGATGAACTCACGACGAATAAATGTCATGATGGAGCGATGTATGTATCTTCTATACTTCTCCCAATTGTATTTGCGAAATGAGAAACAGTTTGCGGAATGAGAATGGTAGATTTGAATTTCATTTCTGTAATGTTGAAGCCAAACTTGATCACCCAAGGAGATGAATCTTAATGTTTCAAAATATTCCAAATCTCTCATGATATCATTGAGGTTGACAAATTGTCGCCATGTTAATGTAATACCTCTTGATGTATGACCATGAGAATTTTTGAAATGTACGTTTCCATCACGACCAACTCTGATATATTGTTGAGAGTCCAAAATCCAAGTCTTCATGATGTTATGCAAAGTCGCGGATCAGCAATATAAAAATGTCGTTTTATCATATTTTGCTTAGCAATGCGGCTACAAAGAGATTTGCTAGTAATCGAGCCGCACTCTTTTCTACTCCCATTGATCATAGACAACAGCTAAATGGAAATTGGGAAGTGGGTGTTTATCAACTTGTTTATAGCAACTGTATCTATACTTTTGATCATGAGGTGATGACTATTAATATGAGACGTACAGCTGCTTACCAATGTGAAAAGGGCTGCCGAGTATACATTCCACAGTGGCCAAAGAAAGATCTCTTATTATGTAAAAAGTTTATATATGATTTCCTGAATAAAGCGTGTAAACATATTGTCCAATTTACTCCGCACAATGATGATTATACTTATGTACATCATGTAGTTGATAAAGATTGGATTGTTGGTTTAAGTCCAAGTTTAAGAAATGATTTAGGTTACCTCGCTAGCGCCTTAACAAGCTATGATAATTTTAACGTTAATTACCACATAAGTAGTTATAAACAGTTAATATATCGAGAGGAAGCTTATTATGTAGATCTTATTCCAAGAAATGAGAAGACGTTGGTGAAGAAGATTGTGATTAAGCCAAGAAAGACAAACATGACTCCTGAAACATTATTGAAGAAATTTAATTATCTCCTTCGAGTTGATGGTAAACAAGTGGCAACATTGACTTATATCAAATCATCTAATCATATTGCAATAAGTAAATTAAATGATGATGATCTAGTATTAGTTTGTTCAAAAGATTTTCATCAGTTCTTACGACATCATTCTGCAGCTGTTCATGGAAAATTTAATATGCAACATTTACCATGTGAAAGGTCAAATCAATTTTGTACAGAATGGAGCGTATCTTTATACAGAAAGTGTGTAGAGCCTTTAGGTGGTATCTAACATGAAACAAGAGTGTTGATGCCTCGCATCATTACTTCAGTTAAATTGGTTGTAGATTATTTAAATGAAGTGATTAATGAGCAACGTATTTCATTTTCTGAAAAAGAAGGTACTTTGTCTCTCACTATAAGTGGAAAAGGTATTGAACTAATTATGGATAAAACTCTAATGGACATTTTGGGTTTTGATCAAAATATCTTTAAAAGTGGTACTGTAGCCAAAGCTAGCGCAGACATGTCGCTATCGCGTCGTATTAACTATTTTCAGATATATTCCAATATTGGTGAAGATGTACGTGTGGGAGATGTTGAAGCTCCATTGCTAGCAATGATACCATACCAGCCAAAAAGCTGCAGTATTTTATCTGAGCATACTTTCAAGAAAGTGCATTATACAAAGCTGAAATCAAACTACATCCCACAAATTGATATTGCCATTTATGACGATGCTGGTGCGTTGATTCCTTTTCATAAAGATGCTGTGACAAGTATCACACTCCATTTCCGAATGAAGAGTTAATGCAAAAGTATGCTAATATTTTTTTCCAATGTGAATAATATGGAAAGTGAAAATAAGGACTCGTTTCTAATCTACTTACCCAGTAATGCTTCTATGAATAAATTTCCCAAAAATAAACCATCAGACTATCGAGTAGAATTAAATCGCCCACTGCATTTAGAAGGTGAATGGGAGGTCGGCGTTTCTAGTATTTGCTATGATAGCAATATTCAGAATGTGAATGATTTGGAAGAAATGATATTGACTCCTCGCACCCATGATGGAATAACGATGAATAATGCATTCAAGTTCCCATACAATTTAACATCAGATGGAAAGTGGAACAATGAATGGATTCAGATAAAATCAGATTCTTATGAACCATTTGGGAATGAGAAAATTATTAAGGCATTCAACAGTGGCAATACTTCCATCATGAAGAATAAAAATCAGAAAGCTTATGAGTTTACTATCTATCATTGGAGTGGGAGACAGTTCCTCCGCTTTCATTCTTTTACTAAAGGTCTTACGCTGAGGTTGGATAATGAATTCTATCCACATCTTGGTTTTGGTCATGGACTACATCTAACGTCAATTGCTACTGCAAATGTTAAAAAAGTTTATTCAAATCGAATCAACAAATTTCATTATAGATTTAAAATATTTGATGAAGATGTTGTAGAATGCGAAGAACGCATCATTTTGAAAAAGCGTGGTGTTCAACCTTTATCACTTATTGAGTTAGTAAAACGATGGAATGAAACTGTGGGTACGAAGTATGGAGAGAAAATTATGGCGGACAAAAATAAGTTGGTTATTCAGAAATATCATGACAAACTTACAGTTTATTTCTCTCCAACCTTGCGTCATTTTGTAAGACATTATACACCTATTATTGGAAGCGGTGTGGGGTATGGTTCTCATGAATATCACACTAAAGCTGATTCAGTTAATGATGAATGGTGGGTGGACATCTATGGTGATCGCATCAAGAAAATTTACCAGTCTTATGAAGAATCTAGAGTTGCTATCAATATAATGCCGCGTCTATATCATACAGTTGAAAGCTTCATTCATGTAGTAAATCCTTATATACAGCAGAAGTTGAAACATGTGATGAAAAGTAAATATGATGTGAAGACACACCACATTTCGTTTTCAATTGAAAATCAACGCGTTGTTCTGAGACTGGGTGATGACATTCAATGTCAATTGAGTAAAAATTTGAAAAAACTCTTGGTTTTTCAATGCTACAAACAGTGTTTGCTGCTGCGCATACGATTGGTATAGAAACACCAATGACACTTGATAAACATGAACAGCACCTTTACATTCAAAGTGATTTGATTTTACCTATTTCTGTTGGTGAGAAAAAAGAATACATTTTACGTGATTTCATTCATGATAAAGACGCTTCATATGGAATAGTCGAGAAGATGTTTGAATCTATTTTCTATCATCCCGTCGTCAAACAAACTATACCCTCTATTACTATCAAAATTACCAATGGTTTACAAGAGTGCATCCATGTGAAAGATACTAAATCCCTCGTAACTTTAGTGTTTCGGAAAACAAAGTGAAGTCATTGTGATATGTTTATTGAAATAAAAATATGTACGTGTATATGAAAAAGTCTTTTCACAGATATAGGGGGAATGGGCTGACTGTAGGCATATATTCACAAGGAAGAAACGATCTCATGCGATACATAAAACAACCATGTATATCTACAAAAAGCAACATCAAAATACTGAGTTAAAGTTGATTATGTCAATACATCTCCTGAATGTGGTAGCGTGAGTTTTATTCTTTTGGGTGGAGGTATGTTTATGTCAGGATGTCCATGTGGAAGAGATGTGTTATGTCCTGTCCAACACCTCTTATCCTCCCATGCTGAAAGTGCTCGTTTCTTGAACGTGTACGTTTTCACAGTATGAACTTGAGATTTTAAGATTGTCATATTGACAAACGTTATAGTTTTATTTTTATAGGCCTTCTTATAGGACCGATGTTTCATTTTATGAACAATGGATTTTGATATACCTTTAGCACGCTTAATACTATCTGCACATTCTTTTAATTTCATGGAATACATTTTAGGACGGAGGAGAATCATTTCATCTATTTCCTTTCCTGCTGTTTCATCCTTAAAACAACCAAGTTTGGCTTTATTCTGTATGGAATAGAGTGGATGAGTAGGATTGTAGTTAGATGTGTCGAAATATTTTTCTAATGACTTGCCTGCTTCATTAAAATTTAAATCTTTTTGAGTGGTAATTCCTAAAAAGAAACTATCTGTATCACCACCCAGCAAGCGAACCTCTTTTACGAGAGGGCATGGTTTTAATATTTTGTAGAAGAGTTGATACATTTCAAGCTTGGAATAATCTAAAACGGCTTGCCCAATATAGATGGGTTTGCACAACTCAACTTCTGATTTAATCATTTTAACACCTACAAGATCCTCATCGATGATGTCTCTATCAATGAAAAAGGTGATGAGGTCAATTTGTGATATTTTTGTTCATCAACGACTAGTTTGTAATTCATACGTTTTCTAACATCCTCCATGGTCTTTCCGAATAGACTGTTATTCTTATATTTATAAAAATCCTTTTCAAAATTATTTTGGGCGAGTGCACGTTTTTGACTGTTACTATCTATGTAGGGTTTGAGGAAGGCTTTCTGTCTAAATTTGATAATGCGGTGAACTGACTTTAGAAGCATGCCCATTTCTAAATAGAATTTTAATATGCAGAAGTGTACGAGATAATTTTTCTTATCATATTGGGTGAGTAAAAGTTTGCGGCATGGTTTGTACCTTGGCTGTCCACACTCTATTAAGTTATTATGAAATTGTGACATGAATGGTGAAAACATATCTTTAGTCACTTCACCAGATTCAGGTGCGAGTGGGAAATCAGCAGTTTTATTTTTAATGCTATTTGGATAAATCAAATCAACTTCAAAATAATATCCCCAATCACCTTCATCTGGAATCTTCAGTATGTTTGAAGGATTGGAGTAATACTCAAGCTCATCTTGATTTAACCAACTAAACTCGGAATGAGGTAGTGGTTTAGACAGTGAACTGCCATATAAATTATTTTGGCCATAGTACTTTAGGTGGATATGATCATCACCTACTGTTTCAGATTTTATATGATGTTTATTTACAAATGTGAGACCACCGCGTATTCCGCGCTCAAATATATTATACATCTCCGGGTCTTGTAAGAGATGAATGGTATCACCAGTCATTTTAAAGGCTGATTTAAAGGACATGGCTGGTAGACTGACAAAGTGGACAGGATCTAATTTGTCTTCTTCTAATGCTACTCGTCGAAATTCCTGAAAGACATCAGCCAACAAAATGACATCTAATTCTAGGTAAGCGATCATATAATCGCCAAACGTTTTACAATCAAATTATAACCATGCCTCTTGAGCATGTTCATAATCTTCTAATGGACAATCTTCAAATCGTTTTGGAATTTGTTTATGGAAGGAAGGGTTGTTTCATTTAGTTTAGACATTGAGCTAAAATACGCATAAGGAAAGACTCCTTTGCGAGTGATTATTTCATCCGTTAAGTTTGGATAGTGTTTCTTCAAAGTTTGACTATGGGGAAGAAACTTGAGATTACGAACGAGAGAAGCTAGTGACGCTGACATGAATTGAAATGAATCTAAAAATTTTATTTCGAAGAAGACTGTCTTATTTTCTTTAGTTTTATCTACTGGTACTTTTGCTGTCATTGCCATGAATTTTTCCCTCGTTTGTGCTATAACATTGAACTGCCACGATTTCATCTGGCTCAACCCTCCTTTTATGAGCATATGACTGTCATAGCCCTTAAAGTTATGAAAAATGACGGGTAGTACACGTCGTCTCAACCTAAGTGAAAAGTTACATTTGGAGCAGAGTGCGTTTCTAAATTTACCAGTGATGTGATCATGATCACGCACTTTCTTAATTTTATCGTCATCAAACATTTCATGACATTTAGGGCACGATGTGCAACTTTCAAATTTCTGTTTGTCTTCATCTGACATATGTAGTGACTTACGCTGAAATTGTGAATCATATGATTGTTGAAATTTAGCAGCTTTATCGAGAAATTCCAGAAATTTTGAAATACAATCTTCACCTTGCCAAGTATGCATTTTGTTTTGTCTATTCCTAAAGTGGTCATGCCATACTTCATAGCAGGATATGGCTGCTGGCTTGTGGATGATATCATCAATGTAGCATTCTATGTCTGCGTAAATGACACGCAGGGGACTTAATTCGTCACCATTATCCCTATGTGAAAATATTTTATCTTTGGGCATGCGTTTCATTTGTAATTTACCTCGCTTGCACCATCATAGTGAGTTTCAAATTTATCTTTACTCCAAAAGGAGCGGATGCAGCGGTCGCATACAAAATGTTCACCTCTTTTAGAGTGCCCCAAGTGAGTGTACAAGCGAGAGATTTTGGGAATACCACAGTAGTGCCATTCCTCGCTATCATCTTGTTTTACTAATAAGAGGTTGACTACACGTTCATAACAAGTTGAACGTGAATTATAGCGGGCACCCTTCAACCCCTTCTCCCACACGTGAACGACAATTTTAATCTTATTATGTTTTTCGAACGTTTCTACATCTTTGATTTTCATGTTGTTACTATCACAACCTTCAAAGTCTAGTTCATCCTCCAACTGTCTATAGCTATAGGTATGATTTCGATTCGCGTTGATATCATTATAGTGAAGGATGGATAGGACTGCATATTTGAAACACTGTGATTTACAATCGACATTGATGACAGCTTTCTTATTATACAACGTTTTTGGTAGTTTAAATGTACCTCGAGCAGCATGACTTTCTAATAGCGAAATTTTGAATATGGCTGAGTCCACACCATCAAAAATGAGAGCGCTGTCGCGTTGATTGAATTTATCTACATTTGATTTTAAACATTGAATGTGAAAATTTAGCCAAGACTCGCAGTCTACAACTTCGGTTGCGGAAGAGGAAGGAACATGAAACTGTATTCTCTCCGTCACTTGACCCGTTTGAAAATCTATCTTAATATATTTTAGTTTAAGGTAGATGAGCGCCTTCATTCTAAAATTGTTTAAATTGTTGAAGAGCGCTTCGATAATGTTAGAATTTTGAAGGAGCCACTCAGGAAAATCTACTATTTGAGTATTGGACTCCATGCAGTAGTCGCGTACTAAATTATTATGTGAAACATTAATGAGGGAGATGGTAGAGGTACCGTTGGTGTAGTGATCATTTGCATGCGTGTGTTGAAGTCTGTGCGAAGATCGCTGAAAGTGACTATCAAAAGAAAGAGGGCACAAATCGCAAGGAAAGGAGATGTCATCGTCAGAATCAACTTCACCTCCGGAGATTGACGCCGCTTTGAGTTGACACACACGTTGTTTGATGTGTCGAAGGAGACTGTGCTTCCTTGTAAACATATGTCCGCAGTCGGCACATTCCCACTCGTTGCCTTGTCGCGAGAGTCCTGAGCTGGAACTCACATCACCTGAAAGAGAAATCATTCTATCATCTCTGTTCAAGTCTCAGTGTATTGTTACAACCTACCTTGACTCAACGACTCTAAACTTTCCTCGAGAAGGGAGGGCGTTGGTGATGAAGTTGATGGCTGAAATTGAGGAAGATGCTATTAACCACACGTTTGACGGAGATGAGTGAAGAAATTTTCAACTTACCGTTTCAACGAAATTATGTTTAAGCTTGATACTTCAACAAGATAGAGACTTCACGAGAGAGCAGTTTACTTGTACGCCTCAAATATAGAATTCGTCAGAGAACACTTCACTTATATGTCACAAAGACAGAGTGAAATGACACGAATGTTACTTTACATACATACTTTCATATTCATCATTCATTGGCTGTTCATTCTGATTGGTTGCTTGTTGATACTTAAGAATTAGAAAACATTTCAAAGTTATTATTCACAGTCAACATGACAAGCCCTCCAACAACACCAAACACAAAATTCTCTTCTCCATCCTCAACACCAAACGCTCCAATGAAGGTAGAGAAGGTGTTATTACCAGCGGACAACGAAGAGAGTGTATGTGAGAAGGAGTGTCCCGACTTAACAGGCGTGAGGTGGAAGTATCTCCAGTACGATACTGACGATCTGATGGAGATCACCAGCACGAAATTCCTCCACCAATTATGGGAGTGGTACACCCCTAACTCCCAGCCACGAACTATGGAGGAGTGGGAGTATATTGACAAAGTGAGGCTCGCAGTGGAAGAACGATTAAAGCAACTGAACTGTTTTTGCTATCTATGTGAAGCCAGACTCTGGGACGATATTGACGATGAAGACCTTTTGAAATACATGCCATAATAAATTTTTATTTCGTATTATCTTTGCTTTCATACTGACTTACTTGAATGGGGCTTCAGTGGATGATTTAACCATGTATACATTTTCATTTGGAAATAGTAGCACGCTTAGTCTAACTTGTAAATCTTAAAACATTTCATATGGACGATGATGGTAGATGAAATAGTGTCAAATAAATTAAGATAGCTTACACTTCTGATACAGGGATAGCAATCGACTGCGATCCATATGTAAAGAGCTTGTTAGACTACGGATGGGCTTAAGTGGATGATTTAACCATGTATACTTTTTCATTTGGAAATAGTAGCACGCTTAGTCTAACTTGTAAATCTTAAAACATTTCATATGGACGATGATGATAGATGAAATAGTGTCAAATAAAATTAAGATAGCTTACATGATTCTCAGATAGCAATCGACTGCGATCCATGTGTAAAGAGCTTGTTAGACTACGGAAGAGAGAAGTGTGTTATGTTGCGTGTGGCGCGTGAGTGTCCTCCCATTTCATTCCATTCATCAATTCGTCTCATTGATAGAGACAGGTAGAACTCATGGTTCTCATAACGTATGCAATGGAAAGTTTTAGGCAACCTTCGACAGTTGGCTAAATGTCGCCCTGACGCGAATGCATACTACGTTGAGACAGAGGCAATCACTTGCAAACATGACGCAGAGAGGTTTAACAAGATTGACCATTGCCGAATGTCCCTTGCGGTATACATAGCTACGGGTTTCACCGCTGCCCTTTACAGGAACGCCCGTCGAAAGGAAGTATTACACCGAACTTCATTTGCAACGTTCAAGTTGACTGATAGGAGATTCAACTTAATGATAGTATTCGCCAGTCCGAAGACTGCCCAGGGCAAACCGCGTGGAGGTCTATCATGTCTTGCCCCATGGTGGCCCTTAAGAGAGCCGATGGTTCGTTCTCGGGGGTGTGAATTTAAGTTGACTATTGGCGGGAATAGTCAATGGGTATGACGGTTAGGTTGTCATAGACCCTATACCGCCTAGGTCGTGCTGGTGCATCTGGCACCTTTCGGATGCGAGTGGTATTCGGAGTCCACACCCCATCCGTCCAAATGATCCTCTTGATCTTCCCCTTATCATCCTCTTCATCCCACTCGTCGAGGATGATGAACTCGGGAATGGCGTTGTCTTCATCGATGAAGACGGGAATATTGTTAGCAGATGTCGCTTCCATCGTGACTTGAAATTGAATGAGAAGCGCTACAATCTTCTGGCTTATATAGGGTTTTCAACAATGAATTGCTCAACAGCGAATCAGAATGCTTCAGGGATAGCAATCGACTGCATAATGTTCAAGTTGACTGATAGCAGATTCAACTTAATGATAGTATTCGCCAGTCTGAAGACTGCCCAGGGCAAACCGCGAGTAGGTTCTATCAAATCTTGCCCCATGGTGGCCCTTAAGAGAGCCGATGGTTCGTTCTCGGGAGTAACGTCATCTTACACCCTACCAATTCTGCTGAGAGAGTCTTTGACTCTCTCTTTGGTAGCACTGTCGACTTCCACACTAACGGGTACATGGCTAAAAAGTGGAATGTAGCGCCATTCCGTTGGATTGACAGCAGTTGCTGTCATCGGATTGCCAATCCGAGCAAGATTATTATAAACTCTGTCTTGCTCCTCTAGCCTGACAAACTCCTCAAATAAATTTCGCGGGCTTAACTGCGGTCCGCGAGGAGAGCTGACTTGACTGTTCGGCGTCTGCATGATTGAAATGAAATGAAATGAGAGGTAGTGGTTTATATATCCCTCTAACGCGACGCAACGTTCAAGTTGACTGATAGCAGATTCAACTTAATGATAGTATTCGCCAGTCCGAAGACTGCCCAGGGCAAACCGCGTGGAGGTTCTAACATGTCTTGCCCCTAGGTGGCCCTTAAGAGAGCCGATGGTTCGTTCTCGGGAGTGTCGTGATGGGGTGGTGAAGGCGGGCAAAGATCTGCAATGAAAATGATATGTATTAGAATAGGATATACTATCTTATTTACTTTTCACTTACCAAGTTAGCCATTCTTTGGCAGTCTCGCGCGCTTCCGAATCGAGAATTTATGTAAGTGACCGCGCATTCTTAGGCTGGCATGCAGACATTTCTTTGTCGGATGGCCGTTATAACATAGGATGGACTCGTCGAGATTTTGATTGACGAGTACTTCGCCGGCCAAATGATTATCCCGAATAGGGATGTGAAATTCAAACAAACGATCCTCATTCACACGTTCCCACTCATCCCTCATGCGCTCCAACTTCTCATACGCCTGCCTCTCATCACCCCGCCGAGCCACAGTCCTCTCTAACTCAACATTCCTCGCTCTCAACACACTCATCTCCTTCATCATCTCCTCAAACTTCGCTTCTGCATCTCTCATTCTTCTCTCCGCAGCGCTCGCCCTCTTCTCACACTCATCATTCTTCTCTTCCAACTCTCGCGTCTTATTCTTCAAATCAGTCACACTACGCCTCATTCTAATATTTTCATCCGCTACCTCCTTCGACTTCAGTTCCTTCTTTTTCAACTCATCCAACTCCTTCACTTTCTTCAAACTCTCATACTTATTCACCAACAAATCATGCGCCATCTGCTGCGAAACATGCCTCTTCTCTTCATCCTTCAACCACCTCGCCGACTGCACACGAATCCCACCACTCTTCACTTTTGGGGAAGATGAGCTCTTCGGGGGGTCGGTGATGACAATGTTTGACACCTCCGACGACGAAGAGCTCAACTTCCTCACACGCTTCCTCACACGCTCCCTATCTAAATCCACATCATCCTCATCATCACTCTCAAGCACTCTCTTTCGCTCAATCTCACCCTCCAACGACGCAACCGCTCTCACCAACTCATCATTCTCAACAACATTCTCAACCTTACCCTCTCGCTCGATCGCCAACATTCGCTCCCTCTCTTCTACAATCAACTGCGTAAATCTTAAGTCAGTCACTAAACCACCACTACAGTCAGCATGCACTCTGTAGAAACGCGCCTCATCTCATCACCCTTCAGCACTCTACACTTCACACACGCAACCCTATTCAAGATGATCATGTGGCCGGTGCCCGCCTTCTTCACATGCGCCTTGGCGTCCGCACTGCGATTTATTCGACCGCACACACACATTTTGATATGATATTTGCGATTCTTATCGTTTGCCATACCTGATTTTATCGTTAGCTGTAAGATAATGAAATTTGTATAAGTTTGGAATCATGTAGTACAGTCATATTCCTAAAGAGTGTAGTGAGTGGCACTCGATCCCGTCGACAGCCCGAAGGCTTTGTACTGATCACTAGGGAAGTGAGAGATCTTCCCCGATACCCGCTCTTTACAGCTGAAGACATCATTGTCACTGCCCCGAAGTGGTAACAGGAACGCCGAGTCAAAGGTAGTGATCAGTAGCTGGGATCTAACCCCTCAAAGCTGCCTTAGACTTAGTTAAATTTCAAATCTGATAGCAGATTTGAACTCAGGATACTTGAAAACCTTAGTCTACATGTTAACACTTTGAAAAAACTGAAAATTAAGAATTTTTAAAAAATTCCGCATTTTTACTACTCATACTACTTTTAAAAAATTTTATCAGTAGTAAAGACACTATCAAACTCTATCATACAAACTTCGAAGTAAGAAGATAGCTTGCCTACTTCAAAAGATAGAGTCCTTTGCACCCGATATCGGGAGCTCAGAGCGACGACCGTCGCTTACCTCGTCTTTCGATGAAGTGATCAGACTTACGTTGTCGGGGGTTTATATATGCTCGGAAGAAAACTTAAAATGGCTCTATCTCCGAACGTATTCATCGTAGCGACATGCGGTTTGTTGCAAACGATTCGTCTCATCATTCTCTATTATATGACACCTGAACCATTCTCATATGACCACGGGAAGTTGGTCCGTCAGCACATGTCCATGTAACATGCCACAAGTGAAAAAATTCCTAAGTGTGAGAGCTCCAGTGTGGTGAAAATTTTGAAAAATTTAAAACTTCCGAATTTCGACCTGGGACCTTCACCAAAACATTTTTCATCAAATTTCACTGACCTCCCCCCTCCCCCCCTCGTTCAGAGAAATTTGATGAAAAATGTTTTGGTGACGATCCCAGGTCGAAATTCCACACTTTGGAAAATTTTCAAAATTTTACCCATACAAAGCCACTCTGACACTTAGGATTTTTTCAGGTGAGCGAGCTCCGACCTAAAATCTTGTAACAGCTCTAACTTTTGAACGAAGACAGATATGAACAAGCCGTTTCTTTCACTGAACTTGTCTCACTCTTAGCTTTCAAACGAGCTATTGCACGACAAAATCCGTCCACTAGAAGCCAAGATCGAAGCGAGCTGTCCAGAGGGGGGGGGAGGTCAGTGAAATTTGATGAAAAATGTTTTGGTGAAGGTCCCAGGTCGAAATTCCACACTTTGGAAAATTTTCAAAATTTTACCCATACAAAGCCACTCTGACACTTAGGATTTTTTCAGGTGAGCTCCGACCTAAAATCTTGTAACAGCTCTAACTTTTGAACGAAGACAGATATGAACAAGCCGTTTCTTTCACTGAACTTGTCTCACTCTTAGCTTTCAAACGAGCTATTGCACGACAAAATCCGTCCACTAGAAGCCAAGATCGAAGCGAGCTCTCCCGAGGGGGGGGGGAGGTCAGTGAAATTTGATGAAAAATGTTTTGGTGAAGGTCCCAGGTCGAAATTCCACACTTTGGAAAATTTTCAAAATTTTACCCATACAAAGCCACTCTGACACTTAGGATTTTTTCAGGTGAGCGAGCTCCGACCTAAAATCTTGTAACAGCTCTAACTTTTGAACGAAGACAGATATGAACAAGCCGTTTCTTTCACTGAATTTGTCTCACTCTTAGCTTTCAAACGAGCTATGGCACGACAAAATCCGTCCACTAGAAGCCAAGATCGAAGCAAGCTGTCCAGAGGGGGGGGACGTCAGCGAAAATTTTTTCTCTCCGATGGCGTTCAAATTCACCATACCGATGCAGAATTTCACGCTGAATCCGAATCTGGCCTCCGTTATCCCATCCGATGGTTCGTTTTGGCGCTACACACCAAAACGTCCCAAATTCTAACTCTGTCGTTTTTCGAAAAATGTTGAAAATTTTTTCTCGCCGATTGCCTTGAAACTCACCATACAGATAGAGAATTTCACGCTGATTCCAAATCTGAAATCCGTTTTCCAATCCGATGCTTCGTTTTGAAGCTACAGTCCAAAACGTCCCAAATTCTAATTCTGTCGTTTTTCGCCAATGTCCCAAAATCTTAAATGGCGTCTCACATCTAAACGAAGACAGATAGGAACAAGCCGATTCTTTCAGTGAATTTGTCTCACTCTTAGCTTTCAAACGAGCTATGGCACGACAAAATCCGTCCACTAGAAGCCAAAATCGAAGCGAGCTGTCCAGAGGGGGGGGGGACGTCAGCGAAAATTTTTCTCTCCGATGGCGTTCAAATTCACCATACCGATGCAGAATTTCACGCTGAATCCGAATCTGGCCTCCGTTTTCTCATCCGACCACTCCTTCCACTCGAAACAGCCCATTTTACAACCCAACATTCATCAGATTGCACGAAAAACATCACACACTATAGCCTCAAGACAAATCCTGGCGGTCGCCCAAGTCCACCACGACACTCTGTCGTTCCAGAGGGGGGGGACGTCAGACTCAAAGCACCACGGCGGCCGACCACGACACTCTGCCGTTCCAGAGGGGGGGGGGGACGTCAGCGATGGTGGCCATCTTGCGCTATCCAGAAGTGGAGTTTTACTTACTACTAACTTCCCATTTTCTAGTACACATTTTCTAATTGCATGCATAGATATAGATGGAATACATAGATGTTCTGGATCTACAAATTATGGATTCATATCAGGCACGCAAACAACAGTTCAACACGAAAATCCTGAGTTTATGGATAATTCTGCAATCTAAGGAAGAGAACACACAGAATAGCTCTACTCAAATGTTATTGTGACAATGTTTCGTTCACCATCCGCATTGATTTTCATTTTCTTTGTAGTAGGACCAGCAAAAATATGAGTTTCGTGTCTCTAAGTGTATGTCACATCAAGGGCCAATGATGCGGAAGGCTCATTTCTTGGGCAAATTTCTGCTCCTTTTCCTGACTCAATTCGATCCAACTCCCACGCTTCAGTTATACCTTCAGACAATGCATTTGAAATTCTTTTCTTTTCTGAGAATGACATTTTCTCTGTGCGCTTGTCATACAAATCAATGCTCGAATTCACTTTGTGTCCCGTTACAGCCATGCAAGCTCTCTACTAAAGCCCTTTTCTCTTAAAGTCGTTACTACGGTTGGGCGAATGCTGTGATTAGTATATATCGAATTCAGCATTGCGCGCTGTGAAATTGCCTTCATCATACCCATTAGCTTGTCCTTTCCCAACGGCTCCTTCTGACAGTACCAGCTGTTCGTGGTCCAATTTAACTTTGGCTTCGGAAAGAGGTTCTCACCCGGCAGTTTTGACAAGTACAATCTCACAGCCGCTACTGGACATTTGTCTTTGTTTGTGGTTTCTGTCATGATAATTTGTCAAACGCTGTTACTGTTACCCACTTTGACATTTTTTTTCCTTGATCGGATGAACCAGATCAACAAAATATTCGTTTCCATGGCTACATACTTTCAACGATGATTTTTGTAGTGGACGAACCCATTCCCGGCCTCGAAAACCGAAGTGGTAGACGACTTTATAGAACACTTCGTCCTGAAGGCGCTTTGGAGTTGTTCGATTGAAATAATCATCAAGAAGCTCCATATCTTTCTTGTCAATTGGAGGATATCCACTTCCACCTTCTGATGCCCTTGCTTCTTTGTTCTTCAATGATGAGTCAATTGCGGCTTTGTATGTTTTATCAAGTTTATAGAAAATGCGAATGTCAAGAATTTCAATGTCTCTTTTCTCCAGTAGATACCTGTGGAAAGCTGCACGCATGCATACAAGAGATGAAACAGCGTAATGATCATTGTCTTTCTTCCTGATCTTGGTGAAGAAGAGGCGTAGATAAGGCTCAATAAATCGAACAGGAATGGTTTCGATATTATTTGGCAACTTTTGTTCATTCAAAAAGTTCTTCAGTAGCTTTATGTATGTCTCAGTTTGTCGCTCCGTGTTTTTCGATTTTGCCTCTTTCTCTAATGCCTGTATTTCATTCAGTTGATCTTCAGATAAATCGTAGTCATCATTCAGAAAGGTCTCTGAAGGGAGCCCTGTCCATTGATTGAATACAACATCTTCTGTGCTCATCAAAAGTTGATCTAAAAAGTCCATTTCATTGCTGTCTAGTCCACTTATTTGGTTGACTTCTATCCGTTCCAAGTCCATCATCTTCGACAAATGAAATGAATTCATAGCCGACTCAGTGTCTGCCATGGATATGAAGTGCATAATATCAGACCGGAAATCACTGCATTCAAAGATAGGTGAATTCAAATTTCCGGGCTGATAATGAATTCATGGCCTGGTAATGAAACCATAGAAATATTTCGCAACATGGCATACAATGATTATGACATCTGCATTTTTCGGGCTGTCAATGGCAAATTGTCGGGCCACTAACGCGGCCCTCTAATTTGCCATTGACGCCCTCAAAACATAGCTGTCATCATATCATTGAACATCATTTCTTAGAAAAGAGAAAGGCAACAAAAAAAAATTGTAAATTTTTCTTATGAGTTGCAACGGATATTCTGAATAGCTATACTGCTCCGATAATGACTTTGAATAAAGACTTGACGATGAATTTTTAGGAAGCTAGATCAAAATACATGTATTTGCCAATTCTATAATGACATGCTGAAGCAAACATACTGCATGCGCGGAACAGAAAGCATCAAACATTAGCCAACAAATTTCAGTCATTTGTGCTTTTGCAATTAAGTATTCGGTATCAATTATGCATACCAGTGTCGTCTCACTTTATTGAAGTTTCGGAAACAAAATGGGCATACCGTAAATCAGGGTTGGAACCGACTGGCATCCTGAAAAAAGTCGGCTGGCCGGCGTAATCAAGACCGGCCAGTGTAGTCAAAATCCTGTAGCCTACTATTTAAGACTGGCAGGTGCTCATTATAAAGGCCATCTAAACATCGACCGTTGAAGGCGCTGGACGCCGAAAGCCTGTCACAGAAACATTTAACTTTTACTTTATCATATCGGCCTGCAAATTGAAAAGGGGAGTTTTGATTGAAATCTTGTAGAATCATGTGAGAAACATGATGGGTTCGCACTTAACATGTAGTTTGCATAATTCAATTTTTCATTCAACTTTCAGGAGATTTGTGAGGAATGTCGAATTGGATGTTTGAAGAAAGGAAAGGAAATGCTGGAATTAGAAATGAAAAAAGAGAAACTTGTATATGTACAAGATCAGACATTTAAAGAGGAATTTTCAGGTAAGTAATATAATAAACTTTTTGGAATACTTTAACTGCTAATTTTATCTTTTTCACAGAAGACAGAACTGGGAGATACGACATCAGTGAAATAAACGAGGTCGCTACCATGCAAAGAATAATACAGAATTATTTGAATGTAAGTAAGATATAAACACCTTCTTTGATGCTCCTTCACGTTTGAAGCGGCAAGTTACTTGTGAACTATTTCCACGTCATCTCTAAAAACTTTCAGCTTTATTTATCTCAATGTAATCTTGCCTTGTGATCTATAGGCTAGATATCGCTTATTGATAAGCACGTTGATCGTGGTTGTCATCCATGGTTTATCATTTTTACCTCGGCTTATGAAATCAACGGGAATGTAAGTCAAAGCAATCTGTAGAAAATGGTAGAAGCGATCACAAAGGCAATTGATATCCTCATCATTGCTTAGAACATTTCTCCATGATATGCTGCTAAGAAAGTCGATTGCTCTCTTTAACTTTGATTCACAAAGATCAAACGCAGGAAGAACAGCAGTTGGATAGGTGAGTCCATCACGGGGTCTTAGAAGTACAACACTATGACCACTTTCACTAAAAGGAGGGAGCACAAGGGCGCTGTGATATGATGAAACCATTTCCTCGCTGACGAAGACTTTATCTAAGGCAGTCTTCCCACGTGTAGGTTGAAGCACAATATCCTTGACGTTGAAGTTAACTTCAAATGAACCACAACCGACATGGTTAAAATCTCCACAAATTATAACTTTCGCCGATGGATATTTACCAAGATAATCGTCCAACACAGATGAAACATATTCAAAAAGTTCCGCTTGCCGGAAGCCACTGAGAGATCCACCATGAGGGAAGTACAGAGATATAAGTATTGCACTAAATCTTTGATACCCGATGCACATAAAAGGGCATTCGATTTCATTGGATGGTACGTAAGAGTTGATATCAAACACATGAAGCTCTGATCTTGTCCACACAACAATGCCACCACCTTTTCGATTTTCGCTACGATCCGATCGATGTAATGAATAATTTTGCAAGCTCACAAAACTATCAGGTACAGTCTGATCAAGCCATGATTCGATGCAAACAAATATGTCTGGCTTGTGTTTTCGAGAAAAGATTTCGTCCATTTTATTCTTAACTGACTGTACATTGAACAAGCAGATTGATGGATAAAATCGAAAATGTTGCTGTCAGTTGGAGGACTTCTGAACAATCCTGCCACGTTTGAGAAATATTTCTTCACCGCTCTCTTTTCGCCTTCGAAATTCCTCCAGGAGTAGTTTATCTTCTTCCAGTTGCAGTCGCGTCAGGTCAGGTCGAATGTAAACATTGTCTTTTCTGTTGGTACTCGCACTTGTACTTTTCAACTTGTGAGCATTACGCAGTCATGACAATTTACTGTCGAGAGTCTTGAAGCGAATACGCAAAGGCCTTCGCTTGGCACCCAGCTTGCCAGTTCGAGATATCTCAGCGATAGAGCCACCGGGAATTTCCAGTTTAGTGCACAGATCGTCAACTTTCAATTCATCAAAGATTTGCCGCTCAGTGTCATTATTACTGTCTGTCTCCGGTAATCCGAAAGCTATTACATTTTGCCTTTTTTCAAGCCTCTCGTTCGCATCATTAATCGTATCTCTGACAATTTTGCCTATGTCCTCGGTCAACTTAGCCGACGGCTGTTGCTTCATAGCAAGTAGATCGCTTTCGGCTAGCGAGTTGCGGTACGGTCGTATGCAGCGCGTTGCCTCCTGTCGATGCAGTGTTTTCTCAAAATATCTTCGCTCTCAGTTATCGGTCATCGACAAAACATATATCATTCTCACCGGCATAAGAAGAGCTACAAGTTTCATCTTCCTTTGTTAACTGTTCTGATCGGCATTGTACAATAAGACAATTACTTCGATCTTACATAAATTTTTCTTTGTCTGATTATATCAACTGCGCATCATCCATCGCTGTTTCCCCCTACAACACACACGGTGATGATGTCGACCTCTCGCCGGGTGTTTTCACGCCTCCAACTTCTGCAGGTCAACGCAGCTACATGTGAAAGGGAAACTCTTCCTCGCGCGGTCCGCCGCAAACTTTGGTTCCTTAACCTATTACGTAAGAACTCTGACAACAACAGCCGAAGTGATGACATCGAAAATGAAATCAGCTGCATGACATCGGATCCGTCAGGTGGCGCCGAGGACCGGGAAGTGCAACAACATCGCGCTCAAGCTACATCAGATCTGAGATCAGTGAAGGTCGCCACAATGAACTGTCGAACACTCAAGGCCAAGTGGCGGCAAGGCATGCTGACGCACCTGGCCAGCGACCTCGTCATGGTCCAGGAACACTCCATCGTCACAACAGCGGGACTCCATCAGGAAGAGCTCGGAAACGGCTGGGCTCCTCACTTCACCTCTGCGGACTCCAGCGGACACGGCGGAGTTGGTGCTCTCGTGAGCTCTCGTCTGCGTCGACTTGTGTACTCCGCGCGCGCGCTTCGCGTCGATCTCAAGCTTCGTTCACGCAATGTACATTTCCTCAGCGTGTACAGCCATACAGCCGTGCACTCTGAGGAAGCCACTTACCTGATGGACTTACTTGACAGCTATATGAACACCTTGCCACGTCGAAACACGACTGTCATCCTGGGCGACTTCAATGCCGTTCTAGAGACATCGGAAAGAACACCCTTCACGGCCGGCACGCCAAACGCGAACACCGATTCCTTCACAAACTTCCTCTTACGGCATGAACTTATATCCATTGGAACGAGGTTCAGGAAATCGCCATATCAATTGGCTACTTTCTGCGGCCCAAAAAGACCGAAGCGCAACCAGCTGGGCAGGCGTAACGCGACCGTCAGACTTGCCCAGTTAGATCACATCCTGATGAGGGAGCGTGAGAAGCGTCGCATCAAGGGCTGCAATACGCTGAGACCACAGAGCTTTGTCACTGATCACAAGTTACTGCATTGCACGATCGACCTGGCGGAGCCGCTCTTCAAATCCCCCAAGTTGACAGCACGGCGCTTCTTTGGGTGCTTAAACAGCGCCGTGCACCGAATGGGGTTCGTCTCTGCGTTTGAACGCGCGATGGAAGTCGCCGAGACTCCGTCGTACGCTGACATCGCTGCTGCAGTGCGTTCGGCGACCAATGAGACTGTGCCGCTCCTGAGGCCTCACGGTGCGTCTGAATGAGGTTTTGGATTAAAAAAATATATCATCGCCGAAACCAATTTTTTTTGAGCTTAGTGATCCTCTAGGAATGGGAAATGAGCAAAAAGAAAATCTTTTAAAGTACAGATTTTTATTTACGGTCTATTTTCAAAATGGCAGCCATTTTTTCGTAAAAATCGCATGTCTAATGCATTTATTAGGATTTAAGGCATGCTACGTTACATGAATTAGCATTTTCTGATCACAGAAGAGTAATTCATGCAATAGCTAATATCATAGAAGGGTACCATGCAGTTAAACTACTGTTTATAAGTAGTATGTTGTGTCTTGAATAGTATTTCTTAACTTCGGAATATAATGTCGATTAAAATATGTTTTATTTGCTACTTTCATTTGAAGGTGAATTTATCTCGATAAGACAAAGCAAAAAGTCACAAATTTGATTGAAATACACTGCACAAAGCTCGTGTTTAGGGTTGAGTAGCTTTCTATGTTCTAACAAAATAGACATTCGCATAAATTCAAATATTGGCTTGCACATTTCTATGGTACATATGACGCAGCATGTTGTTCATGTTGCAATGTATTTGAATGGGTAATGAGAGCTATAAATTGATTTTTGCAACATCCAAGCTTAAATCAGACGTGAAGTGTCGAAATTCATTAGTACACCAGTAAGATGGCAGCGGCAGGTGATGAAACTGCGATAGACGGCCGTTGAAAGAAGTCACAATGAAAATAGAAAACGCGTTTGCGCCGTTTGCTGTCGCAAGGGCTCTCGGAAGCTTTCTGCTACGGATGTCAGGAGTATTCAGGACTTCGTCATTGATGTCTACGATCGAGAAAATCCTAACTTTCCGGAGGCCTTGTGCAATGGATGTTATTTGCTACTTTCCAAAATGCGGAACGGACATGAAGTGAGCTTACCCCTGTCTGATGGTTATGATCCTCGTCGGCCAATTATCCTTCGTTCATCATCTACGTGTTCTTGCCGAATTTGTTGCGTTGCTCGAACCGACAAACAGGACGCCGTAAGGATGAAGAAATCTGGTCGTCCATCGAACAAGGAATCCATTCCAGCAGCATCGATTTTCAAGGTATGTGGTCTTTGCTTCTCGAAACTTTATCGAGGATGTTCTCATTCAAGAGAATCTTGTCTATCAAAGCGCCAAAAGATATCCAACATTGACAATCTTTTGAACTCCCCAGCAAAGTGACAAAACAACGAGTTGCTAGCCGAATCATCGACGACGTGGGAACATCTCTTGCAGCATTAAGTGGTAAGACCATGAATACAATGACTTTGAAATCGCCTACTCAGTTGTCGGCTGTCGATCTTTCTCACATTCAAACTGATTTGAGTTTGAGTGATAGGCAAGTGTCTAAGCTTAGTAAGGATATTCGTTATGCCAACGAGTCTCGAACTGTTATTGAACCCGGGCTAAAGTCCAAACTATCCAGAGCCACCCACGAGTTCGATGACCTGTTTGCTGTGGAGGAATTGGATTTCCTCTGCCTTGCTAAAGATGAAGTGAGCGATAGATCCTCGAGATCTGCAGTTTTCTGCAAAGATGTCAATGAACTAATTGATCGAATTGTGACCAAGAGGAACTTGAGTAGAGATGATTTTCTCATTCGCATTGGTATTGATGGAGGTGCGGGTTTCTCAAGATCGGTCCATCATTCTTTGAATTAGGTGAGCAAGGATCGACTTCTCCATCCCGCCGTTGCTTGTCTTCAGGATTAAGTTGCACGTTCAAAGACTCTGGTGTCAAGCGCTGTATGATAGTAGCATTAGTGCCAGATGTTCAGGAAAATTACAACAATGTCAAATTGTTGTGGATCAAAGCAGGATTGAATGCTATGCGACACCAATTTTCCATTGCATGTGATTTGAAATTGTGCAACATGCTTTTAGGGCTCATGCCACATGGAAGCAATTAAGCATCCATGTAGCTGGTGCACTGCGGAAAAAGGCAGACTAGGAGTTACAGGTTCTCCGCGGACAATAGCTTCTCTGAGTGATCAGTTCTGGAAATATTTTGAGTCCGGTAGGGACAAACGAAATTCAATGAAATTTACTAATATCATTCATCCGTCCATAGTGCACACATCAGATTCTTCCACTCCCATTATTGAAAGCATCCCCCCCTCCAGAGCTTCATCTGCTGTCTGGACCCACAGCTACACTTTTTTCTGGTCTTGAGAAGGAATGGAGTAGTGCAGAATTGTGGCTACGTAAATGCAATGTAGTGCGTAAGGCAATGCACGGATGCAGCTTTAGTGGAAACAGTGCCAGGAGCCTCTTGCGCAATGTCGATTTACTTGAGGCGATGTGTCCAAATAATCCCAGTGTCTTGAAATTTGTGAGGGCCTTTCGTTGCTTCAATGATGTTGTGACTTCTTGCTTTGGAGCTTCCCTGCAGCCACAATTCAGGAGATACATCAGTGAGTTTCAGGCGGCATATGAACTGCCTCTGAATGTGACTCCCAAGATCCACGCTATCATATTCCATGTACCAGAATTCTGTGAGCACACAGGAAGAGGACTCGGCCAATACAGTGAGCAATGTATTGAGTCCCTACATCACAGTTTTGCAGACACATGGAAAAACTTCAAAATTTTTGAAAGTCATCCCTAGTTTTCTGATCGATTGTTGCGATCTGTTTGTGTTTATAATTCCAGACATATTTGATGAATTAATTTTTATGATGCTTGTCCTGTTCGTGTTTTCTGAATGAATACATGTTCATTTCAATCAAATTTGCGACTTTTTGCTTTGTCTTATCGAGATAAATTCACCTTCAAATGAAAGTAGCAAATAAAGCATATTTTAATCGACATTATATTCCGAAGTTAAGAAATACTGTTCAAGACACGACATACTACTTATAAACAGTAGTTTAACTGCATGGTACCTTTCTATGATATTAGCTATTGCATGAATTACTCTTCTGTGATCAGAAAATGCTAATTCATGTAACGTAGCATGCCTTAAGTCCTAATAAATGCATTAGACATGCGATTTTTACGAAAAAATGGCTGCCATTTTGAAAATAGACCGTAAATAAAAATCTGTACTTTAAAAGATTTTCTTTTTGCTCATTTCCCATTCCTAGAGGATCACTAAGCTCAAAAAATTGGTTTCGGCGATGATATATTTTTTAATCCAAAACCTCATTCAGACGCACCGTGGCCTCCACAGAACGGCGTCGCCATTTGGGAATCGAGTCCAGAGGTGCAGAGCGCGAGGAGACGTGTCGCGGCGCTGCGTCGTTCAGGTCGGCACGATGAGGCAAACAAGTCGTCTCGAGAGCTTGCGGAAACGTACAACGAGCAAATGCAAGCGGCCATCAACACCGAACTGCGAAACGTCAGTGCCCAAACCGACTCAGCCCGTCCAAATTCTGAAGCCTGGCAAGTGACCAACCGTCTTACTGGAAGAAAGGCACGCACGCAGCTGAACATCTACGGCGAAACTCCTGAGGCTAGGAAGGAGGTGATGCGATCGTTCTTCTCCCGAATCGTCAATACTGTGCCGCCCGAATCAACGACAATCTCTCCCTTAAACGCGACAGAATTGCCTTCACCGGATGACTTCGACAGCCGTCCCATCTCCGTGAGCGAGGTGTTGAAGACCGCATGGGAGTCACGCTGCGGGAGGGCCATGGGTCTCGACGAGGTCCCCGTGGAGGCGCTTTGGCTGCCGGCAGTGGCCGCGGCTGTCGTTCAGGTGATGAACCATGTCTTGGAGGGCGGTCGAGCGCCAGTTCAATGGAGGGAGTCCTTGGTGGTTGCTGTGCCAAAGAAGCCGAACTCCAACAAGATTGAAGATCATCGTGGGATCTCTCTGATGTCGTGCTCGGCGAAACTCTTCAACAAAGTGTTGCTCCGCCGAGTACAACCGGTGCTCGAACCTCTCTTTCGTTCGGAACAGAACGGCTTCCGCCCGCACCGCGGCACTTGCCAGCAAATCTTGGCACTGCGCCGGGTAATTGAAGGTGCTACGAAGTACCAGACCAACGCCATTATCATATTCGTTGACTTTCGCAGAGCCTTCGATAGCGTCGACCGGCGTTGTCTGAACGAGGTACTGAATATATATCAAGTGCATCCAAGACTGATCAGCGGCATCATGGCCATGTATAAGGAGACGACTGCTCGAGTCTGACAGCGGACGGCGTGACCCACGAGTTCTGTACCAGCTCGGGTGTTCTGAAGGGTGACACGCTAGCTCCGTTCCTGTTTGTTCTTCTCCTGGACTGGGTACTTCGTGTGGGTAGAAGAGTGCCGGAGCAGCGAGTGTCTGTGCTCGGATACGCGGATGACCTTGCGATCGTTTCGTCCACCGTTGCTGGTGCACAAGAAATGTTCAGCTCCTTGACTGCAACAGCCCGTCGAGTTGGCCTGCAAGTGAATGCAGCCAAGACGGAAGTGCTTTGTGTCCCAGGACCACAGGTAAACGTTTTCTTCGACGAAGTTCCCCTTCCCATCTGCCAAAGAAGTTTTACGTACCTGGGTGGCCGAGTGCCGAGCTGCTCGGAGGACCTCCTGCGACGAAAGCGGTTGGCGTGGACGGCGATGGGAAGGCTCCGAGCAGTCTTCGCATCAGAGGCTTTGACGGACGAGCTGCGCGTCAGACTGTTCACTGCGACCATCGAGACGGTCTTGCTATACAACGCCGTCACGTGCACCCTGACGCGCACTCTAGAGACCGAGCTGGACGGAGCGCATTCTCACCTGCTGCGGGCTGCCTTCAATGTGCACTGGCCGAGAAGGTCAAGAAGGTCTGACTTTCATGCTTTGATGAGGTGGGTACTGATGATGAAGAGGTAACTCTTTGTAACTTCGTTGCATGTTTGGCACTTTTACGATGACTGTCAATCATAAACTGTTTCGCGTATTTCACCGGGCATTCACAAAGCACACAGAAAAGTTCATTCCTTGGTGTTACTTTAAATTCTTGAGGATATTGGCAAGTAATTCTTTTGCACTTGGATGCATCACTTTCAGCTGTCTTGGGCATTTCGAACAATCGAAGATAGTCAGTGTCAGTTTACAAAAAGATGTAGTTATGTGCGTTGAAATCCTTTCGAGATATTTGGTGTCCCAATAGCTTAGCTTTTTGCTTTGATTGAAAAGAGTTCGGGAAACAAAAATAGCGCCTGGGAAGACCATATTCCTGAAAAATTTACTGCTTATTTAAACTTTTTGACCTTATTTGACTACATTTGACCTTATTTTTACTCTATTGACTGTATTGATTTTATTGACCGCCCTAGTGATAACTGATCAATAATGATTCTACTTGCTACTACTATAATCGCAGCAATATGTCCATGCCTTATTCATTGTCATACAAGGAAAAGACATGATTAAAATCTAAAGAAAATCCACCGATGATGATGCAATCAGAAACGAAAAAAACAAATTGAAACGTCAAAAATTGATAATAATTTGATTGGTATGACTAATGAAAATGCTAAAGGTTAAGCAAAAATCGTTTGAATATCCATTCTTTCGGAAGATCCTTTATCAAGATTTTGGTGGAAAAGTGCGCCTCGTAATGAGTGTTTACCGATGTCAATATAGTTTTATCTCTTATTAGACATCTCGTGATTATAGAGCATCACCTGTGAGGCCTTCAAATTGTAATCAAAACTCCGAGGAACAAATAAAATGTGATTATGATGTCAGTGATTCATAAAATGCGAATATCATATTGAATAAAAAGTAAATCAAGCGGTGGTGATTGGTGACCTTCCACGATTTTAAGGTCCTACAATATATTGGGCAATTCAGGAACAGCATTGATAAGGATTTAAGTTGATTACGAAATCCGTACAAATTTCGTCGGTGAATATGAAAACGTACATTCGCGCATCACTGTGATAAAAATAGCCATCAATTTTCGTTTAATGAAAGTTGAGTAATTCAAGGCCGGAAATAAATCACGCATGTTATATCGCTTCATTGCTCTTGAATTGTCGAATAAAGTCCACCAGTGGTCCAAATTATTATACAGGAGGAGGTTTTGTATATAAGGCAATGGAGAAGTCAATGAATACAGAAAGTCACAATTTATTTGAAATTGACCATCGATAGAGAGAGAGAGAGAGATGTCTTTATTGAACTTTAAATGACAATCGAAATCAATATGTAGTGCTAAAATACAAATCACGATAAAAAGATTAATGCTACAAATGAGCAAATACGGAGTTAGTCACAGTAAACGTTATTCATATAAATACTCATGAAAGGAAGAAAGGAGTTGCGTCTCAATGACAAGCGGCAGAAGGGAACAGACAGTCGACCACTAGGCAAGCGATTTGGGATTCTGTGTCTCAAAAACGTAGCAGTGTTCGACAGGCCATGAAAAAGTCTTTGAGATGCCAGGCTCCTTCTTGTAGCTAGGTCAGTCGAGCCAATACCTTTAATTTTTAGACACCGATCTTCGATCTTCTGCAATCTTCTGGCATCTGCACTTGTCAAACCGATGAAAGCGGGTGATGCGTACTCCATCAATGTTCGGACGAGGGTGGAATAGACCATGTTGAATTGCTCTTCACTAGTCACTGACCTCATCCTCCGTAGAATGTATAAGCGTTGAGCACACTTTCTCTCAATATATTGAATATGTGAATTCCATGTTAAATTCGAATCAAGAATAACACCGAGAAAGCGAACACTATCAGTAAATTGTACTTCTGTGATTGTGTTGCCAACATCGCTTACTTCACGAAAGGAGCCACGGTACCGTACGATCCCAGCGGTTTTTCCTGCATTTAGTCGCATGCCATTTGCGGACGACCATCTTTGGATTTCCTGAATCTCGGATTTGACCTTTCTTATATCTTCCGCAGGTGTCGCCTTTCGAATTCCAACGACTAAGGAAATGTCATCCACATACTTCACCATCGACGTCGATTTAAACAGAGGCTGAAGTGAGGCAATGTACATACCGAAAAGGTAGGGGCCTAATAGTGATCCTTGAGGGACCCCACTTGTAGTAAATCGCATATTGCTTTTAAAACCATTATACCGAACTCGCTGCTGACGATCGGAGAGATAGCTTTCTAACAATGCCACAAATCCACTTGGACAGCCAGAGTCGACAGCCTTGCGGATCAGGGCATCATGATGGCACTTGTCGAATGCCTTTGAGAAGTCAAATCCAATGTATAGAGCAGCACCAAATGAAGGATCATCCGCCAGACTTGTCAAGGCATCATGCACCGCAATAACAGCATGTGTCGTAGAGGACTGTTTCCGGATGCCAAACTGATTTTCTCCAAAGCAACTGTTCAAATGGGGCCTCATGTTCTTCAGAATTATGTGGCTCAGCGACTTTTGACGGAATGGGCAGGAGACTGATTGGGCGTGTTTCAATCATTGTTGAGCCATGGGATTTGGGGATGGGCACAACGTCCGCAATCTTCCAAGATAAAGGAAAAATTCGTGTACGGCAGCATTCCTGAATGAGATGGAAGATAGGCTTCGCCAGAATAATTGCACACTTTTTGTAAAGCAATGTTGGTACGTCGTCACTCCCTGTAGAACCTGGACGCAGATGGGACAAATAATGCCAAACATCTCTTTCATCAAAAGATGGAATCCACTGATCATCAGTTAATGAAGATAAGTCGTACTTATTGAGCGAGGGATTCATTATGCTACAGTAGTGCTCATTTAGTCCATTCAATTCATCATGGATCACTGACCCATCCTCGAAGAGGTTAGTTCCGGATACTCCAAGACCTCTCTCCATCCGAACATACAACCAAAGACCTTTGACTGAACTGCTCTGTTTGCGAAAATACATCTGCTTAGCTTTGAATATTTCTTTCTTTACCTTATTCTTCAAGAAGTTGTATGCAGACCAATTCTTTGTGCGGAAGGCATCCCATCGGAGATTAATCAGATGCTTAACTAGTGGGGTTATCCATGGAGCATCAGAATCTGTGAAGTACAGCATTCTTGTCGGAATAGCTTGCAGAGCATTCCTCATTAAGTCATAGAAGATATCACATTTCCTGTTCATATCGTTTTCCGAATAAAGGGCGTTGAAGTCGCTTGATACGAAGCGCCTTTCAAATTCAATTATGTGGCTTTCCCTCAAATCATAAAACATCTTCTTCCTCAGTTGATTGCTTTTTGCTTCATCCCTGAACTGAGCGTAGACAGTACAGTGATCGGAACCCGCTATAGGAGGACCAACTTCAACGAGTCGCCCAGGATAACATTCAGCAATGTCTCTGTCGATGAAGATCTGATCGAGGACCGAATTCAAACGAGTCGCTTCGTGAACAATATTTATCAGAGAAAATTTCAACGATAAAAAAGATCGGTCATACTGATTAAAGTCACCGGCGACGATTAGACGGTAATGTGGAAACTGAAGAAGAACGTCATCCACCCTGGATGTGAAAAGTTCGCAGAAGTTTGCAAATGCGTTGCTTGGGATGCCAGGAGGTAAGTAAATACCAATAAGTAGTAATTTGACGAAAGGCAATTGAACCAGACAAACCTCAATCTTCTCAAATTCGGGGAATGCAACCTTTTTTGCCCGAAAGCATGATTTTATCCAAAGAGCCACTCCACCGCGATTGGATCCATTCGATCGGTCGGTGCGATAGCAATCATAGCCTCCGATATAAACGGCATTTGCAGGACTAGTCGAGTTCAGCCACGTTTCTGTGCATATGCATGCATCCGGTACCTGAGCAGAAATGTGACAGCGAAGTTCGTCGTACTTGTTATTAATCGATCGAAGATTAGTGAGTAAAATTGTTGGCATTTTCCTCCTCTCATTAGAATGTTTAAAATCGCAAGTCAAAAAACCGAATTGATTTCCTCGACCACATTTCCGTTAATGTACAATTTTTTGTTTTTGACGTAAGCAGTTTCGCCAGGATTATTTGTTCTGTGCTCATAAGCTCTTCCTCTCATGTCAGCTAACTTTTTGTTAATCTCAGATGGAAGATTTTCTTGTATGAACACCTTATTCAATGGCGAAGCAGCCTGCTTCAAAGATCTTGATCTGATCAAAAATTGTTTAGCAGCTTTCTGAGTTGCCTTGACCATGATTAGTCTTGGTTTGCTTTCTGATTGTTGGGATCGGTCAGCTTTTCCAATTCGGAAAACATCTTTGATTTGCTTAACATAACTATCTTCGATGCCCAATTCATCAGCAATGACTTCAACCACTTCATGGCAATTCGTGACACATTTTCTATTGAGAATAATTGTCTTCTCTGGGAAATTCCGAATGATGAACGAAGATTTTCTTTTTTCTAACTCAAGAGCACGAATGTCATTGCGCATTGATCCGCAAGTATTTGCTAGATTGTCCGTATCCTTCATCACAGAGAGTTTCAATGATTTCAGTTCTGTGTCAAATTTTTCAATGTTTTCAACCTTCTTCTTGAGTTCGCTTACAACTAGCTGTGTTTCAGTTGTCAGGGCCTGTACCTCTTTTATCTTCTCATCACATTGTCGCACAATCGAATTGCACAAGCTTTGAGTTTGCTTCATCATCTTATCATTTTCTAAGCGAATTTTTTCTTCGAATGCTTTCTCAATCGTTGCTCTCAGATTTTGAAATTTCATGTCAAATTCATTCATTATGGATCTCCTTGCAATTTCGGCGCTGTAGTTCAAGTACTCTTCACATTTTAAACAGACGAAGAATACTTTGTTGAGCTCTTTATCGGATGATTTTGCATGACCAACACAGACAACGTGAAAGACCTTCGAGCAACCTGGACTGTTGCATGATATAATACGCTTTTCTCTCTCTTTAGACCTCTCGCTGACGACACACGACTCGGCAAAACAAGTTTTACAACCAGAGTCCATCATCCAAAAGAGATTTCTATTTCAAAATGAGACTTCTTTTAAAATAAATTGTGACCAGCCCGATTCGATCTCAGGCACATAGACCTTCTCGACCAACACCGCAACCAATGCACCACGGAAACTATGCACAACAGTGAATGAATAACCACTTCTTAATCGACGAATGGTTCAGAATTCGTGCGATGTACCTCCTGTTGACGAGTAATGCAACCAGATCGATAACTATCTCTGCTACCTTACCGAACACAGTCAACGAGGGAGGAAGTGAACACAAATGACCTTGAATTCTCCGAATGATAATAAATCCAGATCCCAAGCGACGAAGGACGAAAACGAGTAGGAGGATGACTCAGTAACGAAGAGGACGACGCGAGGATGTCTATGATACCAAATTTATTGCCGACGAACACTTAAACACGATGAAGTATCACAAACCACTAATGAAGCGAGAGAGCTCGATCAGACACAACCGTCGCGCAGCCGTTCAATGGCGCAGCCGATGATATGCTTGTATGTATGTGGACATAAAGATACGTATATGACTTAATGGGATGGTTAAGTGGAAGAAGCATTGGTGCAGCTGAAGTTGAAATTTTAATAGAAAGTTATGCAAACAATTACCGGTTGACCGAAAACAAACAATGGTGAAAACTACAGATTGTTTCATAAAAAATGGATCACAATTAAACATCGCCTTGACTTCAACTTTGTCTAACTCCGCCAAACTTGAACGAATTTCTCTGAAATTTGGAAGGTATGTCAGTTGTGCTTACTAATATCATTGTTGGAAATTTCAAGCATGAATATTGAGTTGTTTTCCTGTTATAGATAAAAAAGTAGTAGATAATTTGATCTTCATTTAGCAATGTTACACAAAATCATACCTCACTCTTATAAAATTACATTTGTTTCCTTTGTTATGTAATATGTTGTTCTAAAAGCCAAAAGCTATCAAGCAAAACAAAAATAAAGAAAATCGGTCAATCAGAGCCAGTATAGCACCATTATTCATCAACAATAATGTAACTGCTACATGTGATTAACTGGACTTCATGTTCCATAGCTTCCTGACTTCGTTGCGGTGGTGTTGGCAGCACTCCTGATTGCTTTCAGCTAGAAATCTATCTCTTACCGGTTGAAAACAATACAAAGCACAAATGAACAATAACGGGATCGCATTCACAAAAGGCAAAGTGTCAGCCTTGCTAGAACTAGGGTTTTCTTTGCGAGGTACAAGCAAGCGACTAAATGTCCCTTACACAAATGTGCATCGATGGCATAATGATGATTTTGGACTCTGTCGTAAAGAGGGCTCTGGCCGTCCACGCAAAACATCCAAACGTAGAGACCGCCTAATTTTGAGATTTGTTAAAGTTGATCCAAGTCTCTCGTTAACTGAGATGGCTGCACTATACTCGTCTATTTCTAAGTCCACTATTCGTAGAAGACTTATTGAGTCGAATTTCAAGAGCTGTAAGAGGCCCTCTCAGATCGAATTATCAGATCAGCATACAAAAACACGTCTCAGATGGACAATGAGTCATTGTCACTGGCGAAATCAATGGGATCGGGTTGTCTGGTCTGATGAGGCATCAGTCCGTCTGAAGGATAGTGATGGTCGATTGAGATTATGGATAAAATCTGATCAGGAAATTCCGAGACATTTACATCGTCCCCGGGTACAAGGTGATGCGACTCCACTGATTTGGGCTGGCATTTGGACCAATGGCCGCTCTGAACTTCACATACAGCAAGGAACCATGAATTCTGAACGCTATGTGAATGTTTTACGAATGAACATTGGCCAAATGGCAGATCAACTTGGTGATCCATCGACTTGGTTATTTATGGATGATAATGGTACGTGTCACAGGAGTAGTAGAGTCAACTTATGCAAGTCTCAATTAGGGCTTAGGACATTATCTTGGCCAGCTCGTTCTCCTGATCTGAATCCTATAGAAAATGTATGGAGTATTCTAAAACGTAACGCTCGTCGTTCACTGCTACCTACAGATGGCGTATCACAACTTACGTCACTGTTAAAAAGAGAGTGGAGAAAGTTAGATCAGTCAAAAATCAACGATATCATCGAATCAATGCCTAGACGAATTGGTAATGTCATTGACAATAAGGGTATGGCCACAAAATATTAGCTTCTTAAGAACCGTTACTGTATCATAGCTTATCAGATTATATAAGGACATTTAAATATATTAGGGACATGAAATAACATTAAAAATGCTTTCTGTATCATACTTATGTTTTATTTAGTCAAATTTTAGGATGATCCACTTTTTATGAAACGGACTGTACCATGAAATGGAAAACGAAGTCTTTGTGTGATACTCTCAGAAAAGCAAAATGTGATAGCACGAAAGTATGGCGTGAATGCAAACAACAACTGATAGAAGCGAAAATTTTAGAAGATTACTTGCAGTTATGGGAAGAAGAAACAAACATGTTTTCCGAACAATTATACAAGAAAGGAAAAAGAAAAGCAAAGTTTCTGTTCGAAAAATACAATCAGAAACAGGAATTGCCAAATGAGATAAATGAGATATACATTGGTGATCAAATTGTAACAGACTTTTCGTCAGAACCACTGCGTTATGGAGGAATCCTGATGGCTGAAAATGAGAAGAAAGTCTTGCAATTACCTCCAAACTTTTCATTATATGAAAACGTGAATTTGACAGATTTTGAATCTGAGATAGAAAAATCATTGACAAAGTTTCGATGGTCGATAAAAGAGAGCGAAAGAGTTTTAGAATCCAGAAATACTCAAAATGAAAATGATATGCTTTCAATCAATGATAATGCGCAAGATGAAAATGGTGTACTTGCAATCCCCAATGATGCACAAAATGAAAATGGTATGCTTCCAATCAATGATGATCAAAATCAAATTTTTGATGTACAAACAAGTATCATGGATGTAAGAAAATTGAAGGCAACGGACTTTCCGTTTAATCAACGGATTTATCTGCCACCTCCAATTGAATTCGAAAACGAAACGAAATCACAAAATTTAAAGAACAAATTATTGAATACAGTCAAAGACTACATACACTCTTCAAAATAATGACTCCAATGAAAAATGGTCTAACCTCACCATAATGGAAGAAGAAGGACTGAAATCATTATTGAAAAAAGAAACAAGAAATGACTTTGTTGTTTTTCAAACTATATAGAGACTATACTTTCACTTATAGAGAAAGTAGCGACGAAGTTATCAGGCAGGCTCCTCCTCAGGATCAGCTGCAAGTGATTAGACGATTATTTGCGAGTTAGATCATCTTTCTTTATCGTATTCAGTATTTTCGATAAGTAAGACTTGCTTCTTCATCTTTGATCGGAAATCCATAAACTGTACATCTACATTACGTATAGGAAAGTTTGCTTTACAACCTTCTACACTATTTCCTACCCATCTTTGATGACTAACAGTCTTTGACTGGAGATAAAGTGCATATTTCAAATTCTGAAATTCCACACCTGTGAGTATCCATGAATCAATTTTCAGTATCTACATGTTGTGATTTTTCTCGCCCACAGTCGGCTGCATGCTCCTAGAGTTGAAGGCTGGTGACTAGAGTTGAGTCACCTGACTGGACGCCAGTGACTTTGGTGGACTTGATTAATGACGGTTGTGTATCAGGATAAAACCATGGAACAAGTGGCAAGCAATTCATTTCATTATTGTAAAATCAGAATTATGTACATCGTATTAAATCATTGTACATCAGAATCCAGCTGAATTGATTGCTGCGCATACTAATTATGGATTAGTATTTTGTGTGCTCTTTACAAGCATTTTGTGTGCTTTGTGAATGCCCGGTGAAATACGCGAAACAGTTTATGATTGACAGTCATCGTAAAAGTGCCAAACATGCGACGAAGTTACAAAGAATTACCTCTTCATCATCAGTACCCACCTCATCAAAGCATGAAAGTCAGACCTTCTTGAACTTCAAACCTGATCTGGCTAAGCAGTAACAACAGCGTTTTTAGCCGCTGACATTCCTTTACATAAATTGGAGCATCAAGCGATACGAGATTTATTTGATTTTATGGGTCATCATTGCCCATCTGAGTCATCATGTCGGCAACATGTGCCAAAACTCTTTCAGTTAGAACAACAGAAATTGTTTCGATATCTGGATGGAGAAAAAATATTTATAATGGTGGACGAAACGGAAATTTCTGTTCGGGAGTTTATGAGCATTCTTGTCGGAATTCTAGAAAAGCCTTAAGTTACTCATCTATATGACTGTAGACAGCTAGAAGGAAACATCCATCATCAAACAGTGTGCCATGCTATTGATGATGTTGTTAAAGATTTAAATGTTCATCGCAATAATTTCCTTTTACTGCTATCTGATGCAGGTTGTTATATGACTCTTGCGGGCAAAACATTGAAGTCTATGTATCCATCATTATTTCATGTAACGTGCATGGCGCACCTGTTGCACAACTGTGCATTGCTTGTGAAGTCGAAGTATGAGGCTGTCGACAGTTTGATTTTCTCAATCAAGGCTGCCACTGTTAAAAATGGTGATCGCCGTCTTCTTTTTGCATCGATTGGAAGTCCACCAAAGCCGGTCGTAACCGGTGAGGAACATGGTTAAACGCGGCTTTTTGGTATACAGATCACTTTTCCGACGTCAAACAAATTGTGTTGGGTTTCGAGGATGATGGATTACTTGTAAGTCGAACAAAATCTGCAGTTTCCAGCACAGTAATTGTTGACCAACTCGTGAATGTGGCAACGTATACACCATTCTATCATCTAATGGAGTGATGCGAAGGAACCAACTACAACATTCGTCAGGTAAAACAGGACGTAAACAGTCTGGATTTCGGAATTGATCCCTGTGAAATCAAATCATATATAAACTTGCGTTTATCTAAGAATGATATCATGGAGATTGTTAACTTGGCACGTGACGATATTTCACCAACTGAATACAATCTTCTGTTGTGTGCACAATCAACCACAGCTGCGATCGAACGAAGCTTTTCCCAATTGAAAAATCTCCTGCGTTTTAACAGAAACTTTTCTCCCCAAAACATTAAATACTATGCAATAATGAATTACAACGCCAGTAACAATTAAGTCGTTGTTTAAGAGGCATTCATTCTTTTCGTGAAGAACTTTGTATTTGTGGGCTGAATAATAAAATGTATTTCTTTAATTAAAACAAGTAACGCTTTCTTGTGAGTCTGAAATGATGTTTTCTTTGGTTAAACAAAACTGACTTAGGTAAAATATTGGGTAAAAATTTCACATTTGTCAAAATTTTAGGTAAAAATTTACTTGAAAATAATTCTCCGAAAAAGGACTACTGAATCAATTTTCGCAAAGCATGTAGAAAATGTACAGAGTCCACACAAATAGCCATTGATGCTATGTGCCATAGATGAACAATTTCAATCACTAGCAGCTGATATTGCAGGTGTTATTGACAGTTGCTTATTTTTGTGGGACTTTTGTAAATCTTTAGTCACTTCTTGACTGGGTCCAGAATTTTCTTTCAACAGGAACCCTGCTTGAATGCGCGTGTTAGAGTATTGGTTAATTGTTTACAACCTGTTCCACGACTCTATCCAGATGTACACAAGCAACCAAAATCTGCCAAAGACACTGGCCTCCAGTCAAGTACATGGTATGGGAGTTGAGCGTCAGTAGTGAAAAATGCGCTCTACCATGAGCGGCATAGGCACACTGGAAAGGTACATGCATAAATTCTGTGTTACGAATAGGAGCATGTATGAATTCTGCGTCAATGGACAGGTACAAATGTTTGGTACCCTCGTTTGAGTACATTGTGTTTCGACACGTCTATTGCTGAACTTGGATGAATTAGTTTTGAATAGGAATAGGGTTGAGAGCAAGAAGTTCTATTTTGCAAAAGGTTAGAACTGTTTTATTTGGTTCTAAGTACTTGGATACGTACCGATAGACGTACGTTGTTTGATTTTGAATGAGTTTGCTCAATTGCGACTACTGTGATAATTATTTAGATGTAGCAGTATTTAGACATGAAACTTTAATGTGGATTTATGATTTTGTTACTCCTCAATAAGAAAACAAATTCCAGAATTATGTTTGAAGTGAAAAAGACAAGAGATTTACGATGTAAGTATAATTTAGGCGTGAAAAATAAAAGACTGGTACAGATCACGTCCCTCAGGGAACTCCATGATCTTTAGGAAGTCATCACTCAATTCAAGGAATGTTTTATTGTCCGTGAAGTCGTGTTCGCACTCATGCACCGGACACTTGGCCTGTAGTCCATTCCGCCTTTGAGGGATTGTTGCAGTCAAGGTCATCCACAAGGCCACCTTGCAGCCGCAACAGAGATGTGCGGTCATATCTAATTGACCACCCATAATGTATTTACTTTCATTTTAAAGAAAAGGAATAGAGATTTTCGTGTTGACATGCTTCTTGCTATGTAACGTGACGTTGAGGATAAGAACTTAACAGTTTGGAGCAATGACATCCTTCATATAGCCTTTATGGAGAATAGAAACCTCTGTGATTGGCTGTTGGGATTTCCTTTGTTTAAAAAGTATATAAGACTAGCCTTGTACCAATTCTCATCGAAGGCTGTAATTCTCAATTTAACATCAAATTTCATCTTAAGTCCAGAATTTATTACTTTGAATATGGATCGTACCAAAACACCTCAACTATCTCCGATCGAGAAGTTGACTGTGGAATGTACCTATTCACCTCCCCAATCTCCAACTGAGCCAAATATAACAACAAAGGAGCCGCTTGGGTACACAACAGTCCTGCATCTCCAGGAGACTCTGATGACAAAGAGCTAGAAGTCGAGACGATGCGGGAGATTAATGTTGATTCCATGACAACGCCAGTAGCGCCAGTCTATGGAAGGGTCACTGTCAAAGTGAAGAACGCGCCAAAAAAAATAACTGCTCCAAACGGATCTTCCTGAGAATGGAGCCCAACGAGCGGAGCCTCACAACCGCTCTTGAGTTCTCGGTGATCGATTTGGACACATCACGTCGCTTTCCCTGTCCCCCCCAAAAAGACGAGGATCTGTGTGCAAGTTGATTTAAAGAAAATGGTTCCATTTCCCAACATTCATGACATTCAGTGTATTCTCTTCCATCTTCAATATTTACTTACATATATGAACAAACTTGTTTTATTATTTCACAAATCGGATGTCTATTAAGGTCTGAATGGAAAATGGGGAATTATTCATTGATAGTTTATAATAACTAAAATTCAGCTATGAAAACATCAATTTGAAATTAATAGGAACATACAGCTTAAAGAGTAGTTACACTGATAAATTTGAAATGATTGTAGCTCTACAGAATGATATGTGTCATACTACATGTGTCATATTGTACACCACTAGAATGAGAATGAAAAGAGCCTTCGAATGATATAAGTCATGTACCAATTCGATCAATTAAATTTAGTTCTATTCAAGTGTATGCAAGGAGAAAATGAATGATTATAAAATTTACCAAGTTTTTGCACTAAATTTAGCCTATTCTCTAAAGGAGTCTAGGTGTCTAGGATGATGTCATACGTGTGATGCCATACAGGTTAGAATGAAATATGAAAATTAGAATGGAAATGAAAAGAGCTTTCGAATGATATAAGGTGTGCACCCATTTGATGAAAAAATGCTTGTTGTATGCAAGTGCATTTAACTGGAAAAATTCCAAGTTTTTTCAGAAATTTCAATCACTGTTTATTTGTTTAATCAAACAAGCTTGAGTTTTATGGAAACAGCTGATTAATCTTTATTTAATTTTGAAATAAAGAGTATGGAACGAAAGTGAGACAACCCTGCAAGATTTTAAAAATTTCAAAGTTAAAGTTTTGCAACTAAAAGATGACCATAATGCATGAATCTATGCACACATGACCTTTAACCTGACCTTAACCTTTGACCTTCATACAATTCACACACGGCGGGGGCCTCACAATTTCGAAGGCGCTTCGTGTCCTCAAAAATTTTCGGATTATTGGGTAAAAAACCTTAACTCTATTAAAAAACCCCAACCCCAACCTTAACTCTAACTTTAGCCTCAACCCCTGCCCTAGGATTTAAATTTGATTATCAAAATTTGGTGCGAAATTTAAAATTTCAATTTTCTATTTAATTCAAACTTTTTTTTATCTTTGAATTTGAATCATAATATGACTATGAATAATAACATGTCCATCAATACATCAATCCATCACTTCATATCATTTTGAATTGACTTTACTGTCTTCATATATAAATCTTTCAACACATTTGTCCCTTCCATTTCTAAGATTAAAAATAAACCATCTCCTCCATTTCTTGTTTGAGTTATCAATTTTGTTTAACTGTACTAATACGCGCGATGATGAGATGTCATGAAGTGTTTGTTTATAGTTCCTTCGTCAATTTCATATATAAAGAAGTTGCACACATCGGATCTTCACTCATTTTTGAATTGATCAGTGTCCATACCAGACGTCGTTCTTCGTTCCCCCGCTCTCCGAGGCAATTCTTATTGCAATTCTGAGGTGAGTTTCATTGCCATGTCGTTCTACTTTATAGGATTTCGGGAGTAGGAACATCATTAAGTTCCAATAGCCAAATAGCTTTGAATATAGATGTCCGGCTTTGACGATAGAAACACTTTATCTTACATTATCAATCATGTCTTTTTATTTTTTATCAAATCATTCAGAAGAGACACGAATACACAAGTCTGAATGAAAGTGTATTTGAATTCACATCTGTTTTTTCACACACTGTTCCTAACTGAAAAGATGCTTAAATATAGATTTCAACCTTTTTCAAATATTCAAATTGTCATCTGCCAACAGATGCACAAAATTAAAGCTTGTTTAATTAGCCAAATTGAGCAATGCCTACATGGGTAGTGAATATTTCCATTATAATTTGGAAACCCACTTGATTACAAGCTTACTAGTCTGTAATAAATTAATTTATCTTTTAGAATGATTTGGTGGCTCATCAGATGGATAGTGGATCGAATCAAAAACCATAATTAAGCTGAAGGTAAGAGAAATTTACATTTGGATTTCGTAAATGTTAATAATTGTAAATAGTTCATAAACAATTATCTCTTTCGATTACAGGACTGCCTGATGTTTGCCTCACAGGAGGAGGTCTCGTATAGCAACATCCGGGAATCCTCGAGTTTGAGTGTGCGCATGCCGATGTCCCACATCATCACGACATCCCCTGTTCGTCCTCTCGCCCGCAGCTCAATCCTGTCCAGTACCTACACCAGCCGCATCTACTTCCTCTCCACCACATACATGTCCCACAACACTTAGCCCAGCCGCAGCTGCAGCAACAACGCCTGACACTGCCGTGACAGTTCCTCTCACTTCGACTGTCCCTCACCCTGGACGACATTACAACCTGGACCTCGACACAATCTCGACAGACGAAGACATAAAGATGAAGCTGCGTCTCCACCAGGAGCGCCTACAGAAGACAGAGGAGTGCGAAAAGAAATTGAAGTAGGAAACAACGTGTGTAAAGTTAGCGGAACCATTTTTTATTATAGCTTAATTCTATTCGAAACAGCTGCTAGTTTCTCAATTTCAGTCTCCTGATTACGAATCTGAGCTCAGATTTGACAAATTCACAGTCGCTTTTGAGAAATTCAAGTTTAAAGATAAAAGTGGTCCCGCTGTGAAGTTAGCGGAACCATCCAGCGGAACCAATTGCTGAGTCTCGCTGATTGACGCAGTAAATCAATTTCTTTTGGTCACTACCCGATCAATTTTGTTGTGCTGATCACGAATATGTGCCTCATCTTTCAAAAAATGCAGATTTCACCCGGAAATCTGAATTTCACTTTTTCTGCAAGCTGATTGTGAAGTTAGCGGAACCATTTTTCAATACAAAGAATTTCACAGCAAAATCCATCCTCTCCTACTATTTTGAAGCTCCTAATCACAAATCTGTAATCAGATTTGCAAAACTCGCCCGCATTGCAAAGATATTCCTCTATCTGGGTCCGCTGTGAAGTGCCCGGAACCACCTACTGGCATTAAAATTTCAAATTCTAATTTTTGCACAGAATCACTGCAATAGACATACCAAGGGAATGTAATTGCTTCACTGATCACGGTTTGCCGTCCGATTTCACGGGAGAATAAGTACTTGCCGAGAAAAATTGATTTTACGGTTTTCATGGAATTTTCTGCAAGCTGATTGTGAAGTTAGCGGAACCATTTTTCAATACAAAGAATTTCTCAGCGAAATCCACCCTCTCCTACTAATTTGAAGCTCCTAATCACAAATCTGTAATCAGATTTGCAAAACTCGCCCGCATTACAAAGATTCCGATGCTGAGATGCTGCATTTGCTGAGATTCCGATGAAATCCATGAAAACCGTAGAATCAATTTTTCTCGGCAAGTACTTATTCTCCCGTGAAATCGGACGGCAAACCGTGATCAGTGAAGCAATTACATTCCCTTGGTATGTCTATTGCAGTGATTCTGTGCAAAAATTAGAATTTGAAATTTTAATGCCAGTAGGTGGTTCCGGGCACTTCACAGCGGACCCAGATAGAGGAATATCTTTGCAATGCGGGCGAGTTTTGCAAATCTGATTACAGATTTGTGATTAGGAGCTTCAAAATAGTAGGAGAGGATGGATTTTGCTGTGAAATTCTTTGTATTGAAAAATGGTTCCGCTAACTTCACAATCAGCTTGCAGAAAAAGTGAAATTCAGATTTCCGGGTGAAATCTGCATTTTTTGAAAGATGAGGCACATATTCGTGATCAGCACAACAAAATTGATCGGGTAGTGACCAAAAGAAATTGATTTACTGCGTCAATCAGCGAGACTCAGCAATTGGTTCCGCTGGATGGTTCCGCTAACTTCACAGCGGGACCACTTTTATCTTTAAACTTGAATTTCTCAAAAGCGACTGTGAATTTGTCAAATCTGAGCTCAGATTCGTAGTCAGGAGGCTGAAATTGAGAAACTAGCAGCTGTTTCGAATAGAATTAAGCTATAATGAAAAATGGTTCCGCTAACTTCACACACGTTAGGAAACACAGGGTAAATTGAATCTGTGAGGAACTTGACACAATCGAATCTCCTGTTGGCCTCCCAACTGTCGAACAGTCATCGACATGAGAAAGAAACTAGTGCACGTGGGGTGTGTAAACAGTAGCATCAGAAAGGCGAAGCTGGCGCATATGGACGACCTCAGCGTCTGCACCGAAAGACGCAGCCACAGGAAGCTGCATCGTAGTGGCATTGTGAAGTGCGTAAAGCTTTAACTTCTTTTACTCTGTCTTTCTCAACTTATTTTGAAAATGAAATTATCATAAATTTTATGTTTTCTCTTTACATCAGATAGGAACATATGCTATTGGCTAGTGATGATGCTGACGTCATTGGATGATAGATCTAATGTATATAAGGGCTTGCTACTTTCAATCCTCATCAATAATCATGGCTGTCTGTACCAAGTGTGGAAAAGAGTTCACTCTCATAGGCAATTTGCAACGTTATGAAAAATTGTGTAAGCTAGGAAAAACTTATCAATGTAGCAAGTGTCCATACAAGACGAATAGGATAGACAATCTTTTGAGACATAAACTTGTATGCAATAATAGACCGAGTGATGGCATAACAGTCAAATTCAAATAATCAAAATGTATCTACTTCCAAACCAACAACCAGCGCTTCAAGTGATATACAAAGCTTTATACAATACTGCTCTCGGTGTGGCAAAATGTATAACTCTACAGATAAATTTCGACAGCATACAAGCAGTGAGATGAACATGCATAATAACTGTGGAACTGTTAGTCTCAGCGAAAGCGCATTCAATGGCCATGCACGCGTGTATGAAATCACGCCAACATCTACTTTTGACATAACATCATTCTTAGAAAGCATGCTCTCCGTGTCAGGGAATTTAGTGTCTGACTTGCTGTGCGCGGCCGTCTCATTGCACATATTCGTTATGGCCGTTCTAATCATCAAGAAGAAACTTTTCTCGCACACTTTACCTATCATCCTCAAACTATTTATGACTATGCTGCTTGGTTTCAGGATCATCTAAATAGACTGATAAATCATATTGAATCATATTCATATAATCACATTAATCATATACGTCATGTTGAATAAATCATATTGGATTATAGATCATGTACACAATATTGAGTTCAATATAATAACAAGTCCAATACTGTCAGGTGGACAATCATTTCCTCTACCAAAGAATTTAATAAAAACTCTAGAGCTGTCATTAATGTCAATTCACTGTTAGGCAAAAGGTTGATATTTTGCAAATTCTAAGCAATGGAGCAGCGCACTAGTGTGGAATTCCAAAGCTGTCAAGATTGTAAAGGAAAACTTTAAAAATGCACAAATACTTCTGTGAAAGATGCACTCAGTCATTCACCCTTGAACGACATTTCCAGTTTTGCATTCGAGGAAAAGCACAAATAGAAAAGATGCCGACAAATCTAAAAGTACTAACAAGTAGCATGGAATATCAACTAAGTCCTCCTTCAGTAATTTATGCAGATATAGAGTGCTACATCGATAATAAAATACATAAACTTGCGGCCATTGGAGCTTGTCATGTCTGGCATAATGCCCTTCAATCGAAATTCGAAAACAAGTATTATCTCTTTGAGGAAGAAAATTACATTATTAATTTCCTGCATCAATTGGAAAATGTTGGCCAAAACTTATACGACAACCAATGATAAAGCAAACCATGAGAATGCAGAATGTTGCAACAAATGCAAATCTTAATTTACCGATGAAATCGTTAAAGTTCGTGATCACGAACATATCACCGGACGATATAGACAAGCGTTATGTAGGAAATGCAATTTCCGGTTAAGACTTGATAGACGGGAGATCCCCATATTTTCCACATTTTTAAAAATTATGACAGTCACATCATTTGCTATGAAGCGATTGGAAGGATGAAATCTTAAAAATTAGATGTTGTAGCAGCAACTGCTGAAAAATATAGAACTTTATCCACCAGTGTCCCTGTAAATGAATACAAAGAGAAAGTATACTAAAAGGGAAAGTAGCTAAAGGGGGAGTGTCATAGAATAGATATATTAGGTAGAGTGGTAACTCCGCATTTATTAAATACCCAATGTGTATACTTTCGATTTTATTAAATGAACTACAGGGAGATACAGGGGGTATTGTCACCAAATGTGATATGGAAATCTTTGCAGTTTTTCAGAAATTACGACGGAATTGAGTGATCATGATTGTAATACAGATTTCACAGATTCTCATGACAGCCTTGGAAATATAATGTTAGTTAAATTAGGAATTCGATGGGTTCCTATTACTTTCTTGCTCAACCTGAAGGGCATTTTCTTAAGCGTGACCTCATCACAGGCAACCGGCCACTGGCACAGCAAAATCACAGAATCAAAGACAATGACTTCATTCAACATTGAAAGATGTAAATGGTTCCACATCACTATTCACATTCAGGAAGTGAAACATGAATTTAGTGATGATCGAGTCATCAAATCATGTCGCTGAAAATTGAATTAAAAACTTGAAATTTCAACCAAGAAAGCACGAATAACATCGTGTCTTTTTCATGAAGACTTTGTTTATAACACAGTTCATGAAATTCCCTTGATAATCAGCTTGATTTTCGCTTAGCTAAGATGCCTATTTTCAAATAATCATTCCTTTTGATATCCAACGTGTTTCATACTACTTATATTGGAGAGTCATCTCGGTAGTATATGAATTGGCAAATTTTGACATTTTTCAAAAGTGCTCAAATAATTTTTTGAACCTCGGGAACGCAATCTCCGCAAAAATGAATCTTTTCATATACAAATTTTCACTGTATTCAGATACTTTTTTGAGTCGACACTCTACCTATATATCCCTACTCTATGGGTAGTATACTTTAAACTAAAATTCCTAGACTCATATCAATTTCTAAGTGCATCCTTGAGTGAATTAGCTAAAGGCTTGTTAACTTATGAGCACGTAGAGACATTAAGGGTAGAATTTCCACAATTAAGTGATGATGTTTTATATCAGAAGGGAGTGTTTCCATATTCATACTTCAACAACTTAAACACGTTGACGGAAAACTGTCTACCACCACAATATGAATTCCATAATGATCTTACTGGTGAGCCTTGTTCCCATGGTGCATATGAACACGCTAGCAAGGCAGCGATTGAATTTAATTGTAGCACATTTGGTGACTACATGCTGGCATATCTGAAGTAAGATGTTTTATTGCTGGCAGACATATTTCAAGCGTTTAGAGCATTGAATCAACGTGAGGATGAAGTCGACCCAGTACATTTCGTCATTCCCCCACATCTTAGCTTTGCCTCAGCATTAAATTTCTCTTCGAATGATCCTCCACACTACATACAAGATGAAAATATGTACAATCTATTTGAACGAGGAATTAGAGGGGGTATGACTTTCACCAACATTTACAGAGTACGTGCACGCATTGAACAATCAGAAAATAATGTGCATGGAAGTCGCCATTTGACCTACCTAGATGTTAATAACCTTTACGGTTCTTCACTCAGTAGGAATCTACCCCTCTCAAGTTTCAAATGGTTGAATAAAAGTGAATTAGACATTTGTTTAGATGAAGAAAATATTCAAAACATAGATGGCTATTTTTTTATCCCGCTGCCATTCATGATTACACTGCCGATTTCCCATTAGCTTCAGAAATGCAGATGATTGAAAAGGGAATGCTTTCACACTACATGAAAAAGTAAGAACAAATACACATTTTTCTTCTAAGAAACTTCCGCTGCATCAATTTGATAGGGAAAATTATGTAGTCCACTTCTCAATTTTAAGATTTTACTTGACCATAGGCCTGAGAATCAGGAAGATTCTTGCTGGTATAAAATTCATACAAAAGCCTTGGTTAAAAAAATAACTTGATATGAACTCTCAAAAGAAGGTCCAATCAAAGACTGACTTCGAAAAGTCATTCTGCAAATTGAAAAATAATTTTTCATATGGTAAAACAATGGAAAATGTAAGGAGAAGGAAAAATTCAAACTAGTCAACAATGAGAAACAGCTATTAAAGATGTTAAGGCAGTACTTGACTATAGTAAGTTGGAAATGTATCAACTATATAACAATGATCTAAAAGGATTTCCACTGATAAACAGAACGCGGCTTTGTGGAGGTGATGCTGACAGTTTCTTCCTATGTTAATGCACATCACCATCTGTCCGTCTGGAAGATATACTTCTATATTTCGATTAAAAATTTGACTCTTCAAACTATGACAGTCATCACCGACTGTACTCAACTAAAAACAGAGATAGATTAGATTGCTTTAAGGATGACTGTGCTGGAAAGTTGTTTGAGAAAATGATTTTATTCAAACCGAAAATGTATTCAATGAAATATCTAGACTCTACGAATCATAGCATCAAGCGTGCAAAAGGAATTCAGAGAGCAGCAGTTAAAAAATGGAAACAATGATTATGGAAATGTCGATTATAGGAGACATGATACAACTGAAAAAATGTCAATTATAAATTAAAAAAATCACATGGCATAAAATCATTTATGAAGCCAGGTCTTTCTGGGAGGGTAAGCGCTGTTGGCTGGATAAAAAATTATCATTACCATATGGACACTACAGTCTAGGACTCCCCCATCTTCGAATACCTTCCTGGCACAGGTGATATAGAGTAAATCTAAATTAATTCAATAAAATATTCTACTTGTAATAGATCTTGCGATTGCTACATCTTCTGACATTTAGCAATACTTACCAATATATATATATATATAAGCAGTCATACTAAAATTTGAAATTTCTAAATCTTTCCGATAAGTAGAAATGATTACCAATGGATAGGTAGTCCTATTGTGAATCGAAGCAAATGAAAATAGATATGTGAAGACATTGCACTCAACATCATTCATATATGTTGGGTTATAGAAACATTAAACCTTAGGCAAACATTAAAATTAAATTAAGACTTCACTTTCAGGACATGGAGACTAAGCGACGTGCAAAACGTTCACATAACAGATTCTAAAAAAGTAGCATTTCGTCATTCAATATCAAATTTTTTTCGAAAACATCGTGGCGTTTGCATTAGTCTTGACGCATTACCTTCACTGAAAGACTTCGCTGATCTCATTGACAAACATAAGACCCGGATGAAGATTCCTCTCGATCACAAGGTATGGATTAAGTGTGATTCAGCAGTCAAATTATACTTGCCAAAGCGAAATGTTGATAATCGATTTTTTCGTTTCAGTGACGTCCCATTGAGAGCTTTTACAAAGGAGATACTACCACAGGTGACTTCATTCATTAAGGATGAAGGAAATTAAACGGATGGAAGTTGTAAATCGGATGTTAGCCACAAAAGCAAACTCAAAACTCAATTTACAAGAGATCGAGAGGAATATACCCAACCGAAAACAATGGTTACTAGTAAAACGCAAATTGAAGCCGACAACGAGCTTGCATCTTGGAAGACCCTCAATGTAAATATGGAGGGTTCAGAGAAAGGATAAATCTGTCACTATCCTTTTCATTACTAGTAGAACAATCCAATGTGTTGGAAGCGTCATGGAGGATGATCTCTCCATTGGAAAGTGAAGACAATGACCGTGTTATGTGAATTGCTCTATCATTACGACCCTCGTAAAGTTACATCATCACATAGTCTAACATGTGAAGTTGAGCTATTTCGAGCAGCTCAAATGACTAACTGGCATCCATGTCATGTTCATGTGTTCCATAATAAAAATTGATAACCGATATTACAAACAAACATACTCGTAAATGATCCGCCTGCCATCATAAGTGATTTGAAAAAATGTTTTGTGAAAACCGAAACGTAGATTTTGCATATATCTGAATAGATATTGAAATATGAACATGTTTGTTTTCCTTTTAAACCCTAGGATTTGGAAAAGACCTTATTACAAAACTGTTTGGATAGAATTACATCATTTTTATTGCTGTCTTTCGAAAACAGTTCTAAAACCCATTTATAAGTGGTTTTCAATGGTCTCTCGTTGACAAAATATAGTACATGGCCACCGCGCATAAGAGATGCATTACTTTGTAGTGGGAACGATGTCACTTTCCTAACAGTCCAGGAGAACCTGTTCATCCATAATGCGATATCATGTAGACGAGGTTGACTAAGAGAGTTAAAATATTCGGCCACTTAATGACGATTGATGTACACAGCAATCCAATAGGCGATAGCTGTTCCGGTAGATTGGGTTGAATCAAATCAATTGCGATGGAACTAATCGGATTCCGATTTAATAAAAGGTCAATGACCTAATTAACATTTCTTGTTTAACCCAACCGCAATTTTGAAGTGCGGTTGTCTGGTTCGTTCAACCCCCCTACGGTAGTTACAATTAGTGACCGGACGGAAGATAATAAGCAATCAGAATCGGTTGGTCCAACGAGCGTATCGGGTTGAATGAACGCAGGTTTTGTCGTCTCTCCACATTGCAGTATTTGTTCAACGAGCAGGTTCTTGGAAAGTCGCTATACCGTGTTAGGTTTCAAAGTCTCGGTTCGGTTGAAATCAGTTGAGGAAATGACAGACTTTTTTTCATGTTGGAGGCGGTGTAATCCAATCCTCGAGAACTGGATCAGCACCATACAAACGTGGTCAAGTTCAAAGTGAATCAGAACATGATAACAAACGAAATAAATTGGAAGTTTGGAAATTAAATTCATAGCGAAAGAATTGTGGGCCCTCCTGGTTGTCATCTGGCAACAAGTCAGAGGATGGTTAAGAATTTGATGAGGTTTTTGTTTGGTGGTGGATACCTTCGTCAAATGGGGCGATTAGTTAGAATTCCGACGTCAACTGCCGATTTGCTTACTCATTAGGTATCCGAGTGGATGGCATCTATCGCACAAAGATATGTTTCTTTACCAAACTATGATCAATTATCTAATTTGCAAACTGGAGAGATTGAAGGTCGGAAAGTGGTGGGTGCTTCCTTGTCCTACCTTCAAACGCTGCACTTCCAAAGAAAACTGGTGAAGTCTTAGTTCGAGAGGCTTTGGTGTATTTATCACTGTTCGCAAGCATAAAATTCAGTAAAAATATTCTCTGAATGTCTTGCCAACGTTTGTTCGCGGACATCTCCACTTCACCGCTGCTGTGAAAGGAATGTTTTACTGGTGTATTCAACTGATTTCATGACTTATCACTGAATCATCTACCGCGGAAACCCCATTTCGTGAAACAGTCAGATTGAACGGATCGGATTCCGATTAATGATAGGTCGTGGTTAATCAGAATGCGGCTGATTGAAACAACACTTCTCTGGCTAGGAGGCAGCTGTAGTTAATCACACCAACGTTCGGTTGACCGAAACTCAAGCGTAGACTGATTAAACGGAAATTTGAAACCGCCTAATTTTTTCCGGGAAGATTGTTGGTATCCGTACTGATGATAAGTGAACAAGTATAACAAAGGAATTGAAGTAGGAAAATTATCTCCAGAAAAGATATCGAGAGATCATATGTCATGGAATACGGATGAGCTTTCCTCATTTTCCTCATGATTTCTGTGTTGCTTAAGTTACTCATCTCTGATAGCTGACAGTCATGTCTCTCATTCTTATTATCTCAACTTTGCTATCATAGATAGCATAAATGAGACAAGTAATTGTTTTCTTCAAAGGTGACTCAAATGACACCTCTAGTCGTAGATTCCCAGGCTTTCTAACTTCCATACCTTCACCACTTAGATCTGCAGTTAGAAAAAGTCAGGAGTACTTTTTGATGTTATTATTATTATTGCAATTGTGTAGAAAATTTTTCGGCTGCTATCCGGCAATTATCTTTAGGTACCTGAAGATGATTGCCGGATAGCAGTTGAAAAATTTTGTACACATTTGCAATAATAATAATAACATCAGAAAAATAGTCCTAACTCTTTCCAACTACAAATCTAAAAATGACCAGTCAGAGTCTCTTTCAAGCTTAGATCTGCATGTGCCGTGGGATTAAACATTAAGAAGAAATAGCTATTTTTGTACATGTCCATTGTAATTCCATTTGAATGATGTGTTCTAAACATGTTGAGGGCGGTGAAAGTAGAACTATATTCACGTACGAACTTGCCTTCTTTAAAATTAGGCTCATATGCTTTGCAAGATACAAATTTTCCATCCTGGTAGAGTGCTAGTTTGCTAACATTAAAGTGTTGGAAATTGAATGGATTCTTTTCAAGAGCACCAATGAATGCCTCATTTTCCACAAATGTGATATACACCGCCTTTGGCATTGCAGTGGGAAAAAGATTTGGGTAGGCATGAGAGGATGATCCTGCACCATTTGTGAAGTTCGTCAACACACTGTGATTACCTGGATATATTGCATTGTCTTTCCTTAATCCTGTAGCATGCTCGTTGATGACTGACGGGTTTATTGTTATTTTCCTTACACTGAGCACGGCATTATTCATGTTGATTTGATAGTTTGTAGCTCCAAAAGCCATTGACGCGAACTCAGGATTTGCAGAATAAATTTTATTTGCATTTTAACCTGTGATAGTAGATATCTAGATTGACGAAGGAAATCAAGATATACAGGTCCTTTCAACTATAATTCCTTTGAATGCGCTGTCAATTCCATTCGTCTTTTTAAACCTGCATTCGAAGCATCATCAAGTTTCCCTTGCTGATCATCATGCCACCCGGCAACTTGAAAGTGTGACAGTTTAGCTTGCTTCTTAAATTGCGTCATTGTATTTATGCATGCTTCCTATAGATATGCTCGATCCCCTCCTTCAATCTGTTTGTCATTCAACATTCGATACACATCTGAGAACAGACTGGTAATAGGAAGATTTGTCAATCCCACTTTATCCTTCGTTCAATCAATATTGGTACCATCAATCTTCTTTATTTGTATGCACAACTCTAAATCAATGGATTGACAGTCAATATGGATTGATGATTGGCAGTATATCAAGCTGAATGGGCTGTCGGTTACCATCCATATTTGTTGTGGGGACTATTTTTTTAAATATAATCAAAACTCTCCATTGATGAATTGGTGCCTTGATGCCTTTCTTATTCAGCATGTTTCTTTCCCAACTCACCCAGCTTCAAACGCAATACTAGATTTGGTATTCTCATCTGCAGAGACTGACATTCAGGATCTTTCAATCAATGAGACTTTCGGTGCATCAGATCACTGTGTAATTATTTTCAAACTAATACATCCCTGTATAAAATTTTGTGATAACTCAAGTCAAGTCTATTTGTGTAATAAAGTTAACTTATCGGCGAACATTACAAGAAGCCAAGTGGTCAGACTCAGATGTTCTTGGGGATGTTTGGACTAATTTCTCGAATAATATTCATCGAGCTGTAAATCAAGCCATTCCCATTGTTTGTAAGTCCAAGCAACTCCCTCGCTCTGCGTCGCAAGTCCGCACCTCTCTCAGAGCCTATCGTCGGTCATACACACAGTTTCATGCTGGTCCTACTTTTTCTAGCAAAATGATTCTGGAAAACTCCTTACAAATTCTTAATCGTAAATGTAAGTCTTAATGTTTAAAGAAAGAGAGATATTTGGCAAGCTCAAGAATAATCAAAAAGCTTTCTGGAGTTATGTCAACAAGAAACTTAAGACAAATGATAATATCAAGTCAATCACCGATTCTAATGGTGAAGAAATTACTGATCCTGCAGATATTGCTCAAACATTCAACAATTATTTTGCTAGTTTTTACAGTAATGGTAATTTAATCGACTTTGCTTTTCCAACAATCTCGACGCCTTCCTCTGTAACCCAACTTCATGATATAACATTTACGCACGACGATGTCTTTAAAGTGATATCATCCTGACCTCAGTCAAGTGGTTTAGATATTGATGACATGTGTTGCATCTTCATCATGCAGGGAGAAAGCTTTTTGTCGAATAAAATGGTGCAACTGTTCAAAATTTTAATGGCGTACACATAACATTAATGAGTCATGGCGACAAATGATCATAACACCAATACACAAATCAGGTCCGCGTTCTCATCACACAAATTATAGACCCGTAGCTGTGATTAGTTGTATTTGTAGAATCATGGAGCACGTTATTGTGAAGCAGTTGTTGAACTATTTGACTGATCATGACTATTTTCACGCCTTTCAACATGGTTTTTTGCCAAAACGATCGATCGAAACCGCGGGTGTTGAATTGTACAATTTTTTGACGTCTAGATTAGACAAAGGCTTCTGCGTAGACGTTACGTTCATCGATTTTACTCGTGCCTTCGATAGTGTTCTTCACAATGCATTGTTGCATAGACTCCATGATTGTATCTCTGGAAACCTCCTTTCGTGGATGGAAATTATTTAAAACGCAGAACAGTTAGTTCGCATCAGAGATTCCTTTTCATATTCATGTAATGTTACAAGTGGCATTGTTCAGGGCTCAGTTATTGGCCCTTTGCTTTTTGTATTATTTTGTAACAGCATTGGTTATTTAGCTAAAGATTCTTTTTTCTCAGCTTATGCTGATGATATGAAATTGGCCTTAAGTTTTCACCCCAACTCAGATGCTTATTTGCAAGATTCTTCTGGTCTTCAAAGTAATTTGAACAATGTTTTGAATTGGTCAAACAGCAATGTTTTGGCACTAAATGTAGCGAAATCTAAAATTGTGAGTTTTGGATTATCAAATCAAAAACGTGGTTATACTGTCAATGCAATCACACTTAAAAATGTTGACTGTATAAAAGATATTGGTGTATATGTCTCCTCTCCACTGAGTTTTCGTCATCAAATTGAAAGTATTGTTACTATGGCCAATAAAACTCTTGGTGCTATTTTATGTTCGTTTGTCTCGGGAGACTTTCATGTCATATTGCCTATTTGTAAGACCTATGTTAGATCAACACTTGAATTCTATTGTGTGGTCTCCGTATCGCAAATACTTGGTGGATCAAATTGAAAAAGTGCAAAGGCGCATCACTCGTTCTTTTCCTAATTTGCGTCGTTTTTCTTACAAAGATCGGCAAGAAGATTGCGGCATCAATTAATTTTTACTTTTAAAATCCTGAATAATATGACTTCATTAGATCCAACACTTTTCTTTGAGTTCTCAACCAATTTCCGTTCCCGACGTTGTGCTCAGAAGATTATCCCACCTCGTGGCATCCATGACTACCGGCGATTCTTTTTCACGACTGACATCATATCCCACTGGAACTAACTCACCGATGCCGAAGTTCAGGTTCCGAATGTCCGTGCTTTTAGGAAGATTATCAAGCAGTTTTTTGAAAGAAATGATATATGGTAATTAATCTTCACATCTGAGCTTTCCTCATGACTTAGCTGACTTTGTTGCCCTCATGGGCTCATTATTTGTCACTGTTGATCGACACTTGTCTTTGTTTGTACTTATGTTGTTGACAAATAAAATATTATTATTATTATTATTATTTCTGCAATTGTTCAGGAATGATGTCTGATGAGGGGGAGAATCGAAGAAGCACAAAGCCAAATTGATACTCGGCATCGTATCAGCTCTACAAATATGTTGTCTTCCTGCGTTTTGACTTGTTTCCCAACGCTGTGGAATTTCATTTGTGCTTTCTCGTTTTCACTCGACGTCTACATTTAGAACGTGCTGCTCTACTCGGCTTTTCACTTTTCGTGCGTCTTTGCCTAGTAACTCGACGCTTCTTCCGAACTGTACGTCTCGTCTTTGTTAAATCATCTAATGCGTCTATGGCAGATTGCTGCGCGCGCGTTTTCATAAATGCACCTGTATCCTCATATTGAAGCGCATCAGTTGCAACATTTGCACCAAAATCTAAAGCCCTGTTTCCAACCCGCTTCGTGAATGGTGCGCCATACTTTTTTTCGTTGGGAGAACCAGACGTCTTAGCGCACTGAATATGCCTCCTCCAACTTGTCGTCTACCTCCAGCAAACACAGGACAGCTGCTGTGATATGATGGATCACTGTAAATGTCTGTCATTATGACCATTGAATAATTACGGATGCCACAATAGCGTAAAGCCTTATTCTTGTGACCTAATACGTAGGATCAAAACAGCACCACCACCACAGAACTGTACTACTCCTGCGTTATCATGAATTGATATGTCAATTCTACTGATGTAATTTCGGCTGATTGGTAGATACATTGTGTCAAAAAATTCTCGATTGATTAATTGCTTCCTCACGAAGGAGAGAGCCAATGTGCGCATAAATATGGCCTCAATGTCGCCAACCCTTGTATATTCAATAATGTTACAATAGCAATACAGGTTACTTTTATCCCGCTCCAGAGATTGGGTTGTATCGCCTGTTAATGTGCCTTCATAAATGGCTGATTTTGAGAATCCCAGTGTGGTCGTTAACACGCTATCGAGCTTGACAAGATAGCTCTTCCCAACCTTTATAACCATGCGCTTTTTATGTGGGTCATAGGAAAAGAAATATTCATCTGCATCGAGGTAATCTACACCAAACTCAGTTAACACCAAACTTCCAGCATTCCGTCAAAGCGGTTGTCGTCTCGCGCGGCGCGTTAGTCGATATCTCTTTTTGTCTCCTCATCTGTTTCACCGGTCTCCTCACCATCTGATTTTTACATCGCTTCACTCCTCTGAAGACGCGCTTTTTCTTGGACTACATTTGTGCTCAAATCATGCTCCCCTGCTCAAATTCTACGCGTTATACTCCATTCGGTTTGTGTTGCCTTCCCATTGCGCACTCGCTTTCTCAGAGACTCTCGCTCACCGGCAATGATGTCTCCCAACGATGACGTCACAGCGCATCACCTACTCCCGCCAGCAGTTACTCAGCCTCAGGCAGTCGCATCTCGCCCGAACGGTCCGACGCACACTGTGGTATCACAGGATCCGCCGCACGCCTGCTGTGACTATGACTGCGCCTGCTATCAACGACGTTAACGGCCTGACTCAGCGAGATGCGAGGGGAATTCCCATCAACCGCGATTGTATCCCACTGCCTCCCTTCTCTTTCCCCAAGGAGCGATCTGAGCGGCATGCCCACCAGCCTGGCTCTCTGCTGACGTTTAGCCTGCTTAACATCCGCTCCCTAACCAACAAAGTTGACAACCTGCTGGAGCTTCGATCCGAGCGGGCAATCGACGTCCTGCTCGTGGAGACCTGGCACGATCATGACTCCGTCTGCCTAGATCGTCTGCGTGCCAGTGGTCTCCGCGTCTTGGATCGCCCTCGTCCGCGCCTTCAGCCCAACTCCCTGTTAACCAATCATGGAGGCGTGGCTGTCATCTCTGTGCCAGGAACAAACCTCACTAGACTTTCCCCTCGCTGTGACCCAACAACTTTCGAGCTCCTCTGCGTCCGTGTTACATCACGCTCCTCATCATGTGTTGTCCTCCTCATCTATCGAACTGGTCCTGTCTCTGCTCTGTTCTTTTCGGAACTCTCGAATGTACTTGAAGTTTTCATGATTAGATCATAGCCTATCATTGTTGCTGGAGACTTCAATATTCACCTCAAAGAGAAGATGACACTTCCTCGAGAACATTGAGGGACACCTTCGCTACTTATGGTCTTTCCTGTTCGATCACCGGCCCCACCCACGACCGTGGTGGCACTCTCGACCTCGATGCTACCCGCACTGACCTTCCGAAGCCAACAGTTGACCTAATCAACCCTGATCTTTCAGATCACCGTCTCCTTCGATGGCGCTCTGCGCTTCTTAGACCGTCCCACGTCTACAGGATAGTGACTGTACGTCCTTGGAGTCGCTTGAACAGTGATGCGCTTACAGATGCCCTGTCCTCCTCCCTACTCTGCCAGCCTCAACGTTGGTCGGACTTCACTCTTGATGAACTCGCTCTACTGTATGATTCCCCTGAAAACTATCACCTGTCGACGCAGAGCCTCGGACCCATGGTTCGACTCGGAGTGTAGAGAATCGAAGCGACAAGTCCGCAAATTTGAACGACAACATCGTAAGTCCACATCGGAAGACAACGCCCCCAGCATGTCTGTATCCTCTGAATTATCAGCAGCGCGCAAAACCTATCGTGACATTCTCCGCCACAAGAGAGAAGCTTTTTGGCGCGCAAAGGTTCAATCGGAGTGTAATCGACCTCGTCACCTATGGAACTCTATCGATGCGCTGATGGGCCGTGGAAACGCACCATGCGATACTCCATTCACAGCGGACGTTATTCATCGCTCCTTTGATCGTAAGACTACAGACATTCGAGCTGAGTTACCCGCTCTTCCCCCACCTACATTCTCTGTAGCGCCCTCCGCTTGCTGCATGAATGAATTTCTCAGCTTGCCTGATGCTGATGTAGTCCACATGATCCGTCACCTCCCCAACCAGCACTGTGCCCGTGACCCTCTACTTACGCCCTTGCTGAAGGAGAATGCTGATATCCTATCTCCCTACATCGCGTACGTCTTCAACCAGTCACTATCTTGTGGTATCTTTCCTGGCCCGTGGAAGCAGGCACAGATTACGAAGAAGGGGAAAAGGGAACCAGCAAATGTGGATTCGTTCCGCCCGATCTCCAATCTACCGGTCCTATCCAAGTTACTCGAAAAGACAGTCACCAAACAACTGCTTCTGCATCTGACGTCATTTCATCTATTCCCCAAGCTTCAATCTGGCTTTCGTCCTCATCACTCCACTGAGACTGCCTTGCTGAAGATCTCCTCTGACATCCTCAGTGCGATTGATGGAGGTAATCTCTGTTTGCTCTCCCTCCTGGACTTATCATCGGCATTCGAGACAGTAGACCACCCAACTCTCTTTAGCCGCCTGCAATCTTCCTACGGTCTCAACGACACAGTCCTCCGCTGTTTTGAGTGAAACCGCTCTCGCTTCGTCTACCACCAGAACTGCAGATCCCCTCCAACATCCACCCCCACGGAGTGCCGCAAGGATCCGTGCTTGGCCCCACCTTGTTCCTCCTCTACACTGTGGACATCATCGACCTCATTGAGTCTCATGACCTTATTCCCCACGTGTACGCTGACAATTTTTGCATGTATGACCTTTCCTCCCCTTCTGATCCTAGTGAGCTTTCGTACAGAATGGAGTCGTGTATCGCAGCGGTCCGCACGTGGCTACTCAGCAACAAGTTGCAACTGAATGCCTCCAAAAGTGAATTCATGTGGTGTGCTTCTGGTCGCAGACAGCATCAACCGCCAACTTCCCCGATCGCTGTTGATTCCACCGACGTCCCACCGGTCACTACCGCTCGCAGCCTAGGAGTCTACCTTGCAAGTCAGCAGGACTGTCTCTAGCTGCTATGCAGCCTTGAGACAGATTCAGTCAATACGTCGTTGTGTTACCAAACCCGCCCTCCCTTCCCTAGTTGTCTCCCTCGTTCATTCTCGCCTGGACTACTGTAGCTCCATCCTCGCTGGTCTCCCCCAAGTCCTCCTCCGCCGACTTAAGTCTGTCCTCAACTCTGCCGCCCGCCTAATTAAAAATGTTCGCATTTCGGAGCATGTGACGCCTCTACTCAAAGACCTGCACTTGCTGCGTATATCTGAGCATATCAACTACCGCTTTGCCGTTCATGCATATCGCAGCCTCTTCGATACTGCTCCGCCCTATCTCGTCGAGTGCCTCGTCCCCGTGAAGACAAAGGGCCATATTTTGTGTTCAGTGTGCGATTGAACCTCTCAACCATGGCTGCTTTATCAGAACTTTTGTCACTAATCAATTCTGCATTATGTTTTTAAGGAGACTTCGAACATGAGAGTTTTTGAATTCCCTCCCTTGATTGGTCTGTATTCTTTGCGGAACACACCCTCATCGAAAATACACTGAAAAGCCGCTTCAACTTTTGGTCCTCGTTTAGATTTCAGTGCGCGTGCCCAAGCATTGCGAGATAAAATATCTACTACGGTTAAGATGTATTTATAGCCGTCATTATACTGTGATATCTGTTTCGTGTCAGGCAAGTCCGCTTGCCACTGACTATCTATATTATTAACAACATATCTTCTCGTTGGAAATCGCTTTCTCGCATTTTTGTGAGGAGAGTAAGTCGGTTGACTCATTAACCACTTCTTGACTTTCTCTATTCCCACACCTGCTGCACGAGCTAGAACCTCCGGACGACTGAAGCTTGCGGGGTAATTTAAGTCGTAATAAATATTTCTCAGCTTCACGGCTGTAGTCATCGTATTTGTTCTGATTTGCACGCGTATTACTCGCACAGCAACTGCTAACACAATTGATATCAACCTCTATGCCCTCTTCTCCTTTACCTTCGAGTGCAGATTTCAAACAGCAACAAAATTCTTGTAGCAACATGATATGAGAGAAGCAAAGCTTGATTCATATTTGCTTAATATTTACTATAATTATTCCCAACACGCATTGAGCGCATAGTAGTTCTTTTTGTTGAAGATCATCGGAACCATGAAGCTCTCGCTTGACCACGATCGTGGGTGTTTTACTTTTTGATCCATCTTGTAAATGACTCTTGTCCAACTCATTCACAGTCGGTCCTCCAATAATATTGTGAGGTAAAATTTGACCAGATAAAATTTTCTGAAAACATGACCACCCTTGTAGTGCACCTAGTTTTCGCCTTACATCTGTGACAGCATATTGTAGAAGGCTATCTAGATTGTTTCATAAAAAATGGATCACCCTTAAACATCGCCTTAACTTCAAATTTGTCTAACTCCGCCAAACTTGAACGAATTTCTCTGAAATTTGGAAGATATGTCAGTTGTGCTTACTAATATCATTGTTGGAAATTTCAAGCATGAATATTGAGTTGTTTTCCTGTTATAGATAAAAAAGTAGTAGATAATTTGATCTTCATTTAGCAATGTTACACAAAATCATACCTCACTCTTATAAAACTACATTTGTTTCCTTTGTTATGTAATATGTTGTTCTACAAGCCAAAAGCTATCAAGCAAAACAAAAATAAAGAAAATCGGTCAATCAGAGCCAGTATAGCACCATTATTCATCAACAATAATGTAACTTCTACATGTGATTAACTGGACTTCATGTTCCATAGCTTCCTGACTTCGTTGCGGTGGTGTTGGCAGCACTCCTGATTGCTTTCAGCTAGAAATCTATCTCTTACAGGTTGAAAACAATACAAAACACAAATGAACAATAACGAGATCGCATTCACAAAAGGCAAAGTGTCAGCCTTGCTAGAACTATGTTTTTCTTTGCGAGCTACAAGCAAGCGACTAAATGTCCCTTACACAAATGTGCATCGATGGCATAATGATGATTTTCGACTCTGTCGTAAAGAGGGCTCTGGCCGTCCACGCAAAACATCCAAACGTAGAGACCGCCTCATTTTGAGATAATGCTACGTGTCACAGGAGTAGTAGAGTCAACTTATGCAAGTCTCAATTAGGGCTTAGGACATTATCTTGGCCAGCTCGTTCTCCTGATCTGAATCCCATAGAAAATGTATGGAGTATTCTAAAACGTAACGCTCGTCGTTCACTGCTACCTACAGATGGCGTATCACAACTTACGTCACTGTTAAAAAGAGAGTGGAGAAAGTTAGATCAGTCAAAAATCAACGATATCATCGAATCAATGCCTAGACGAATTGGTAATGTCATTGACGATAAGGGTATGGCCACAAAATATTAGCTTCTTAAGAACCGTTACTGTATCATAGCTTATCAGATTATATAAGGACATTTAAATATATTAGGGACATGAAATAACATGAAAAATGCTTTCTGTATCATATTTATGTTTTATTTAGTAAATTTTAGGATGATCCACTTTTTATGAAACGGACTGTAGATGTTGAATTACCGTTTCGCTCGGGAATTAACATGTTGTCCCGCTTAAAGAGATTCGAAAAATTCATGAATTCTATTTGCAATCTCATCCAAGTCCTTCGGTTGATGTCTCAAAATAGTTTATTGCCTGTCTTTTGTTGGTGATCATCGGCCAGTTAGGAAAATATGTCGGCCGTTGGCTGCAGCCTTCCGAAATTGAGATAGTCTCGGTGTTGGGAATCCTGTGAATTCATGACACAATAATTCGGCTATTTTGCTATTATATTTTACGATTATCTCGAGTGTCACATTTCATGCACCTCGATGACACCTGCGAGATACATGAATCAGCGCCGATAGACCGAGCTTAGTCGCATTGGATAGTACTGGCCAGACCGGTATGCCTACTGGTTCAGTGAAAAACTGAGCATCTCTTATTTCCCCTATCCTCTAAAAATTTCTGTGCTTCGATACAAAGTCACATTCTACTGGAGGGGTACATGTTATGGAGAAACATATGAAAGTCAAAATGAAATGCTTTAATTTGTATTGAAGAACAATAGTACTGACAATACAATGACAGTTGCGCACATGGAGCTATGAACTCGTCATTCAGCACAAACTGATTGACTGCTGATCCGGTTGGCACTGCATGTGCAAAATACGAGCAGTCTAATTCAACTCAAATTGGTCGTGGAGGTTATCTAGCTTTGTCATCTGACTGTTGGCAGGCTGGGACAACATCGCAAGCCTTTGTAGTAGGACATAATGAACTGGTGGAAAAGTGAGGATATGTCAAATGAATTGTGTTTTACATTTTAATAGTTTGTTAAAACACCGCTGCTATACAAATTGCATGTATATCGTGTTGACAGTCAATAGCAGTGTGTGCCGAAGGTTCATGTCCATTTCCCTTGCATCCACGATAATGAGAGCTGGACGAAAGATCTTGCAAAAATTATTTGCGGCATTTTTTATTTTTCAAGCAACCAAAAGGACATCTTTTTTCAAGCAAATTAAGCTGTTAATCTTGTGTTCATGCTTTTATTGTAATTTATGCGATGTAATTTACTGTTATTGACATATTCCTAAAACTAGCATGATTCGGAGGTGACTACAGATTGTGAGTGTGAAAAAGATGCCAAACGTATAAACTCACTATTGTTACTATGTCAAAAGAAATGGTTTACATAGCAAGCCCATTCAATGTATTCATGTAGTGTAGGTGCATCGATCAGCCTTTTGAAGGTTATAAACGCAAGGTGTAACATGTGTACGTACAATCACACGCAGGTAAACCAACGCATGATTACCTACTCGGCCTACGTTTCAATCTCTTTGCTAATAACCATCCTATATGAATTTAGAGCTGCATTGATCTAAATTTGAGTTTATAGTGGTTCTAGTCAACTCAATACTTCTTTAAGTCAAAGATTACATAGATATAACATTTTTTAATAAACCGCTGATTTGATCGAAGCTTCAATCAGACAAGCTTACAACACGACATGCATAAAATATTCTCGAATTACATTAACAGATTACATAAAAGACAGAGATGCAATTGAAAATTTAATTGCCACCGGCTATACGACATATCATTCTTACTGAGTACATGAAACTATTAACCTCTTGCCTGATTTTGGGCACTTTTCTGTACGATCAGTCGCCGGTCTTGGCTGGTACAGCATGGTCAGCGGATCGATCCGGAAAATTTCGGACCTGTTGCATCTCCGCATTTACACACGACGATTATATCGTTCATCAGGGGTCGTTTCATGCTAATTGATAAATTCATCTTCCATTGAGCAGAAGACTTTATATGTTGCAAGGATATGGCACAACATGTTGTAATACACGTACAATTCAATATTGCGCCTAGAATGGAAATGCAGTAAATGCATGTAAATGCAGCCTTTATTATACAGGAATATGAAGTATTTGTGAATTAGGCTGCAGTGCGTTTTTCACAGATACTTTCAATCATGTTTCATTGTTGCACCGCACAGACCTGGAAAAGGTCCGACATGTTGGTAAAGTCGGCTGCCGAAATGTCTTTAAATACAAAAAAATAGCCATTTTTCTTGATAATGGTCGAAATAGGTCGAATGCAATAGTCGAAATATATTGATCAACCTTTTATACGATTTTATAATAAACAACTTGACTTTCTTTCAATGCAAAATTTTTAACATCTACGTATCATACTGTACTATGTTGAATTGCGACAAATAAATGCAATGTGGAAGATTGGTTTAAACAATTTAGAAAATCAATTTTCTTAACCGCAATTTCTTTCTTTGCAATTTCCTGCGCTATGATGATTATCGTTTAAGTGAAGAATTGGAAATAGGCTTGCTTTTCCATTCAGTCGTTGTTATTTTCATCCAATTTTTTGGCTTTCGATTTCTTTTGCTTTGCATGAAAGTAGTTAAAAATGCGAACGCAAAAAGTGAGGATTAAAACGAGGATGCGAACATGGCGTTCCAAACATGTAAATATGAACATTTGAATTCGAACCGCGTTCCAATCATGTGAATAGGAACCCCGTTCCGATTGGGATTTGAACTGAGTTCATGTTTCGAGGTTCGGTACAATCAATTGTGTACTGGGGTTGTAACAGCCTGTTCCGATTTTGAATTAAAGTGAGTGAATTAGAACAGGGATGCGAACATTTATTTCGGAACTTGAATAGATAGTTGTTTGTTTTGAGACTGCTTGCTCAAATGCGACAATTGTGGCCATTGTGACTATGATGACAATTTTATTTATTTTCATAACTAGGTTAAGTTATAAATACGTGGAAGTTGCTTCATGGTTAGCTTCCCAATTTCATGGATTGTTGCAAGAGACCTTGGTTATTCGCTAAAGGCCATAGAAACTGTTACAAATCTAAATGAAAATATCAAAGCTGGCGATTTAGTTGAACGACTAATGGATCTGGATGAGCATACCATGAATGCTAATTTGGATCGTAGTTGGATAGAAGATTTCTCAATGCTACATCATAAAGACAGTGAAATTAGGAGGATGAAATTAGAACTTTCTGAAACGGAGATAAAAAAAGTGAAACCTTCAATTGATTTATCGAAATGTTCTATCGATGAAAGTGACTTCAGAAAGAAATTAGAAACAGAGACGTTTAAACTATTATGTGAACGGAACTGCATTAGGTGTTTTGAACGGGAAAAATCCCTTCTCTTGTTACCATGTTCTCATTTTGTCATGTGTTCTACATGCTATATACCCTTGGAAACTACATTTTGTCCCCTTTGTGATGAAGAAATAATTTCAACAGTCACTGTATATCGTTCATAATGAGTCATCATGCGTGTCTGTGATTGGTTGCTATTGTGCAGCTTTTGTATATAAGGTTATCACACTTCTATTAGAACCATACTTGTTGAGGATTGTAGACATTAATAAACATGCCATTTACCACGATCATTCCTGTTTCAATTATTCACAAAGACAATCTGTTTACTAGCAAGATTTTCTACTCTGCAAATGATGTTATTGGTTACAAAGCTGATCTCATAGATCTGATGGAGGATATTGTCACATTCTATCATTGTGAAGATGATATTGAACTTCAGAAACTCTTAATGAGGACATTGACCAATGCCCTTACGCGAGTACTACGATTTTGGCTCGATGAAGTGTTCAAGCCTCTGAGTTTGACGGAAGCTATTCCACAGAGTTCTCGTTGCTATTGTGAAATGAGAACACGGAAATTGAAGACTTGTTTGCATGATATAATCGTATTTAGTCACTATGACGAAAATGGTGGTAAATTCAAGGTGGACATGTTTACCGGACCCCCGTCGATGAGCGTCAATGTGGCAGTGCAATATGACCGGGACATAATCAAGTTTAGAGCATACTATGCTAATCTTTTAAAAGTCTTCGCTTCAAAACCATGCTGTTCATGCTGTCCTCTATCAAAGGATTTAATGTGTAATATAGAACACCTTATAACTGCAACGACTCAGACTTTGAGTGATGTTGATGACTACGACCTACCATCTGTTACCGTTTGACTTTGTTGCATGGAACTAGGCAAAAATGTATATTTTCATAAATGCTTTGCTTTTAACACAATAAAAATGACTGCAAAACGAAAGGCATCTTTTTCTCGGAAGAATGGTTCTTTTAGACCTTCAAGTCAGTTTAAGAAGGCGTTGCGAAAGTTAAACAGCATGCGAAACAATAAAGTTAAGTGCAAATTAATTCAAAACTCAAGTGATGATTTCATCCGTGATTTGGCTTTTGCAATACACAAATGCCTCCCAATATACAAGCCTTTATTGAGTACTGATTCTCTAAACAGCATTAGAAAAATTTCAAATCCAAGAAGCAGTGATATGAAAAGGCGGAACATAGTTCAGCGTGGAGGTGGTGGGTTTTTGAATATGCTGAATGATATTGGAAACAGCATTTACAATGTACTCAGCAGTCCACTAGGGAAAGTTGTAGCAGGTGCCGCAGTGTTGCTATAGACGACGAATCATGGATTGACACGTCATCATTGATTGATGATTCATGTGAATATGTATATAAGAGAGACGCGCTTGTACTCTTTAATCACTTTCAAGCTATCATTCATCGCTGACGGTTGAAAAGCTCCGAATAAGTACAACATTGAATTATGTCTCAAAAAATGTTTATAGTTAGAGAGGAGAGCGACTCATTTGAACGTGATCTCTTTAAATTCCGACCGACAAGGAAGGTTCAAGCGATTGGAAATACCTTTTACTTCCAAACGTTGAGCTATGGTGACGATGGTTTCTACCTTCAAGTTCCATTTTTCCATAGTAATGGTATGTCTTCATCTGGATATAGCAACATGAGACAAATGCGAGTGACCTTTCCGAAATGGCAGCAGATGATACTCAAAACCATCGACTCTTTGGCGAAGGAATGCGTTGTGTTGCCCGAAAGTGCTCCTACACATTGGAGGAAGGCGTTAGAGGAAGGAAGTGGCTATAAGGATTTACCCGAGTTCGATACGCTATTCTTGAAATTGTCCGATCACTTTCAAGCATTCGATCTACTTGGAAATACAATGGAGTGTGATGATCTTAAGCGCGGACGATACATGGGTTTAATACACGTCAACGGACTATACATTGGTGCTCACGGCTCAACCGGAAAAGTGGCATCGTTACAAATGAAAGTTCTACAGTTGGTTTATGAGCCAATGCCGATTGATAAGTGTCTAATCACCATCGATAAACCTGCTTCAAAAGATGGGAAGGATGTTGAAGAAAGCAAAAAGCGGGGACGGAAATCCAAGGAAGGGAGTGTTAAGTTGAAATTGAAACGCCAAGATGCTCAAATTGACGCGAGAAGTTATTTTAATGCTGACATTGATGAGGAAACACAAATGCTGTGAATGTGAAATGAAAGTTTCTAAATGTAAATAAAGTTGTTATGGAACATGACTTGTTTTATTCTAAGCAAACTGGTGGGTGTTGGTCTTTAAAGCTTTTGAAATTTCAGGATGACAGATTTTCGCCTATTCACTGATCGCACAATGTGTGTGGCCGGACCAAGTCAGTCCGGTAAAACTACTTTTGCAACTCAATTACTACAATTTAGAAATGAGATGTTTAATAAAGAAATTAAAAGAGTTAAATGGTGTTATGGCATATTTCAACCACAACTACATTCTGCACTTCGCCAGAAAGGTTATGATGTGAAGCAAGGGTTACCGACAACTGAAGACATCAAAGCAGGTGACTTAATTGTGCTAGATGATCTATTGCGTGAAAGCAAATCATCGAAAGATGTAACTGAAATGTTTATTCAGACAGCACATCATAGGGAAGCCTTCATAATCTATATCACCCAAAACATTTTTGATGGAGGGAAAGAGCAAAGAACTAGAAGTTTGAATACACATTATTTGGCAATATTTAAAAATCCAAGAGACAGCAGTCAGATACAGCATCTCAGTAGACAGATATTACCTCAACAACCTAAGGTTCTTTCAAAAATATATGAAGATGTAACTAAGAAACCACATGGCTATCTATTTATTGATCTAACCCAGGAATGTCCGGAACGACTTCGATTTCGAACTAATATCATACCTAATTCCGTTGAACCAATGACAGTTTTCTCGGTTCACAGCTAGTTTTAAGCAATATACTTTGTTGCCTTATTATTATTACAAACATGTCGTATTCAAAGATGGTAGTCATTCCTCAAGAGGAGTATATACAATTGACTACATTACAAAGTGCACAGGAAGTCAAAAATATAGATCAACCTATTACGAATCAACTTAAGGAACTAACACAAAAGGATATGGAAATTCAGAAGATTAAGGATCCCTATCGACGAATGCAGTTAGCAGCTGAAAACATTGATGAGAGGCGACAGATTCGTGATAAGTTGCGACGATTTATAACCTTGTCAACACCTCGACCATATCGTGTGCGCGCTGAGCGATTATTTGACTTCATTGATCCACATGTGAAGTTCAATGAGAGAGGGGAGATAATAGATGAAACAACTGGTGATGTTATTAGAAATAGTCACATAGATGACCTTCTGCAATATGCTGTTAGAGATGTAAGGCGAAAACTAGGTGCACCACAAGGGTGGTCATATTTTCAGAAAATTTTATCTGATCAAAATGTACCACACAATATTATTGGAGGACCGACTGTGAATGAGTTGGACAAGGGTCACTTACAAGATGGATCAAAAAGTAAAACACCCACGATGGCGGTCAAGCGAGAGCTTGCAGATCCCGATGATCTTCAACCAAAAAGAGCTACTAGGCGCTCAGTGCGTGTTGGAAAGGATTATAGTAAATATTAAGCAAATATAAATTAAGCTTTGCTTCTCTCATATCATGTCGCTACAAAAGTTTTGCTGCTGTTTGAAATCTGCGCTCGAAGGTAAAGGAGAAGAGGGAATAGAGGTTGATATCAATTGTGTTAGCAGTTGCTGTGGGAGTAATACGCGTGCAAATCAGAACAAAGACGATGAGTACAGCAGTGAAACTCAGAAAGATTTATTACGACTTAAATCACCCCGCAAGTTTCAGTCGTCCGGAGGTTCTAGCTCGTGCAGCAGGTGTGGGGATAGAGAAAGTCAAGAAGTGGTTAAGGAGTCAACCGACTTACACTCTTCACAAAAATGCGAGAAAGCGGTTTCCAACGAGAAAATATGTTGTTAACAATATAGATAGTCAATGGCAAGCGGACTTGGCTGACATGCAACAGATATCACAGTACAATGATGGCTATAAATACATCTTAACCGTAATAGATATTTTATCTCGCAATGCTTGGGCACGTGCGCTGAAATCTAAACGAGGACCAGAAGTTGAAGCGGCTTTTCAGAGCATTTTCGATGAGGGGCGTGTTCCGCAAAGAATACAGACCGATCAAGGGAAGGAATTCGAAAACTCTCATGTTCGAAGTCTCCTTAAAAGTCATAATGTGGAATTGTTTAGTGTCAAAAGTGCTTATAAAGCTGCCATGGTTGAGAGGTTCAATCGCACACTGAAGACAAAAATATGGCGCTATTTCACTGCAAAAAATACACATGTTTGGATAGGTGAGCTGCAGAAATTTGTTAAGAATTACAATGAAAGCTACCATCGAATCATTAAGATGAAACCTGTCGATGTTACCCCAGATAATGCGATGGATGTATGGCTTCGATTGTATGATAAGAAAGCGAAAAACATTTCCAATGAAAAGAAAATAAATGTTGGTGATAGAGTTCGGATTTCAAAGGTTAAGTCTACATTTGAGAAGGGGTATCTACCTAATTGGACTGAAGAAGAGTTTTTTGTAGATGAAGTAAATACAAAATTTAGACCCACCATGTATAAATTAATAGATTACCATGGCAATCCAATTGAAGGAAAATTTTACTCTTATGAATTGCAAGTAGTAGACAGAAGTGAAGAGGTGTATATGATTGACAAAATAATTAGGAAGAAAGGTCATGGCAATCAAAGGAAATATCTAGTTAAATGGAAAGGATACCCTGATTCATTCAATAGCTGGATAACGCACCAGGATCTACAAAATGTGGAGGTGGGAGACACTCGTAACTTTTAAGCTAATATAGCATGTGTCTTCTTACATATATGAGTTTAACATGTCTACTAACTTCAATATCATTCTTCCAAGCAATAGCAACCCCAAGATATTCCCAAGTAACAAACCATCTCTATACTCTGTTGAATTCGCTAATCCAATTACTCTGCATGGACCCCATGAGGTTGCTCTAACTGAAATTACTTATTACAACGATATCAGTTTGCTAAAGAACAACTATTTTGAATTACATAAAGAAGTACGAGAGAAGGATGATTGCTTTCGCATATTTCAAAATAGTCTACATGGTACATGGGCTTTTCATCATCTAACTTTACATCCTTTTTCAACATCTTTACCATCTGTCCAAAACATGATTAAAATTCAAAAGGCATTTGCAACGTCAACTTTTGATTCTAAGGTTCCCACAATGAGCTTGCAAGATACAGAAAAGGAAATCGGTAGAATGTTTGAACGAATAAATGATCTCTTCAAGCTGACTTTGAATAAATTCTACAAACCAGTCATAAAGGGGTCAACAAAATTGATGAAGGAAGGGAAGCATGTTCTTCTTGTATTAGGTAAGGATTTGAGTCATACTTTTGGGTATTCCAGAACAACTTTCTCATCAAGGTATTGGTACAATGGACGTGGGTGGAATTCGGAGAGGAAAGTCACTGATTTTCAATGTAGAATTGTGCCATTGTATGCATTACAAAAGAGGAGCATTCGAGTAAAAAATGAATTTGAGGTCATTAGAAGTGTTGAAGACTTTGCAAGAAAGTTTCAAGGATCAGTGCCAGAAACGTTAATGACTTGTGAATATAAGAAAGAGAAAGTAACTTTATTTACTGTTGAAAAGGAGGCAGAATTTATTGTTTTTACTAAAAAGACACCATTGGAAAAGTCTGAGTCCGCTGTTATTGAATTCGGATCTGAAATGATTGGGATGTTTAAGGGCCTTGAAAGCGCACCTTGGTTGACAGAGTTAAATGATACATTCAAGGTTCAATTGTCCTCTTCTAAACTCAAAGCATCAACAAATGCTTCATGGGATATCCACGTATTGGGTGATGAATTGTCTACTTCCAGTGAACTTGTAAAAAGAGTTAATTTGAACATTGAATGCTTGAAAACGCCATCTGAATTGTGTACAAAGTTAAATGAGTTTGGTGTAGATTACCTTGATGCAGATGAATATCACTTTTCTTATGATCCACATAAGAAACGCATGATTCTAAAGGTAGGGAAGAACTCTCTTATCAAGCTGGATAGCGTGTTAACGTCCACATTGGGATTCTCAAAATCAACTATTTATGAAGGCTCATCAATAGGCGATACAGCCCCATCACTAGAGCGTGATATAAGTAACTTATACGTCTATTGTAACATTATTGAATATACAAGGGTTGGCGACATTGAGGCCCCACTTCTGCGCACATTTCCTCTCTCATCCGTAAGGAAGCAACTAATCAATCGAGAATTTATTAACACGATGTATGTACCAATGAGCAGAAATGTCATCAATAGAATTGACATATCAATTCATGATGATACAGGTGAAGTAGTACCATTCTGTGGTGGTGTTACTGTTTTAACACTACACATCAGGACACGAGATTAAGGCTTTACGCTATTGTGGGATCTATAATTATCTACAGGACATAATGTCAGGCATTTACAGTGGTCCATCGTATCAGAGCGGCTATCCCGTGTTTGCTGGAGGTAGACGACAAGTTGGAGGAGGCATATTCGGTGCACTAAGACGTATGGTTCTCCCAACACTCAAAAAGTATGGCGTACCATTCATGAAGCGGGTTGGAAACAGAGCTTTAGACTTTGGTGCAAATGTTGCAGCTGATGCACTTCAAGGGGAGAACATCGGTGAATCCATGAAATTGCGTGCACAGCAATCTGCCATAGACGCATTAGATGATTTAACAAAGACGAGGCGTACAGTTCGGAAGAAACGTAGGAAGTCAAGACAAGTTGGATCAGGTCGAGTTACTAAGCAAAGGCGTAGGAGAAGTAAAAAGCCCACCAGAGCAGGACGTTCTAAATCAAGACGTCGTGTGAAAGCAAGAAAGCGCAAACGAAATTCCACAGCGACTGGAAACAAGTCAAAACGAAGGAAGACAACATATTTGTAAAGCTAATACGATGCAGAGTATCAATTCGGCTTTGTGTTTCTTCGATTCACCGCCTCATCAAACTGACATTATTTCCTCAACTATTGTTGATATAGTCCCCACAACAAATATCGATGGTAACCAACAGCCTATTCAGTTTGATATACCTGCTAATCCTCAAGATTATATTGACTGTCAATCCATTGATTTAGAATTGTGTATACAAATTAAGAAGACTGATGGTACCAATATTGATTCAACTAAGGATAAAGTGGGATTGACAAATCTTCCTATTGCCAGTCTATTCTCAGATGTGTATTTAATATTGAATGACAAACAGATTGAAGGAGGGGATCGAGCATATCCCTATGGAGCATACATAAATACAATGACGCAATTTCAGAAGCAAGCTTAACAGTCACACTTGCAAGTTGCCGGCTGGTATGATGATCAGCAAGGGAAATTTGATGAGGTTTCAAATGGAGGTTTAAAAAAACGAATGGAATTGACAGCAGATTCAAAGGAATTATACTTGAAAGGACCTGTCTATCTTGATTTCCTTCGTCAATCTAGATATCTACTATCACAGGTTAAAATGCAAATAAAATTTATTCGTGCAAATCCTGAGTTCGCGTTAATGGCCTTTGGAGCTACAAACTATCAAATCAACATAAGTAGTGCCGTGCTCAATGTAAGGAGAGTAACAATGAACCCGTCAGTCATCAACGAGCATGCGACAGGATTGAGGAAAAGCAATGCAATATATCCAGTTAATCACAGTGTGTTAACAAACTTCACAATTGGTGCGGGATCATCCTCTGATGCCTACCCAAATCTTTTTCCCACTGCGATGCCGAAGGCGGTGTATATCACATTTGTGGAAAATGAGTCATTTATTGGTGCTTTTGAAAAGAATCCATTTAATTTCCAACACTTTAACGTTAGTAAACTAGCACTCTATCAGGATGGAAAATTTGTTGCTTGCAAAGCTTATGAGCCTATTTTTAAAGAGGGTAAATTTGCACGTGAATATGGTTCTACTTTCACTGCACTGAGCATGTTTAACACAGATGATTCAAATGGAATTACAATGGATATGTATAAAAATGGTTACTTCTTCATTATATACAATCTCACAGCAGATGCAGATCTAGGCGGTGAAAGCGTAGGAGTTACAAAGCCTGGTAATCTACGACTAGAGGTGTCATTTGAGTCACCTTTGAAGAAAACAATTACTTGCCTCATTTATGCTATCTATGATAGCAAAGTTGAAATAACGAGAATGCGAGACGTAACTGTCAGCTATCAGAGATGAGTAACTTAAGCAACATACAAATCTTGAGGAAAATGAGGAAATGCTCATCCCTACTCCAAGTCAATATTTCTTGATGTCTTTCTAGAGATAATTTACCTAATTCAATTCCTTTCTATCCTTGTTCGCTTATCATCAATACGGACAGCAACAATCTTCCTGGTAAACATTGGGTTGCAGTGTACATCAATCGCTATAAAGTGGCTGAATATTTTGACTCTCTTAATCTACCTCGCTTACATGACATTGCATTATGGATGAATAGGTTCTCCTGGACGATTAAGAAAGTTACATCGTTTCCACTTCAACGCAATGTATCTCTCATGTGCGGCGGTTATGTGCTATATTTCATCAACGAGAGACCATTGAAAAATAACTGTAAAAGTGTTTTTTACAACTTTTTTCGAAAGACTGCTATAAAAATGATGTAATTCTTACAAAGTATATTGAAACTGTTTTGTAATAAAGTTTTATTTTATATGTAAATATCCTTGTTTTATGTTCCAAATCGTTGGGTTTAGAGGGAAAGCAAAACATGTTTACATTTCAATATGTATTTACAAATATACAGTTCTTTTCTAAATATTTACATAGCTACAATGTAGATTTCACAAATATTTTTCTCAAATCACATAGGATGGGAGGAACATCATTTATGTCTTTAATGCCGGTTATCACAATCTTTCCATTATGGAATACATGAACATGATATGGGTGCCAGTTAGTCATCTGTGCTGCTGGAAATAGTTCCACTTCATAAGTGAGATTATTTGATGATGTGACTTTACGAAAGTCATAATGATAGTTCAATTCACATAACACAGTCATTGTCTTCACTTCCCATTCAGATAATGAGTCACTAAGTAAATTTTCCAATTGTAGAATGTAGATATGGTAGATCACCATCAGTGAAGCCACCAACACACTGGATTGTTCCATTTGGAAAGAATAGGATAGTCACATATTTATCCTTCCTCTGTATCCTCCATGTTAACATTGAGGGTCTTCCCAGATGTAGATTCGTTGTCGGCTTCATCTTGTGTTTTATTAATAACCATTGCTTTCGATTGGGAATGTTCCGCTCGATTTCTTGAAGATTGAGTTTTGAGTTTACTTTTGTAGTTAACATGCGATTCACGACTTCCATCCGCTTGATGTCCTCCATCCTTAATAAATGAAATTATATGTGGTAGTATCTCTTTTGTAAAGTTTCTCCATGTGACGTCACTGAAACGGAAAAATCGATAGTCAATATCTTCTCTCTTTGGTGAACACGTACAGCTTGACGGTAGAGTCACACTTTATCCATACCTTTTGATCGAGGGGAATCTTCATCCGTGTCTTATGGTTGTCAATCAGATCAGCGAAGTCTTTCAGTGAAGATAATGCGTCAAGGCTAATGCAAACGCCACGATGTCTTCCACCACTATTTGCTATTGAGTGACGAAAGACTACTTTCTTAGAATTTGTTATGTGAACGCTTTGTAAGTCGTTTAGTTTCCATGTTCTAGTGTAATGAGGCATGTTTTCAAATATAAACCTAATTCATCTGTTTGCATAAAGTTTGCTATTTCACATCTCAACATATCGGAATGATGTTGAGTGCTATGTCTTAAATTCATAATAAGACTACCTATATTTTAGTAATAATTTCTACACATCGGAAAAATGTAGAAATTTCATTTTGTGTTTAGACTACCTATATATTAGTAAGCATAACTAAGCAGAAAGATGTGACGATTGGTTAGTTTACTTGTAAATTACCTTGTTGAATCTATTTAGACTTATTCTACATCACCTATAGCAGGAAGGATTCTCCTTCTTTTTGAAGGTGGGGGAAGTCCCAAGCTATAGTGTCCATATGGTAGTGACAAATTTTTATTTAACCAACAGCGCTTATCCTCCCACAGTGAAAGTCCTCGCTTCCTGAATGATTTTGTAGTAACTAAGTGGTTTTTCGAGTTAATTACTGTCATTTCTTCACTTGTATCCATTTCACTGTAGTACACGGTCCTATAATCATTATGTTGTAGTTTTTTAACTGCAGCTCTCTGCACTCCTTTTGCACGTTTGATGCTGTGACAAGATGAATCTAGATATTTCATTGAATACATTTTCGGTTTTAATAAGATCATTTCCTCAAGCAACTTTCCCGCACACTCATCCTTAAAACAGCCCAACCTAGCTCTGTTTGTAGTTGAATATAGTCGGTGATGTACATCATAGTTTGAAGAGTCAAATTTTTCACCAAAGTATAGAAGTATGTCCTCCAGACGGACAGAAGGTGAGGTGTATAGACATAGGAAAAAAAACTGTCAGTGTCACCGTCACAAAGTCGCGTTCTATTTATCAGTGGACATCTTTTTAAATCATTGTAAAATAGTTGATACATTTCCAACTTGCTATAATCAAGAACTGCTTGACCAACATAAATTAATTTATTCTACATTATTGAAGGCTTGTACATTTCCATGCCAACTAGATCTTCATCGAAGATCTTATGCTGAACATAGAGTGGATGATTTGATAATTTTTGACATTGCTCAACACTATTAACTAATTTGAATTTTCTCCTTCGTCTTACATTTTCCATTGTCTTGCCATACAAAGAGTTATTCTTCAACTTGTAAAATGACTTTTCAAAATCAGTTCTTGACTGAGCTCTCTTTTGGGAATTCATGTCGATGAACGTTCTTAACCAGGGCTTTTGAGTGAACTTTACACCGCTATGAACTTTTTTGACTTTCATACCCATAAATAAATAAAATTTTAATATTGAATAGTGTACAACATAATTTTCCCTATCAAATTGGTGTAGCAATAGTTTCTTAGTTGAAGAAAAGTTAGTATTTGCTCTTACTTTTTTATACAAGTCTTTCATATAACTTGAAAACATTTTTTGTTCTATCATCTGCATTTCTGGTGCCAATGGAAAATCGGCAGTGTCATCATGTATGCTTGCAGGATATTCCAAATCTAAATCAAAAATATATCCGATTTCACTATCATCATCTATGGCTTGAATATTAACTTCGTTTGAAAAGTAGCCTATTTCATCTTCATTCAACCATTTGAAATTTGAATGTGGTAGACTCTTGCTGAGTGACGAGCCGTAAAGGTTGTTGACATCTATGTAGGATAAGTGACGGCTTTCATTTGTATTATTTTGTAATTCCGTAATGCGTGCACGCGCTCGGTGAATATTTGTAAATGTCATACCTCCCCTTATTCCCCTTTCAAATAGATTGTACATGTTTTCATCTTGTATGTAGTGTGGAGGATCAGATGAAGCAAAACTCAAAGCTGAAGTAAAACTAAGGTGTGGAAGGCTGACAAAATGCACAGGATCCACCTCATCTTCATTTTGACTCAATGATCTAAAGACTTCAAAAATATCTGCCAGCAATAACACATCTAATTTGAGATATGCAAGCATGTAATCACCAAAATTGTAGCAACTGAAAGCGATCCACGCATTACAAGCGTGTTCATATTCTTTGTCTGAGCAATGCTCTCGTGTGAGATCATTATAGAATTCACATTGTGGTGGTAGACTATTTTCCAACAATGTATTTAGACTTTTGAAATAAGAGTAGGGAAACACTCCCTTTTGATATAGGATGTCATCATTAATCAGTGGAAATTCGTTTCTTAATTTTTCTACATGCTTATACACTTGTAATCCTTTTGCTAATTCACTTAGTGATGCACTTAAAAATTGAAAAGAATCCAAGAACTTTAATTTAAAATATATTGTTTTTCCGTTGTACTCGTTCACAGGTACACTAGCGGATAAAGTTATGTATTTTTCAGCTGTGGCTGCTACCACTTCTAATTTCCATGGTTTCTTCTTTCCAATTGCTTTGTAGCAAACGATGTGACTGTCATAATTCTTGAAGTTGTGGAAAAATATGGGCAGTTCCCGCCTATTCAGTTTCAATCGAAGGTTGATTTTGCTACATAATGTTTGTCTATATTTTCCTGTTATATGATCATGATCTCTCACTTTGATACAATCATCACTGAACTTAGATTTACATTTACTGCAACTCTGTGCGCTTTTGTGTTTTTCTTCTTCATCATGGGATAGAGACATCGGTTGTCTACTTATTGCACGCTGATTGTCATACAAATTTTGTGCTACATTTTCTAGGTGATTTAAGAAGTTCATAATACAATTTTCTCCTTTAAAGACATAATATTCGTTATCAAATTTTGATTGGAGAGCGTTGTGCCAAACATGATAAACTCCAACTGCTGCAGGTTTATGCACTTTATTATCGATGTAGCACTCTATATCTGCATAAATTACTAAAGATGATATTCCATGCTACTTGTTCTTTACCTCTAGTTGTTTAGGCATTTTTTCTATTTGCGCTTTTCCTCGAACACAAAATTGATAATGTCGGTCTAGAGTTGTCTTATATGTAAACGATTGGGTGCATCGATCACAGTAATGTTTAAATCTTTTATTAATTTTCCGATATAGTCTCGATATCTTTCTGATTCCACAATAATGTGCGCGTTCATTGTTAACAATTAACAGTATATTGACAGTTCGTTTACCAATAAAGTTGCTACTATAACGAACACCTTTGAGTCCTTTTTCATAAAAATGAATGTTAATTTTGATGTCATTATTTTTCTCAAACCTAGAAATATCTTTTATTGATACTGGTGTGGCAATGCCATCCATATTCAGATCAGATGTCCACTTGCTATATGATTTCATCTCATTTCTCGAGTGAAGTACTTCATCATAATGTAGTATTGATAAAACTGAATACTTGAAGCAGTCATTTGCATTTGAGTGTACATTGATTACAGCCTTAGAATCTTTCAAGCTCTTTGGTAGAGTAAATGTTTGTCCACCGGATAGTAGTGGACTGGTTATAACATTGAATTCAATATTAAGTATTTCATCTATAACCCAGTTGCTACCCTTATTTCCAAATGCTTCAATATGGCTTGAAAGACTATTCAAATTATCTTGGAACCAGGTATCATAGTCATAAATATAGTTTGTAGATGATGATGTAAAGTGTGCGAGAAACGTTTCATCTTCTTGAGGATTTGATCGCACATAACGAATTTGTGCAATTAGACGGCCACGTAGTTGAAATTGTTCTAGAAGGTTTGACACTAAGTCCCCTAATATAGGTCGCATACTCAATAAAAAAGAATTAATGTCGATTGTATGTGTTGATGGTGTGATGTCATATACACGAGCGTGACCATTAAGTGCGCTTTCACTGAGATTTAGAGTTCCATGATTATTATGAATATTCATCTCACTTTTTGTATTATGTACATTCATATGTTGACGAAATTTGCTAACAGAATTATAATTTTTACCACAATGGGAGCAACATTGCATAAAGGTATTATTTGAAGGCTGGTTGACGTATGTCTAGACGTTGGTTCAACAATACTAGATCTGGATATGTGATTATTTTGTGATTCTACTTGATTAACAACTGACATATTTTGAGAATTTGAACTTAAATTGCAAACTAGATTGTGTCGCTTTAGATTATCATTCCTATTCGTTTGATATGGACACTTGCTACACTTATATGTTATCCCCAACTTACAAAATTTTTCATGACGTTGCAAATTGCCATAAAGAGTAAAAGATTTTCCACACTTGGAACAGACAACCATTCTTAATAGTAAATGATAAGGATTATAATTTTTGATAGTCCTTATATATTTTCATCATTCTATGACGTCAGAGCTATTACCACCCAATAGAATTTGTTCCGATCTCTTCACTTTTGAGATAGATGTAGTATTACCGATCGATGATATAAAGGAAAAAAATTCAGGATTTACAACAATTTTCATTTTCCAAAAGAAAAAAGTAAAGTACATTACATTACATTTTTATGCATTTTACAATGCCACTGTGGCACATCTTGATGTGCTGACACTGTGCAGAGCAAGCACCCCTGTCTTCCATGTGAGTCAGCCTCACCTTTTCAATGTTTGAATTTGCATACTCAATATGCATTAAAGTCTCTTTTTCAAAAGGCTTGTTGCCTCTTGAAAGGAGTGATGCCATATGCAAGTTTGACTGTGTTAGATTTCGCACAGATTGAATTAGATCACGAGTTTCAGTCCTTAACTTCGCTTCCCTTTCCTCAGCGAGTCGCAGTCGCTCCTCACAGCGTCTCAACTCACTATTGTCATTGGATTCATCTAGATCGACATTGTACTCCTTGGTTCGCAGCATGATGGAAGCAGGAGCGTAGATAGTAGTGTTGGAGATCGTAGGGGGAGCAGGATCATGGGAAGTCGTAGGTGATGGTGTAGTAGGAGGAGTAGGATCGTGGGAAGTCGTAGGAGCAGTCCCCGGTGTAGGTGGTTGTGTTGTGGGCGGTGGTGATGCACCCCTATACTCCAGTATAGGAGTGAAGGGGAAGCGGACGCTGCAGGTTGGAGACGATCGAATGTTGGAGAAGGATTCTTCCTCCTGTGATGCGTAGACCGCTGCATCCTGTAATGAGAATAGAAAATATTTGTATTATCCATGCATCATTATATGGGAAAGAAGTTAATAATGTTTGTAGAATTAACAATATAATAATATTTAAATAATGTAAACATGTTTTCTAGTGTTTGAAAGCTATCTTACCTTAGAAGTCATGACGATCTCATGATCAGATCCATCTTCCACCGCAACGTTGTATGAACTATTCTAAAATCAGAATTTAACTGTTACAATCTTTTACATTTCAATTATCTGCTTTCATATTCATTCCTTATATTGTACTTACCTTAGCAATTCTGCCATCATCACTGTCATCATCAGAAGAAGTTGGCGATGATGTCGCTGACGAAGAGGACTCATCCGAAGAGGACTCATCTGATGAGGACTCGCGGATGGTGTAGGGTTTTTCCTCATTGTCCTCCATAGACGTTGAGGTAGGTGGCGTTGAGAGGACACTGCGATCTCGAGTCTTTTTCAGTGATAAAGATCGAATTGCCTGCAATAGGAATAAAGACAAAATGATTAGAGAGTGATTATTAAGACATGATAGATTTCCATGAGTGTAGACTGCAACAATCATACTTACAGGTGTCTGACATCCATTATTTTCCACCGTTCTCAACTTGGGAATAGGGGGTAGACTTTGAAACAGCTGAAAAGTTAACAATGTTTTAAAATTTCTAGTTATATACGTATAGACCTTGTAAAAATTACTTACGGGATGTGGATTCACTTTTTTCTCCACCATTGTCAATTTCGGAACAGGTGGCAGACTGTTGAAATGCTGAAAGAAAGAGTTTGGTAGTAAAACATATTTAAAATCATAAAAATTTTAACTGTAAAATACTTACATCTCTTGCTGTAGGCAATTTCTTTAAAAGTACCTTGGCACTCTTCGTTGGAAGTTCTGAACTCTGAAATGTTAAAAAATATGTTTACTACATGCATACTTGCACTAGAATCGTAGGTGGCATTCATCATTGTTTCATTAAAACCTAATTTAAAATAAGCATTTAACAGTACTCACTTCATAATCAGATAGTGACGTGTCACTATCAATGAATTTTCTCGACTTTACTCTGATGGATCGCGTCTTTTTTGGAGGTTTAGAAGTCTTCGCGACCTCATCACTTTGGCTCAAAACCCCTGTCGCCGGCCTGTCCTCCTTGGCAAACAATCTTTCCAATTTCCGCTTCTCTGCGGTCGAGGTCAAATTGATGCCTTTGCGTCCATTACCAAGTGCACAGGCAGTATGGGCTTGAAAAAAAGTCTTATCTTCCTCACTGTTCGTCTTCTCAGTACTCTTCAGATATGCCTTACATGTAAGGCAATACAGATATGTACCATCCTCCTTAAAAGAGCAACCCTTATGACTGCTTTTGCTAGCGTGGCGAACTGGCAAATTGCAAGTACTGCAATAATGAAAAATAAGTCTCTGTCGGGAAATGCTTGACGTTCGAACCATTTCTACAAAGGAAATAATCGTTTGTTATATTCTTATCTCTCTGTAGATTAGAACTCATTTATGAATCTATTTTCCAAGCTTAAAGAAGTAATATTAAAAAGTTTAATAATCTCAATTAGAAAAATATTAAGATGAAACAGAAACCGAGATTCGAACTCTTAAATCAATTTTTAAGAGGTGTTTTTAATATAGAAACATCAAGTTTGGAATCAGCTGAGTAAATGTTATTTAATTTCGAAAAAAAAACATTGAAACGAAACTGACTTTTCGAAAAAACGAAAGTGTAGAGATTGATTAAAAGTATTTTAATTAGAAGAACAGCTGATTGAAAATGAAATTAATGTGTTAGTGTTTTATTATTTAGAAACGAAATCTTGTGATGTTTATTTAAATTCAAACACTACATCAATCAAGATCGCTTGATTCATGTGTATTTCATATGCTATAATAAAAAAACGAAGTAAAGATTTGTGATTAATAATATAACATTGTGTTGTTTCCTATCCTAAAAGCCAACCGTGTATTTTAAACTATTTGGTTATAAGAAGTTAGTAATGTACCTATTTCCCAAACTTAGAAAGCAGTAAATACTAAATGATGAAACTCACTTCAGAAATATAATTGTAAATCGACGAAACGGAGAAGCGGAGAACGAGGTCTTGTATGCACACCAAATAATTCAAAACTGAGTGAAGAACGGAGCTCTACAAGTTCTTTATATATAGATTCAACAAAGAAACCATGAACAAAGACTTGATGACATCATGTCATCAATTTGGTACAGCAAAACAAACTTGACAATTTTAAACAAAATAATAATCAGCTGGCTCATTTTATCCATTAGAATGGAATGGCAATCAAATGCTATGAATATGACTCTTGTAAATAGTATAAAATCTACTATATGTACCTATTATAAACACAAGCAAGTTAATTCAAATGAATTCAGAGAGTTTGAACATTATTACATACAAATCAATTATTCAATTCGTAAATATATATGGTAACATGTTAGAAGTCAATATTTTAAGATATTTGAATTGCATGTCAATTTCTAAAGTTTAATTTTCGCGCCAAAATATTGGCTTAAAACTCTTGGAGATAATATTAAAATCTGAAATATCTAAATTTCAAATTTCGCGCCAAATTTCGAAATTTTAAATTTCGCGCCAAATTTCGAAATTTTAAATTTCGCGCCAAATTTTGAAATTTTAAATTCGCGCCAAAATTCAAATAATAGGTTAGGGTTAAGGTTAGGGTTAGGGTTAAGGTTAGGGTTAGGGTTAGGGTTAAGGTTAGGGTTAGGATTAGGGTTAGGTTTTAGTTATGCAAAAAAGAATAGCTATGGCACCCGGAGCCCATGGGTAAATAAATTTTCGAGTGCGCGAAGCGCACTCGAAAATTTATTTACCCTATAATCCGAAAAATTTCGAGGGCGCGAAGCGCCCGAGAAATTTTGAGCCCCCCCCCCCGGCGTGTATGAAGGTCAAAGGTCAAGGTCAAGTTCATGTGGAAGTTTATGCATTATGATCATTTTGAGTGATCAAACTTTAACTTTGAAAATTTTCAAAAACTTGGAAACTTAGTTATTTTTGAGAAAAACTTAGAATTTTTCCAGTTGCATACACTTGCATACAACAAGGATTTTTTCATTGAATAGGTACATATGTTATATCATTCGAAAGCTCTTTTCATTCTGATTCCAATGATGTATTGTATGCAATATGTATGACACCATCCGAAGCAACTATAGCCCTTTGAAAGATAGGTAGAATTTAGTTGAGAAACTTAAAAATTGAAATCATAATTTTTCTTCCTGCATACACTTGCATACAACAGGGATTTCTTCATCGAATGGGTACATACCTTATATCATTAGAAAGATCTTTTCATTCTCTAGCTAATGATGTATTGTATGCAATATGTATGATATCATCCTAAGGTGAAAAAAAGCATTCAAAAACACTGTAAATCTATTCAAACTTTCATCCAATTTGACTATCATTTGAATTACACATTAGTATTCATTTCAAATTTGTTCTAGTATGTTCGGTGCTGTTTCAAAGTCTCAAACAAGTGATTTGAAATATATATCTTCGAAATATTAAACTTAGAAATACTTATAGGTAGCTATTTCAGAGATGAATATATCTATCCCCAGTTCCCATTCAAATCCTATCAGAAATTCGATTTGTGAAATTATAAAAACAAGATTGTTCATTTATGTATAGTCATATTTAAGATAAAAAGTTACATGTTGTTGATATTGGGAAAAGGAATGAGTTTTTTTAAGTCAACACGAACACACACTCTTGTTTTCTTGGGGGCACCAGGGCAGCGGCGAGGCGTTGGTGGTTCTATAATGCTGAACTCCAGCGCAGTTGTGAGATTTTCCTCATCGGGTTCCATACGCACACATATTCGCTTCGTGTGGATCCTCCTGGGCGCATTTCGAACATCTCTTCCACAGCGTGTCTTCACCGTTATCAAGGCCTCCACCGGTGTTTCGAACACACTACTCTGTACCATGCAATTCTCATCTTCGGATGACTCCGGAGGAGTTATGGGTCCTGTTCCGAATACCTGTTCCGATTCGATCCTTTCAACTTCAGCTGGAGAAGTGGGAGGTGCTGTGATACGTTCCATTTTCAATGTGATTAGAATAAGATGGCTGATAATATGGTACTTGAGGATTAGAACCTTTGATGAGAATTGGTACACAGCTAGGACTTATATACTTTTTAAACAAAGGAATTCCCAACAGCCAATCAGAGAGGTTCCGATTTTCCCTAAAGGGATATATAAGGATGACATTGTTCCAATTAAGCAAGTTCTAATCCTCGTGACTTGAGTAGACATTAGGAATCTATTACGAATCAACTTCATGATGAGTACCCAGAAACAACTGTTCTGTTACCACAATGAAAGCCAAATAATTATGGGTGGAGCGTTGGATGCGAAGATTAATTTGTGTTGCGGATGCAAAGTGGAACTCTGGAAGACTTTAACAGTGACAGCACTCCAAAGGAGAAAAGGACTGTCGGCGAAGTGCCCTATACACGAGTGTGATCACGACTTCACAAACAATGCAGCATTCCTCGAATGGGCCGAGGACTTCTTGAAGTTAACGGAGTCCCCCGAGGGACGTGACTTACCTTCTTTCATTTTTTATGGTTAATTACACTTACATTGTAAACCTCTTGTTTTTATTTCACAAATTCTGTAAATGGGATTCTGATTAGCAAATAATTGAACATAATTTCTGATCTGTAAACGCATTATGAAAATAAATAAAATTGTCATCATAGTCACAATGGCCACAATTGTCGCATTTGAGCAAGCAGTCTCAAAACAAACAACTATCTATTCAAGTTTCGAAATAAATGTTCGCATCCCTGTTCTAATTCACTCACTTTAATTCAAAATCGGAACAGGCTGTTACAACCCCAGTACACAATTGATTGTACCAAACCTCGAAACATGAACTCAAATTCAAATCCCAATCGGAACGCGGTTCGAATTCAAATGTTCATATTTACATGTTTGGAACGCCATGTTCGCATCCTCGTTTTAATCCTCACTTTTTGCGTTTGCATTTTTAACTACTCATGAACCTTATACTCTCATCCTCAAATGCAGTAATTGTAATGTTAATTATCGTAATGAATATGTGCATTGGCTTCAAAATGAGACCTTATTTGTTAATTTCTGCTGGATAATTCGAAAGTTATGATACTTTAAAATTTAGTCACGGTTTTTATGTCGCACTCTGTATCATTGTTTCGTTTTGCCTTAACACCAAAATGGAAGAAAATTTGCTGCTGCGCTATTTTTTTGAACCTGTGCTACTTTTTTTAAAATTTGCGGTGGTCACTATGCTTGTAACCATTCACTTCCTCTAATGCTTTTCTTCAATGTGTGGGAACACTTTCAGGCAGGTCAACGCATTCTTTCGCGAAAGAGTCAATACATAGTTTAATGAATCACGTGTTGCCATTTTGGAAAAGTCACTCGCATTTGTCTCATATTGCTATGCCCTGTAGACATGTCATTACTGTGGAAAATTAGAACATGAAGATAAAAGCCATCAACACCATAACTTAAGGTTTGAAAGTAGATTGTATTTCTAATCCCTTGCACCTTTCGTATCGGACGAAGCTTCAGGAGATCTTGCTCAAAAGCGTCACCTTCCTCTCTGATTGCATGCATTTTCTGAGTCATGTTTCAACAAGTACTAATTCGGAGCTTTTTAACCAGCACAAATGAATGGTCACTTGAAAGTGATTAAATATCATTAAAGTGTCTTCCTTATATGCACCCATATATGACTCATCGATTAAAATGATGACGTGTCACTTTATGATTCGTTAACGTTATATCAACATTGCAGCAGTTGCTGCAATCCCTCCAAGCGGACTTTTGATTACACCATTAATACCGTTTCCTATATCATTTAACATACTTAGACACCCACCACGACCACGCTGAATTAAGTTTCGCCTTTTCTTATTACTGCTTCTTGGATTTGAAAACTTTTTTGTGCTGTTCAAAGAGCCAGCATTCAATAGAGGTTTGTAAATAGGGAGACATATGTGTATTGCAAAAGCTAAAACACGTATGAAATCATCACTTGATTTTTGAATCTATTTACACTTCTTCTTATCATCATGCATCCTGTTTAACTTTCGCAGCGCCTTTTTAAAGTGACTTGAAGGTTTGAAGGAACGTTTCGATTGACGAAAACATATCTTTCGTTTTACAAACATTTTTATTTAAATATGGAAATAAGTAATACAATTTTTACTTAGTACTAAACAATTTTTTTCGCAATCATTTGGATGTATTTGTAGTCGCCTGCGGAAGAAGGGACCGCAAAATTACCTCTGCATTTTTTAAGAAATGTTTGAAAATTCGATTTTTTCAAAAATTTTCTAAATTTTAACTTTTTTTTGAGGGCCCACAGAAATTTTCTCGCAGCGAAAAAGTTAAGAATTCCGCTTGTAACATCTATGGTTGAGTATCAATTAAGCAGTCCAAGAAGAATTTTCTCAACTTTGCTGCATGTGTTGACGTGACAGCAGGCGGCGGGGTGATTTTACAAACCTCGAATTCGAGGCCAAATTATCCCTTTCGCGACCAAAGTGAAATTCAGTACACTGTCCGAAGATACCATGACGTGCTCTGAACGCACGATTAGAATGTGTTCTATTGATATATTCCTTATCATGGTGACTTTGAGCATTTCATCTATGACGTGCTCTGCACGCATTGGTCGCTAAAGGGTTATATAACTGTTGTCATGTAGCCCTGCCATTTTACCCATGAAGTGTAAAGGAAAGTGTGTGGGAAGACGAAACGCGTCGGATTATTTTACTTTTACTGAAATGAACCTTGTGACATAAAGGGAGTGAATAAATTTATCTTATTCTGATCTAACAATATTGAGATTTTACAAAGCCAGACATATAAGATCTTCATCTATAGACTGCTAAGAGGGTGCTAAGGGAGCCTTTAGCTTTTGTTGAGTGTATTTGAAAATGTGGCTTATTTCAAATACAAAAGTTGATCCAGTTATCCAGTATTGCCTGATCTGCAGGATGAAAACTGTCAGCTTTCTTTATCTAAAACTCCTGCATAGTTGAATACTCAAGGAACTTGATACATAGGCCTACGCCAAGTTTTAGAGAAATACAGGGTGTTTATAAAGCCGCTACCCGATTTCATTTCATTTTTACCACGAAACCGAATATCGAATAGCTAAGTTTGATAGTCACCTATTATGATGGAGACCCAAAGTTTTATGAACAACAGTAATTATTAGACATTTTGTTATTTTTCATGACTTCTGAAGCGTAAATAGTAATGGTATATATTCCCATCTCTATGTTATGAAATTTCATTATTATTTATGAGTTTTGAAGCGTCAAAAGTAATGTAATGAGTTAGAGGGTTATCAGTTTTACTCCAATTGTTTTGTGCTGAATGAATGAATGAACAATTTCATACAACTAGTGTAGAACACAATCGATCAACATTTAAAATCATAGATATCTGATATTTGAATTACTGTTTCTATTGACTAACTTCAATTGATCGCGGTATCTGTCGAAAACTGTAACACTACGAGTCTGTTAGGCATATTGTCCAGTTTCTTGCTTGCATTATGTTGACAGTTGAAGAGCGCATCAGAATTTTGATACTGATGGCAAAACTAGAGTCCGCTACGTCAGTTGAACGCCATTTGAAGAAAGAAGGGGTAATGAACATTCCTACTCACAAAAGCATGCGATCCATATTCACTAAGTTTCTGGAAACTGGTTTAGTTTTGGACGCCCCTCGTTCCGGCAGACCTTCCATTGAAGAAGAGAAGGTCGAAGAAATCAGCAATCTTTTCGATGAAAATCCTTCCACATCACTTCTACAAGCCGCCGACATAACACAAACTCCTGACGACAAAGCGGCGCGAGTGACTATGTGTAATGAATTTCAACATCGCATTGCTACTGATCATAACTTTATAACCAGACTTTGCTTTTCCCACGAGGCAACATTTCATATGTCTGGACGAGTGAATAAACATAATTGTGTGGTATGGGGAACACAGAATCCTCATGCAATTCAAGAAGTTCCCATAAAGTCTCCAGGAATCACAGTGTGGTGTGCAATGTTCTGCGATGAAATCATAGGTACTTACTTCTTTGAATCGACAGTCACTTCAAAAACATACAAAGCGATGCTTCAAGACTATTTCATTCCTCAACTAAAGAGGCGAAGAAAGTTTTCAACTACGATTTTCCAGTAAGACGGCGCCCCTCCGCATTGGTCCCTAGAAGTTCGTGCTCTTTTGAACAAGAATTTTCCCGGAAGATGGATCGGTAGGGATGGCCCATTCCGTTGGGCTCCTCGAAGTCCGGACTTGTTATCTCTGGACTTCTACCTCTGGGGCTTCCTCAAAGATCGCGTGAACGGCAGGAGACCTACCTCTTTGAGACAACTTCGAACCTTCATCGAAGAAGAAGTTGCAGCGATCTCTCGGGACAACTTGTCCTCAACCTTTCAAAATTTTGAACGACGTCTTCAGCTGTCTCTACGTGAAGAAGGAGGTCATTTTGAGCAGTACCTATAGATTATTTTTATCTTATGATTAGTCTATGTAATAAATGAAGTTTCAAGCATTTGTTTTTTGCAGTTGGTTATAAATTAGATAAACAAATTTCATAACATAGAGATGGGAATATATACTTTTACTTTTTACGCTTCAGAAGTCATGAAAAATAACGAAATGACTAATAATTGCTGTTGTCCATAAAACTTTAGGTCTCCATCATAATACTTTAGGTCTCCATCATAGCTATTCGATATTCGGTTTCGTGGTAAAAATGAAATGAAATCGGGTAGTGACTTTATAAACACCCGGTATGTGCAAATATCCATAAATTCCTGTTCATGTTTAAAGGTGATCCGTTTTTTATAAATCAATCTTAGAATGTTCCTAAAAGCACATTTCTTTTCAGGTAGCAAACCGGAGGATTGAAGACAATATACCAGCAATGATAAGACTCACGCAGCATTATGAATTCGTTGAATTGCTGAGGCAACGCCTATTCATTCTGCTTTCGGGAGATGGCATTGAGCTTCTTGTCAGAGAGAGGCCCGATGTTGAAATTAAACGAAAGAGACTCATTGAGAGAAGAAATCGCTTGACGAAAGCCATCAAGTCATTGAAACATCATCAAGGCATGGACGCTGATATGCCTGCACTAAGAAACAGCAGCAGTGAAGGCATCGATAGTTTAGGATGGAGCAGACAACGGCCGTCTGAGTCATTGCGTCACATTTTCTACGCGTTACAGGTACATGCAAACGCAAACGCAAACGCGCAGGCATAGGACTGTACACCAGCCATATGTGAACTACTTTATGTCCTGATCAAATACCTATGTTACTACGTTACTTTCCTCCGAAACACAAATGAAAAAAGAAGCCTGAATTTTTGATGTCATAATGATTTTTTCAACGGATTACACTGAACTTGGTCATTTAGATTATGACGCTTGTCATATGAAGTTGATAAAAAGCTCTATCTCAGTTTAATTGATGTGTTTAGATAGGTACCACAGTCGACACCGGTGTAATATGATCAAGATAATAGGCAAATGCTTATTAATAACTCATTAATATGGCAATTTTTTTATGACATGTCATATTTGTAGGGCAAGGTCAGTGTTGAATCTAGGATTGGGATTCCGGGGGGAGCCAGATATATATTGCATAAAGCAAATTTGGCCAAAAAGGAGCTGTGTGACACATTGTTTGATTTGGATAGCAAAATCAAACGCATTCAGAAGTGATGGAACGAGCAGAAGACTCACCCAAGAAACAGAACTCAGTCAGCTAATGACATTTTTGAGTTGGAATTCAAGTACTCAGTCAGCTAAGTTATGTGATGTTGGTCATGCGTAATCAATATTTTCTATCTACTGAAGATTTAGTTCTTCTTATTATATTTCATGATGCTTTTGCTGCTTTTATAAGAAGTAAGGTAGTATCATCAAAATTTCATCCATTGAAGCCAAATCAATCAAGTTCGGCGACTGATTTTTTTATGTAATGAAGATGTCCCAGACTTAAATGATTAAAACACAAAACTTCCTTGGTGTAGACGCTGCATTTCGTCCCAGGACCCGTAAGTACGGCTCGGAGTGCCCAAGCTACATAGACATACACACATAGTTGTGACACTAATTGGCGTCAGATCTAATTGACTACCAGTAGGCTGTAGAATTTGCCTGTTCTCGTCGACGGGATTCGTGTGAGGTCATGAACGATAGCACTTGAGCCGGTTCACGACAGTAGTCTTCCGCTCGAGCCAAATGCCCGCATAGAGTCAACCACCGTTGTTGTAGAGTCTGGCTTGGTCGAATGAGCCCACACGTACACCTTCGATACAGATCGTCGCTCTTCACCTTGTCCGTGAGGCGGATGGAGAAAGTCGCGCGGAGTAAGTAATGGGCAAAGTCCAGACGCCCCCCCCCCCCACCCTCGAGCGTCCTTTTTTGTAGTCCAGGTCTCCGCATTATAAAGGAGCAGCGACTCGATTACTGATGAGAGGAGGATTCTTGGAGAATAAGGCAACCTCTGTGCAAACGGAAAATCGGCCAAAGTCTGAGCCGAAGTCGGCGAACAATTTCGGTCCGAACGCGACGTGTCCGGACGCCCCTCAGTCGCCCCGGGTTCGGCTGATCGACTTCGGCCCGTAATGTATTGACCGTATGTAGCGGGTGGATTTGTGGTGGCCGAATCCAGTCCGCGAGATCTGCGTTGGCTTGCCTTTACCTAACCGCATGTAATAAGCAATAACAACTAACTACTCAGATGATGAAACTTACCTAGATTGAGCCCACTGAAGGTCAATTTTGTAAACGCAGACATCGGGATTCAGGTTGATTGTACCTGAAACAAGTTTAAATCTTGAATACAATGGATAATAAAAATCATATCCAATGGTATTCAAAACTATCATAGATGAGGTTCATTAGGATATTCTGCTCCTAAATTTTGATGTCTGAAACCAACAAAAATACATTATAAGCGAATTCAGATAGTAAAACGCAGACAAACTATGAACAATGATGTAAAACATAAACCATGTAGAGCTCTATAACGACACATAATAGAGAAGTATATGACACAGAAATGAGCATTAATTTACTGTAAGATGAAAGAAGGTGATAATTAATCTAGACTATTTTTATATTTCATCATTCCAATAATTTACAACAGCACGAGTTAATCGACAGCACATTTTCCCAGGGTGGACAATATGCCGTTAAAGCAGAAAGTCCGATGAATTTGATATTGAATTTTAAATGATTTCTCCTTTAGCTGAAATAAATAGCAACGTACCGCAAGATGGTTTACTTACACATCCAAACCAACCATGTGGTGAAACATCCGAACCTGTGACTTATTTTCAAAGCTTGCGACTTGCTGCCAAACAGGGTTGAAAAGGGATGAACGTGGTCCCGGCGGAAATTCACATTTCAAGGAGGCTCAAAAAGGCCAACAAAATAATACTTAAAGCCGACCTATTACTAATACAAATCCGCAGAAAATTCTCATCCCTGTAAATATCAGGAAAAAATGTCATTCCCAAGTCACGACCTTATATTTTAAATAAAGCTTCTTGTAATGACAACCGACGTCCTGCATGCTGACTTGATCACGGGAATAACCCAATGCTGGTAAAATCAAAAAATTCGGAGGCAGTGACAAGAATAGACTTACAACATATTTACACATTACAAAATACTCTCGATCACATCAGTCTGCAGCGAAATGCTTCAAGGATTAACAGCAGAAATACATACTCAATACTGAAAAAACCGAATCATTCGGAAGCAGTTACAAGTAATGTATATAAGACTGTTCTAGGACAAGCAAAAAAAAAATAATGTGCCCCAAAAATGCAAAAAAATGAATATATGACCGATTCAGGACAACTAAAAAAAAATAAGATACTTCCAGAATGAGTATAGGAAATATTTCATACACTGAAAAAGAGTTTTATAAATAAAAACAATTTTGAGGATAAAATCAAAAAAACAGTTTTAAGCTCGTTGGGATTTTTTCATATACTGAAAAGAGGTTTCAAAAATTTCATTTAGTCGAAAATTTACGTAGTCTTTTCACATAGACCAAAAAATATCAAAATATTAAAAAATGGAAACCTCAAAAATGGAAGAAACGACGAAAATGGAAGAAACTTCGACGGGGACGACGACGAGATATATCCTTCGTTATCACAATTAAAAACAAGTGAAATGGATAAAGAAAAGCACAAAGATAGAGTTAGGTATATGAAAGATAAGGAATCTCAATTATTATTAAGATTAGAACATTATAAAAAATTAAGAAAGAGATGGTCTAAAGTTAAGAATGTAACACAAGGAATTGGAATCTTTATAACAGTAAGTTTAGGTGCTTTAACAATTGTTATATCTTCAGGTGTTTTGGTAATTCCAGTAGTTGCTACTGCTTTAACAGGTACGGGTGTTTTTACAACTTCACTTGTTACAATGTTAGATAAATCTTTAATTGCGAAGAAACGAAAATCATTAAAAAATAAATATTTTCACATTAAAGAAGTTTATGATAAACTGCATTATTACTTCCAAAGAGTATGTGATGATAATGTTATTACGTTGGATGAGATTGAAAAATTTGATCAAATAGCTGATGAAGTAAATCAAATATCATTTCAATTACAGACACAAGTTAATGACAAGAATAAACAGGTTGGTAAAATTTCTACTGAAGAAAATGATAAAATTTTTTTAGAACTAAAAACTTTATTAACCCTTTGGCGACTATGACGTACGCGCGTACGTCACCTCAAAATGCTCTATGACGTACGCGGGTACGTCAGCTGCTTTATCACACTGTAAGGCGCTGTCATTTGGCTAGATCATTTCAATAGAGTTTCCTAAACTTATCAGACCTCTATCAGTATAAGTGCATTGGTCGATGCAATTGTCGAAACATAATGGTCAGTCGCTCAGCAATTCCCAACAACAACATTCATTCTTGTACTTTCTCACGTCGAGTTACTACGTTCATCGCTTCCGATGGCGACACGGCCACGCAGACAAATAACTGCTGTGCGACGATATGGCTACGACAATTATTCGAATTCTGAGGAAGAAGTCAATACTTCGGATACTGTAGCATCATGTTCGGACTCTGACATCGACGCTTCGCCTCAACAAGATGGCTGGCATGTTGTATCCCCCGAAACAGACCAGTCACCTCAGTGGAATTTCTCTGGACAGGTTGGATATCAAAATGGAACGGTTTTAGGCGACGACATTATTGAATACATAAATCTATTTCTTCCCGACGCTCTGTTCAATAAGTTATGTGAATGGACAAATTCGCAGGCACGATTAGAAAATGCAGAGAGATTAGAGAATGGGCTCAATGTACTACCTTTCAAAGATGTGACTGTCAGTGAAATGAAAGTTCACTTTGGATTGACCCTTTTGATGGGAGTCATTAGAAAACCTTCTGTATATTCATATTGGTCAACGGATACTTTGATAGCAACTCCATATTTTTCATTATGTATGGGAAGAGACAGATATGTTCAGATTTTGCAATTTTTCAGGTTCTCTAATCCGAATAACGCTGATCCCAACAATAAATCTTCGCGAGTGAATGATTTTATTGATATTTTCCATCAATTGACAGCAGTTTTTGTACCAGATCAGAATCTTTCGCTTGATGAATCATTGCTCTTATATAAAGGAAGGTTGCATTTCAAACAATTCATTCGAATAAAAAGGTCAAGTTTTGGTATCAAAATATTCATGTTATGTGATACCACTGGATATGTTCTTGCACTGATTATTTACTACGGCGCACGTAGTAGTATTAACTCAAATGAAACCGGAACTGATCATCTGTCAAAAACAGAGCAAGTTGTGATTTCCCTTTTGCTAAAAGCGAACCTTCTCGATCAGGGATATGTCATCAACATGGATAACTTTTACAACAGCACCCGTCTTGCTGAGTATTTGAGTACAAGAAGTACTCATATGCGTGGAACACTGAGAGAAAATCGCGGTGTTCCAACATTTCTGAAACAAATGCGTTTATCTCCTATTTCCTCATCATATATTCGCAACGGCAATCAACTCATGATAAAGTTTTGTGATAAGAGGATGATCTACTTCATCACAACCGCTGGTAAGGCAAATGATATCACCAAAACAAGAACGTTACCCGGTAATGTTCGCAGGGAGTACAGTAAGCCCGAGCCGATTGAAGAGTACAACCAAAACATGGGAGGCGTGGACATCACAGATCAGTACATATCCTCAGCTGACTGTACGCGCCAGAGTCATTGCTGGTTCAAGAAACTGGCTCTTCATCTGATGCAAAGACTGCTGATGAACTCCTTCGTGAGATACAAAGTTGATAAGAACTCAAGAATGTCATTCGTTGAGTTTACTAAAATAGCAGTTGCATACTTGACCGGTGTATCTCCACAAAATCCCAGACAACGAAATCGCCGTCAATCACGTCATCAAAGTAGTCTCTCAGAGCCTCTACAGCACTCCATCGAAAAGATTCCTTCCACAGATAACAAGAAACGTCCTCAAAAGCGATGCAGGATGTGCTATGAGAGTGGAATCAGGAAGGAATCCCGATATCAGTGTTCTACATGCGCTTCAAAACCAGGACTGTGCATTGGAGAATGTTTCACGCTGTTTCATTCGACACTATAGAATATACATCGTATATTATGGAATATGTTTTCTGAAAAATGCTTTGCTTTTAGTCTGAGTGTGAAAAAAATGAAAGAATTGATGCAAACCTAAGCCAAACTATGTATAATATAGGACTATTACTAATTACTTTTAGACTTGCGTCAGTATTTCAGCAACCGCTTCAATATGTAATTAAAATGATTGATCATCAAATTGTGCAACAAAGAGTGCCCAAAATATCATATTGCATCCATACGCATCGTTTTAGCTAAAAAGGACAACGATGCATATAGAAAAGATTTCCAATAAAATATTAGAACACTAGCAGGCAACTTGAAATTAGCTTTAGTCGCCAAAGGGTTAAACAAAACTTTAGACGAAATGATGTCAGACGACAAAGCAATAAAAAAATAATTTGTTCAGTAAAATGTTTTTGTTGTATTCTAATGTTACCACAAAATTCAAATATATTTGAAAAATCGATAAAATTAAAGCTGATAATCAAAAAAGAATTCAACAGTTAGATGAGTTAATAAAACAAAAAAATATTATGAAAGAAAATCATACTCAGCATAGAATGACAAAAGCTGGTATTCAATCTGATATGTTTGAAAAAATGCAGCAAACCGAACAAGTAAAAACTGATTTTGAAAAAACTATTGAACCATTTACAACTCTTGAAAAAGAACTTGCTAATCAGGATAACCGAGTAAATATAACAGATCCAGTACTTAAAACATTATTAGATGATTATGGATTGTTAGAAGCAAATATAGAAAAAAATTACCAAAATCTATGCAATTTGAACATTCTACTTTCTTTTTAGATAAAAAATTATTTGCAGGATTTTATCTTAGCGGAAAAGAAATATTTCCACAACCTTTACGGGGTTTAATTTTTTCACCAGATAAATCACCTATTAGTTTAGATAGAAATTTTGTTGATCTTTTAAGAGCAGCAGATTTTAAAAAAAATGCCGTAGAAGGTCTTATAAAATATAAAGCTATGTTAGATAGCGTTGGTGCAGTAAAATCTCTTAAACGTTATAAACGATTAGAAAATTTATTACCAACGGCACCTATAGTAGGAAAAGGTTTTAAAACAGAAACAACTATATTTTTACCAGATGATCCACAAGAATTATTAAATAGATTAAATATTTTAATATCTGCAATAAAAGAAGGATATAATTCTAGTTTCAATGAAATTCATGCTATATTAAAAAGACTATTAGAAAAGAAGACTATAAATGAAGAGGATTACAAAAGTATAGCTGAAATATGCTGTTTTTAATTTTTATAAAAAAATATTTAAAATTTTTATTTAAAAAATGTGTTCAACAGATTTAGAAAAAACTAATAATCATTTAGAAAATTTAACAGATATTTTGGGTTCATCAAAATTTAGTACGACGTTAAAAATTATAACAACTACTTCATCACACACTTGTAATTTAGAACCCATTCTACATTTGGAACAAAATAAAAATTATCAAATTGCATTAACTAGTTTCTCCACATTTAACGCTATTCAAAACGTTATCAAAGATGTGAATGATCAATTTAGATATTCTACTGATAAAAGCAAAACGTGGAAAATACTAACTTTTCTTCCTGGTTCTTACGAAGTTGAATCAATATCAAATGAAATTAAAAGACATTTAGGTATACCATTTAAAGATAAGAAACAATTACATTTCGCAGTTGAACCAGCAGTTAATAAATTTTCTCTTACTTTAGACGAAAATCATCAAGTTGACTTTAATCATGATAGATCATTATCAAAACTATTGGGATTTAATAAACAAACCTATAGTCAAGGTTATCATTTAGGTGAGAAGATTCCTAAAATAAATTCAATTGTTGTACATTGTGACATTATTGAAGGAGGATATATAAATGGTAAATTGTCAAATTTAATATTCAGTTTTCCAGCTTTTACTGCACCCATTGGTTATAGATTAAATGTAATTCCACAAACATTAATATATTTCCCTATTACAAGAAAAACTGTTAACAGTATTAACATTAGAATTACGGATGAGAAAGGACAAGAAATAAATTTTGGAGGCGAAGAGATTATGATAGATCTTTTGGTCAGAGAAGTTAAATTTTCTTAAAAAAATTTTATTAAAAATGAGTGAAGAAATTTCTACAAACCTAGCATTAAATAAAAAAGTGAAATTCAGTCATCATAGAAATCTATCCAATAAAGTTTTGTCAGTTATTTGTGGAAGATCAGGATCTATTATTTAAAATTCTAACTACTCCAAACTTTTTAGATTATAACAATCTTATAATTTATACAACAACAGCAGAACAACCTGTTTATCAATTTTTAAAATATGGATTTGAAAATAATCTTAGAAAAACAGCAATTGCTTCCTTATTTGAAGAATATGAAAAATCTGAATATAAAGAGGAAATAAGTTCGTGGTGTGAAGAAGCAGCGAAAAATAAACAATTAGTAGAATCTAATAAAAATAAGCACATAAAGATACAATTAATAAATGATAGTGGTAATATGCAAGATCCATGTAAATTAGATAAAAGAATGAAGCATTGTGTAATTTTTGATGATTGTGTTAATGATAGAAATCAGTCAGTTCAGAGAAATTATTTCACAAGAGGTAGGCATAATAACTTTAGTGTTTTTTATTTAACACAAAGTATGTATTCATTAGATGGAAGTGTTATTAGAAAGAATGCAAATATATTTATACTATTTGAAATAAATGCAAGAAATTTATGTGATTTGTTAAGAGATTCATGTATAATAGATAAAGATGAATTTAAGCATTCGTGTAATAATGCTTGGTCAAAAGATTATGGCTTCATTACAATTAATATTGATAAAAGGTAAAGTAGTTATTCCATCAGGTAAAATTTTTCTTTTATCATCAAATGGATCTAATGCTAATTTATGTTCCTCTTTTAAATACATTTGATGTTTCTTTGAATTAAGTCTATAATTACATGCTGTTTTTATTTCATTATTAAATAATGCATTCTTATAATCTTGAAATGTTATTTGGTTGGCCACTGATGCCTTTGAAATTCCTTTTTATGTTTTAGATGTTTTTGAATTTGTGTTATAACAATAACATTTAGATTTTAAAAATACAGTTTCTGTTATGCACGCTTCATTTCCTTCTAATTCATCTTTTACTTTACATAAATCAGAAGGATAAATGATATCTTTTATTTTATTATTTTCTTTATCAAGTGAAGAATTATATGGTATTGTTAATTCTAAGAAAACGCTATCAGTATCTGTGAAGTGTAATTTTTAGTTTTCGCCATAAGCAGGTGCTAAATAATCATATGTAAATCTATACATAAATAGTTAAGCTAATTCTAATATAGTGAATCCCATAAAATTAAACTTATCATGTTTTATAATGTTTCGCCTTAGATGCACTTCACATAGTTCATCACTAAATCTAGTAGTTCTTTTATATGTAGGTTTCCTTGTTAAATTTTGATATTTATCTTTATCATAAACTATTTCAATATTTTGTCTATTACGCACATTTTGTAAAGTCTTACCATAAAATGCATTATTCATTAATTTAAAGAATACGTTTCCAAAATCATCTTTATTTCTTTTAGCTATTTTACGGTTTTCAATATTGAACTCTATATAATCTTTTAACCACCTAGATTTTCTATACACTAGTTTCCGGTGAATTTCAACAAGAATCATTCCATGATCTAAATACCAATCTAACATTCTTCCTTCAACAACATACTTTTCTTTATTACTTTGTGTCAACATAAGTTTTTTTGTTGGTCTGTATTTCTTAGGAATTAAAGATTTTTGATGATCTGAAAAATCTCCTATATTAGGTATTTTGTTTTCGGGACAGAAAGGATGATATTTTGTTGCGCCTTTTATATAATCAGGGTATGCTAAATGAACTTCATAATATAACCATAATTATTCTCACCATCTAATGTAGGTTCGTATTCAAGAATGGCACACCATTCCATTTCACCTGTTGGTAATTCTTGTATCATGCAAGCTATTAAAAGCTATATAAGCTATTAAAAGCTATATAAGCTATTAAAATCATAATATAACAAATAGTTTTCTCGCATGAATTCATCAACTGCTGCTTGACTCTCTTCATTTGATATAAGTCCTATATTTTGATTAAACAATTTTATAAATTGATCTTTTTCTTCTGGATTTAAAATTTTTAAATAACAGTAATCATCAGGATATACTTTCTTATTATAACATTTAACATATCTATTACCTAGAACAGATGAAACACCACCTCTAATTCCAGATTCCAAAAATAATAATTTATCATAAGAACTTTCTTTATAATATTTAAGTTTAACATTTGTATGTTTTAATCCTGCCAACCATGTTAAACCTGTTGTACTATATGTATAACATGGATCTATTCCATAATATTCTATACACATATCACGAAAGTTTTCAAAAAGATCAGCAAGGATTAACACATCTATCTGAAGATATTTCATTGTATAATCATACATTGTTCTACAATTTAACTCTTACCAATTATTTTCAGCTTCTGAATAATCTTCTTCAGACAGTTGTGATTGTTTTAATGCTGATTTAAATTTATCACGCGAAGAAAGTTGATGTTCTTGCATTATTTCATTTATTCTATTTATATCTCCAGTTAAATATTCGTAGGAAAAAATGCCTTTTAAAGGTTTTAAATTATATTTATTTAATATTTTACATTGTTCAGGTTTTAAAGTTTTCCCATGACATCTAATGAATAAGGATTAAAAAATCTAAATGCATCTAATATTCTAATACAACCAAATTGCATTGAAAAATATTCTTCTTCTGTTTTACATAGTACGCTTGTTCTTAGTTGTTGTAATTTTTCAGATGAGAATAGATCTTTTATTATTAACTAGAAATCATATTTAGAATATTTGTAGAAATATAAAGCTACAAAGTTATATCTAAATTTATTAGCATTAAGATTACAAGAATTATGTGCTGCACCTCTATATAATCCATTTAGATGATCAAGATCTTTTACTTTGTCGGCAGAGCCGTCGCTTCGCTTATAAGTTGTATATTCTTTTCCACAGTAATAACAATTTTTTTCATTATCAAATTGTACTAATTGGTCATACGTTAATGGAAGGATTGGTTTATTTGTTTTAAGCAATTGTGAAAAATATTTTTCTAATTCTTCTATTGTCTTTGTAAACATTTCTGAACTATCTTCACCATAGTATTGATAATATTCTGATTTAAATAATTCAGGATAATTTGAATGAATGTACATTCCCCAACATAATGGTTTTTATTCAAGCAAATGCTTACCAGAACTTTGTGTCATGTTAGCATTATATGCTTCAAAATCACAATATATAATAAAGGGTACTTTATTTTTGTAATACCATTTATTAAATACTAAATAATCTTCTTTAGAAAAAGTATTTTTAACTGCTTCATTTTTTTGACAATTCTCCAAATGTCTATTCATTTCTTCTTTAGTTCTAAAGCTCGTCATACATTGGAGACAGGGAAAATTAGCATTATCTGAAGTTTTTGTGAATATAGAAATATCTTTACACAATATGTAATGACCTTGATAATATAGTATATTCGCTTGTGCTGGTTGCATTAACTGCTGCTTTAACATTTTTAACTTTTGTTGATATTCCTGTTGCAATATTTCTAACTGTTCTTGATATTGTTCTCGATATTTTTTTTAATTTGTTCTTCATATTGTTTTCGACATTGTTCTTCATGTTGTTCATGATATTCCTTACGTAACATATTTATACCCATATGATATTCTTGTAGACTTTTTTGTTTACAATATTCTTTATATTGTTGTAGATTTTTTGGATGACATTCTAGTTCATTAAATTGAGAATTACATTGTTGGTAGACTATGTATGATAATTTTAAATATTCTTTATCTTCAAGATTCAATTCTTTTTCAATATATTTGTGAAATAATATAGTTTCTTCTTGTTGATATTCTTGTAGATATTGATTATGTAACATTTGTAACTCTTGTTGATATTGTTTTTTATATAGTTGCGGTAACATCTCTAACTTATGTATATATTCTGACAATAGAGACGAACGCTCGGCTTCGTACTCATATGGAAATCCACATCCTTTAAAATTATTATCATTAATCATTATTGGTGATAATGTTTTTATAATTTCATATTTTTCAGTACATATTACATTTTCTTTGTAAATAATATTATGATGCATGTAATTTCCTCTTTCATTGTATTCTATTTCTGTTTGGCATAAATTTTTGTTATTCGAATAAAATTCTTTTAAGTTGTTACAAACAATGTTATTAACTTCAATATCTCCGGGATGTAAGGGAGTAACATCACCGATAGAAACATACTTCACATTTAATTCAAAAACATTTACTTCTATTAAATTTTTATTCTTTTTATGAAACTTTGTTAGCTTATTATAATCATATGGAAATTCATGTAAGCCATCAGAGAGATCAAGTTCATTTATATATTCTTCTTTATTATAATGACTTAGTCTTTCTTTGTGATATTTTGCAGGATGCAAATGTGCTATAACACTCCACAGAAAACAACATTCATCTTCATTCTGTATGTTGATTATTTGTAGAGAACTGAAAGGAAGGGGTATGTAACTACCACCTGTATTATTTTTATATTTGTCAATTACTATTTTCTTAGATAGTATTGCAATAAATCTCCAACCAGATTCACGCAACTGAGCTTCAGTTATAGTATCTTTTAAATTATTTATCATCGTTTCAAATATGGGTTGTATATCATTTACATTATGAATTTCTTGTGTCTGTGTAAAATGTCCTTGTATTATTTCTTCAGCCATTCCATCGGATCCCATTTTTGTATAAAGTACTTCTACATTCATATAACATTTGAAAAATTTCTTAAATATATTATAGAAGTTTGTTAATACATCATAAAAAGTTTCATCGGTTTCATTATGTTCAACAGACTCATCAAATAAATATTTTATATCTGTTACAGCTTCGTCGGATTTGTCAGTTTCATTGAATAAATATCTTTTATCTGTTTCGTGCGAAGTACTAGAACCTATGATTTCCCCAAAAAAATCTTCACTATTAGAAACGTTTTTATATTCCGAATGTGAATAATCATCAAATATTTTTTTAACTTTTATATCTGTTGGTAATGTTTCTAGATAGTTTTGTAATTATTTAATTTTGATATATTTCCTTCATCAGATCGATCTACATTTTGTAAATGCATTTTACTTTATAAAAGTGAGATTGATAACTTCTTTTTGTTTGTAACTGTCTTTTACATCAGACACAATAAAACTTGGTATTTTCCATTATTTGTTTTTAAAGAAAAAATTTGTGTTTTAATTTTTGATATATTAGATAATTAGATAATTTTAGATATATTTCACGTTCAGTATCTATTAATATATTCAAATATTTATCATATACTTGCATTTGCTCAATTATAGATTAGGACAAAGTGTTACATGTCGCGCAAATGTTTTCTTCAATATAAATTTTTGACAACCTCTGCACTTTACTTTTTTTTGAAACAATCCTTACACTGATATTTACTATCATAAAACTCTGTCTTAGGTTTAATAATTTGACAATTTGTACATTGTCTTGTAGAATTTATACAAGAATTATAATGATTAGTAATTCCTTGACTTGTAAAATATTTATTACAATTACGACATAGTTGATCTTTCATTTTATATTTTATTTTTATCTTTTTTAGACTCCTCTGGTTGCTCACATAATTTTAAATGACGTGCAAAATTTTTAGACGTTATACTTTTATTACAACCAAAACATATTTTTTTCGTATTACATTGCACAGATTGTCGTGCATCCATAGATTGCCTAGCTTGAAGAATTTTATTTTTTTGTGGCATGTGAACTTCTTCCTGATTTTGATCTACATGATTATTCTGTACTAGATGATTATTTGGAACTATATGTTTATTTGGAACTATATGATTATTCTGTACTAGATGATTATTTGGAACTGCATGATTTTTCTGTACTAGATGATTATTTGGAACTAAATAATTATTATTTGGAACTACATGATTATTTGGAACTAAATAATTATTATTTGGACCTACGTTATTTTTTCTAGTTGTATAAAGAATTGTCCTTGTTGAAGTATAAACAAATGTTGTAATTGTTGAATATTTGACATAGGTTGAATTTCTTGAACAGGTTGCATATTTTGAATAGGTTGCATATTTTGACCTTGTATAAGCAAATTTTTTAATTGTTGTGATTGACGAATGTATTGCTTATATGTCATAGGTAGTAATTGTTGCATACTTGACATAGGTTGCATATTTTGTTGAGATTGTTCTATAATTTGACCACATGGTGCATATTTCATATGTGAATATAAGAACGCTTGATTTGTAAAACGCATATCACAAACTTGACAAATTTGAGTCATTTCCATTTTTTATTTTTATGTGAGAAAAATTTATTTTTATTTATGTTTCCATGACATCTTTTATTGTTTAAAAAATGATGTTGCCAAATGTTGGTGGAGGTGCATATATCCCGAATAATCGTAAATCAGAAATAGAAATAGAAAATTATATCATGAAAACTGGAGACGTTTTATCTGGCCCATTACATCTTTCTATTCTTTCACAAAAAAACACAGAGTTAACGAATAAACAATATGTTGATACACAAATCAATGACTTAAAAGAAAAATATATAAATGATGTTTTGGTTCCACTGATGAATGAATTAAAGTTGCTTAAACTCAATGACAAATCATTAAACGAAAAATTATTAAAACTTGATAAAGAGGATAGAGAGCTAGGAGGAAATATAGCAAAACTTTTTAAAAAAAATTCAGAACAATCAAAAGCTTTAATATTACTTTCTATAAAGTTATAATCTGCAGTCATTAAAAATAAACATCAGATACAACTATTGATAGAACAATTGGAAAATGAATTAGAAAAACTTCCTAAAAAAATTTTCAAAAATTTAAATAAGTTACAAGCTACATTCCAAAAAAGTGTTGATGAATTAAGTTCTAAAATTACTCAGCAGATGAAAAAGATGAATAGAATAATAAATGAAGTAAACTCACTAAATCAAAAAGTTGATAAAATGAAAACTCTTAAAATCAATTTAGAAAATGAATTAAAGAAAAATTATAAAGGAAATAAAGAACAGTTAGATGCTGTTAAAAATCAGTTAGATGTTCTTAAAGTTCAATTGAATGCTCTTAAAACGGCGTTGAAGATGAATCAGGAGAAAATGCAAGTTAAAAGAAAAGAAATTAAAATACATCACACGCCGCTTGACGCAATAGATAAAGTGCAACAGAAAATTTATAAAGTTATCACGCGGTTGTTGTCCATTCACAAACGTAAATCTTAATCGGACCAAAGGTCCTCAGGTTACTAACCAATCATAAACGTAAATATTTTTCCCCCAAAAATCAAATTTAATCCTAAAAAATACCTATAATTTATAAACACAATCTTAAAAATTTTGCTTCAAATAAAAAAAATTGCCCATGAACCATCTATGAAATCTGTTTACCATTTTAACAATGTAGAAACAGTTCAAAAAGAAGGAGCTGGTATATTTTCTGGCATCAGTGATAATAAAGGAAGTATCGTTAATGTTATTAGAAATAATAAAGATTTAATTACATCTACCGCAAAAGGAGCAGCTGCTATAGGTAGTACAGCTAGTGCAATACTGTTAAGTCTCAAAACGAATTAAAACAACTAGAAACTATTCGTAATCTTAAGAATGATTCTGAAGAAATAAAAAAATTAAAAAAACTCAGAGGAAACAAAAAGCAAAATTGCTAATATAGCAGCAGGGTCTGGTAGTAAACATGAGGAGAAATCAATTGAAGAAATAAGAGGTAATGGTTTAGCAAAATTCTAAAATATATTCGAAAAGGAATCCTAAGAAAATTACTTCTAGAAAAAACAAAAAAGTCAAATTATTTTTTATAAAAATGTCTTCCCTGATTGAAAGTGAATTTAGATAAGACGATCCTCCGTTCGTCAGTTATAATCAAAAAAGGAATGACTATATAAGAGTTGCTATGAATCCCGGATCTTCCAGTAGAGTAAATACTGGGGGAGATTTAATCTTTGAAGTTGATAATTAACAAAGTTATTTATATTTACCTGAACCCTTTTTACACTGTGAATATTCTTTATATAGTGATGCTGATTTTACAACACCATTGCCTGCTACCGATAATACTGCATTAGAGAATAATTTCTTTCCAAGATTATTTACACAAATGCGTTTAGATGTTGCAACTCAAAATATAGAAACAATAAGTGATTCTCCAGGTGTAATTGATACAATGCTTAGACTTGTAACAATTGGTGAAAATAATAAAAAGCATGAAATCGAAGGTTGGTTTCCTGATACTAATGATGGTGCAATTGTCGATGATTTAACTCACGCTGGAACAGATGCAGCAGGAATTGCGAAAGATGTAGAAAATATTGCAAATCATTTAAATAAAACAAATAATAGTGCATATAAAGAAAGGCGTGTTTTTAACAAGAAAAGTAAACAGACAGTAAATCGGTCATTGTCTCCATTATTCGGATATTTAGATTATGACAAAATATCATATCAATTAAAATTAAAATTAATAATTCATCGCACAGCAAATAATGAATTAATCTTTTATGGCAAAACTGGAAAAAAAGCATATTTAAAATTGATAGACTTGAATGGTGGATAAAACATATTACTCCTAGTTTAGAGTTTGAATCAACTATTGCAAAAAGATTAAACACTAACAAACCAATTCCAGTAAATTTTCTAAAGCAAACTGCTAGTTCTGTAACTTTTTCTGAACAAAGATTTAACTGGCATTTCACAAGGACATCAAATACTCCAAGATATTTATTACTAACTTTTCAAAGAAATGATTCTCCAAGTTTTGATAAGAACAACAATCTTTTCCATATTAACACAATCGAAGTTTGCAAATTGCTTTAAATCAAACCCGATATCCTATTGATCCATTAAGATTCGATGACACCAATAATCAATTTATGGAAGGATATGATGCCTATAGAAGTCTCTGTATAGAATTTGAAGTTGAACCACAATTAACTCCTGGAGATTGGAAACATTTATATCCTGTTTTCTGTTTCGATTTAAGTGCACAATCTGAAGATATTGTTAAAAATGGTTGTGATGTAACAATTAATATTGAAAAGAAAGATTCCACAACTTCATTAATGTCTTATGGTTTATTGCTAGAAGATGTAAAATATTCTATTGAAATTCTAAATGGAAAGATGGTTAGGATTAATTAATTATTTTTAGTAATAAAATTATTTTTAGTGATTAGTAATAAAATTTTTTTTAGTAACTAATAATAAAATTTTTTTTAGTAATTAGTAACAAAATATTTTCATAACTAGAATAGATTAAAAAATTCTTAACTTAAAATTTTTTATTAAAAATGTCGCAAGCGAAAAGTAATAATAATAATAATAATAAAACTGTTGAATTAAAACTGCGTAACATTGTTGACAAAAGTACACCTAAAACTATTACGATTAACAAAAAGAAATATTATATAAAGAAACCAGTGATATAGAATATTAAATTACAAGAAGAAAATAATGATGGAATTCTCCCATTAATTCCTCTAATAATAGGTGGCATAGCAGCAGCAGGAAGTGTAGCAGGTGGGACAGCTGGTATTGTCCAAGCAGTAAATAAAAATAAATCAGAGAAGGCAGCATTAGAAGAACAAAAACGTCATAATAGAGAGTTGGAGAAAGTTGCTAGGGGAGAAGGAATAGTAGATAATTTTATTAGTAAATAAAATCTAGTTGATGAAGGAAAACAAGTTCTCAAAAACATTCTACATAATGTTGATGATTTAATAGAAATAAAAGAAACTAAAGATGGTTCTGTAATATATCTAAGTCCTAGTATGATTAGGTAAATATATTGTTATAAAGTTATAAATATATTGTTATAATGTTGTAAATATATTGTTATAATGTTATAAATATTTTTTATCTTTAAAGTGTATTCTACAAGTTCTACAAATTCTACAAGTTATACAAATTCCGAAAATTTAATTAAATTAAAAATTTCTAATTTAGATTAATTGAATTGTCTGTTAAACATGCATAAAACCTCATTTTGTCAGCACACCGATGGTGATTCAACTTCGTTGCATTCCGGAGGTGACATACAAAAAACATTAGAAAACTTTCCTGGATTTATTTCGAGTAAATATTCAAAAGAAAAACATCTTCCTGATCATTCATATACCGGTCCAGGAACTCGATTAGATATAAGACTGGATGAGAATAATAATCCAAAATCAGGTGAAGAACCAATAAACAGAGTTGATGCAGCAGCTTATAGACACGATTTAGCTTATCGAAATCATGACCTAAAATCTCGTCATGAAGCCGATAGGAAAATGATAGAAGAATTAGATAGTATTTAAAATCCTTCCTTTAGAGAAAGAATTGAAAGAATGTTTGTTAAAAAAGCTTTACAAGCTAAAATATTGTTCGGTCAGGGTTTAGATGAAACGTACATGTCTGGAATTCATAAAGAATATAGAAAGCCTAAATATCTCTTGAAAGTTAAAGTACTTAATAAAGATGATATTTGGAGTGCTGATCTTATTCATATGCCGAATGAAAAAGATTATAAATAGGCATTAACCGTTATAGATTTATATACACGATACGCTTGGGTAAAGCCTTTAAAGAATAAATCTGGTTTATCAGTTAATTATGCGTTTGAAGAAATATTCAAGGAAAGTAATAGAAAGCCAAAAAAATTGTTTGTTGACAAAGGGTCTGAGTTTTATAACAGAAATGTTCAGCCACTATTTGAAACTGTTTATTCAACTGAAAATGCAGGAAAGGCTGTAGTAATAGAGCGATTTAATAGATCATTAGAAAATAAATTATTTAAGAATTTTACAGAACAAGGAAATCAGAAATGGTTAAAAATTTTACCAGGAATTGTTGAGAATTATAACATTAAGATTCATTCAAGTATTGAAGAAACTCCAAAGAATGCTTCTGACGATCCTGATTTAATACGAAAGAAAATGTTCGAAAATAATTATTCGAATGAGAATAATGTTAATTTACAATGGCGTAAATCGAAATTTAAGATTGGTGATAAGGTACGAATATTTAAGTATAAGAATAAATTTGAAAAACTAAGAAATATCATTTAGCACGCTTGTTATCACCTACATCAAGATACATAGACGATATATGTGTTGTCAATTATAAACACTTTGATTCTTTGCTTCAAAGAATTTATCCCCCTGACTTGTTGGCGCAGAGAAATGGTGATAGCAACAAAGAGATAGTTTACCTTGATGTGAAAATACAACTCTCACAGAACAGCTTGAGAACTTTAGTATATCACAAGGTAGATGACTTCTCTTTCTCTGTGGTGCAACTGACTTTTCCGGAGAGCATGATCCCATTACAGGTGGCCCTTCATGTTTTCGCGTCGCAGGTAGTCAGATATTGTAGAATATGCTCGAAGTTACAAGACGCTGTACACAAAACTAACAAGACACTAAATATCATGAAATCTAGTGGTTATTCTCAGCATGACTTGATGAGTTACACAGAAAAGGCTCTCACAAGGCATAATGAATCGCTTCACAAATATGGTCTTTTCTCGGCTCGACAATTCACTTCTCTCTGTGAATTTCAATGAGGCACGCGACCAACAAACGACTCACATTTTCCTTAACGCCTTGCTGCATAGGTGAATAAACGACTAACAATGACTTGTAGTTATCATATGGGGGGCGGTGAAGAGTGAATATAGAGCGCTTAGCGTGGCTTACGGGAGATGAGAGAGCTCCCATTGTTAAGTCTTGATGTATGAGGCGAAGTTTGTGTAAAGGCGGATTACATATTTATCACACAGCGATTACATCTTTATGGGATTCGAGGATGAACAGGATCTGTTTACTTGTGGGAATCGAAAAGGCAAAGATTGATGTACAGGATTTGTTTACATGTGCGGATCGCAAAAAGCATACTGTATTTATTGATGGGATGAATTTAATGACAGGATCAGTTTACATGTGGGAAACGCAACAATTGAATGATGTCTGATTTATCTTTGTGACATACGTGTATCTTTCAAGACATATCATTACCTATTCGGTATTTTGTCAGCCACTATGTGTGGGACCCCGCTCGTCTGGGTTTGAGTGTTCAGGTTAGGGGTCGAAACACAACTAGACGAGTACCTGCTGATGACTGACGGACTGCAGTATTATGTTTTATATCCCTTAATCGGTAGCTGAAGTAGTGGTCGATGTATTGTAATTCAAATGAAGAAATGTGGAATTACATGAAGTACTATAGACGGATGAAGAAACTGGCGATAACAAATTCAAGTGAAGAAATAGTACTTTCCATGTGTAGTCTCAGGTATAGTGTGTATAGTTTCATTGCTTTCGGTGTAGTAGAATGTCATTGTAATTCTATTGTTTACCTCCATTATCCACTCTTACCATTATCCACTTTGTGTAGTGTCAGATATAGTTCACTTGTAATCGGTGTAGTAGTATCGTTGTATTTCCATATTTTACCTCCACTTTTCCAATTTCTATTCATCGGTTTCCTGTTGTTTTATAATATCCATTTTTAATTTCCTTAACCTATGGTGACCATTGTCTTATTCTATTTCCACTATCAGCATCTGTAGTCGGTACAGTATATTAGACGTCTGCTTTGAACGTGTATACGGCAGTGTTTGGAATCTATGGTATTAGTACAAGTCTTAAGATTTCCATTTTTACCAGATATTGGGCCAAAGCTGATCAATTTTAATTCGTTGCCAGGAGAAAGCTACATTGAGTTCTTTTAAGAACTGATTAATCCAATGGTTACACTAGCATTGCCTTTGTACACTTGCGGATTGGAGAACGCCATCAGTCCTCATTAGGACTACTTTAATTAATAATTTAAATTAGTAAGCATTATATTCTATTATAAATGGCTACTGGGATGACTTTCATCATCGTATAAGAATTTTTGAGGTTTCCATTTTTTAATAAATATTTTGATATTTTTTGGTCTATGTGAAAAGACTGCATAAATTTTTGGACTATGTGAAATTTTGAGACAACTTAAATTTTCGACCACGTGATATTTTTCGACTACCTAAATTTTCGACTACGTGAAATTTTTGAAACCTTTTTTCAGTATATGAAAAAATCCCAACGAGCTTAAAACTGTTTTTTTGATTTTATCCTTAAAATTGTTTTTATTTATAAAACTCTTTTTCAGTGTATGAAATATTTCCTATACTCATTCTGGAGGTATCTTATTTTTTTTCAGTTGTCCTGAATCGGTCATATATTCATTTTTTTGTATTTTTGGGTACTTTATTTTTTGCTTGTCCTAGAACGGTCTTATATACATTACTGTTACAAAGAATCGCAAAAAAATACTTGACACAGTCGGCGGACGATGAAACGTCAGGTGTCTTTTCAGGAAGTTTTATTCAATATGTAAGGTCGTAAATTGGGAGTGAAATTCTGTTTTTTCAACCAATGGCCAACCTCCTGTGAGACTATAAACTGAAACATTAGCATACACACGGAAATTAAATGACATGAATAATTACAGTGGTATGGCATAATTTTCTCCTTTTAATTTTTTGTTTGCTTATAAGAATGCTTTCAATTGCCTTAACTCTTTTTCATGTACAATAGGCCTAATTAAACAACCTACTGCGTAATTATACTATCACTAGTCGACAAATCTTTTCCATCTTGTGTTTTTCTTGTAAGGCTGCCACACTGGTCTTGCACAAGAACTTGCAAGGCTTGAATGGTCACCACTCAAGATCTTGCAGTTGTCTTGAAAAAGATTCCATGCTCATCTTATGTTTTACTTGTAATATCTACACTTCAAATCTTGCGGTTAACTTATCCGTTTATTGCATTAATTCATCCCCAGAATCAACTCGCCTACTAGCTAATCTAAGGCTGACCATTGTAATCAAAATTTCAACAGTGTTGACACATGAAATGTAATTACCATTATTTCATAAATCACATGAATATATCATACATCAGGATCAAACAATTGTAAATAGTTCACAAAAACTCTCATTTGAAGACTAACCAAAACAATTAAAAAACTGCAACACTTCAGAGCAATTTCCAATTACATACAAATGGATGCAGTGGTGGCAAAAAAACTTATACTCCATCTGACAGATTTTAAACTTCAATTATTTGACTTAAAGTTATGATACTTAACAGTTCTCTTCTTTCAAAATATTACATTGTACTGACATTTCGGTTAGTTCAGGTAGACATCATGAGAAATTTCACAGATTGCAACTGGAAACGTTCGGGGACTGAAACACTTTGAAAGCTTTTTATCACGATTAGGTTTCTTTGGAATATTGTGAAACGCTGAATATATACACAGATAACAAACTTTCGTGAGTCTAGGTCTTATGGCGATCTGTCAAATATCATGCGGTACTGTCATGTTGTTTAGTTAGAGAAAAAAATCTCAAAGCCGGATGCTGGCAAGAGAAAATAAGCTTTGGTAAGCTGAGCAATTTCGGTGCGCACCGCGCATCATCTTCTGAGTGACAGTCACTCTGAAGATGATGCGCGGAGCGCACCGATAGAGCTGTTTAACAAAACATACTTCTCTTGCCAACATCCGGCTTTGAGGATTTTTCTCTAGGTAAACAATGTGTCCAGTCAGTCCCTTATTTCTAACAACACTAACATGTCTATTGGGATCTCGAATATTTCATTACAAATCAATGATACATTATCATTATTATGGATATCGAAATTGACAGATTGTCACAAATGTGCAAACACATATTGTCCAAATGATATATCTTACCTTATTTTGATCGATGTTTAAGTACAGTAAGTACATGCACTCTCATTAGACTAACAAGGACAGCATGACTAGTACGAAATTTGTAACGTTAGGTTGTCTGTATGCGAAGGAGAATTCAGTTCACCACCAGCACTGTCCCATAACAATTCGATGACATGGTACATGCATATCAAATGTCAATTCAAAAAGCACTTAAGATGTAAACCAGCAGGATCGGTCAATGTTTTTGGTTGAAACTGCTCTGATGACCTAATCTGCGGTCACAGTAGGAACATTTTCGGGGCCAAGAGCGTTACGATCACGTCTGGCGTCCCTAATAGCTTGGTTCACTGAGAGACGTACTTTGTTGAATACGTAAAAGCTGAAGTTTCGGTTCAATACATCTTTTAGATTATCGACTGCACCAGGGGAAAGATTTGTTTGATTTGTAGGGCCTTTCGGATCAACGATCACATCAACAAATTTTTTCCCTAATGTTCGCTTTAGATAATGTATAGCGAAAACATTTGGTGACGTGCGAGGAAGATCCTGTGCAGAGAATTCTTTCCCCTGAGAGTCAATATAGACAGTTTCATCGCTTAAGGGTAAAGAACCCTGTTGATCAACTAGTGATGTCAAGAGATTGATCATGCGTTTATTTTGTCCAATTATAACACGTAGGTACTTATTTGTTTCATCGGTCTTGTCACTTTTTTCTTCTTGAGCACTTGAGATCTTGTCCATCATCGGTGTCAGCGGAGAAGTAAAGGAAGACTGCTGATCATTAGTTATCTTGACAGACTTTATTGGAGTAGAATAAAGTGCCGAAGGCTGCCTTGCATGAAGACGAGGGACCTTTTTCTTCTCGCTGTGCGATGGGCACCGCCGTTTCCTTACTGCTGAAGCAAGCCTACTTACTTTGCGCTTTCCTTTGCTGATTCTATCCATCAATTCAATTTGATCTTCATCTGATTCCTCCAATCCTATGGTATCAGCATCCGATTCATCATTGAGATGATCCATGACGTTTTCATTTTCTTTCTCATGTTCCTGCATATATAATTCGACATATTTTTCCTTCTCCAAGCAGTCACTTAATTTACCGCGATAGAGAACGCGAACGAGGTTGTTCCCATTCAGAACTGCGTGATCGCCCTGGAAAAAGGAAATGAAAACAATATCAAAATAAGATTATTAGGCACTTCGGCAAATACATGTGTGCAAGACGCTAACATTTACCATAGAAGAGAAGAAATTTGCCCTTGAGATTGCTGAGGTTATAAAAGAAAAAAAGATCATAAATTGTGGTCTCCGTGGCATAATGGCTAGTGCATCGGCTTAGCGATTGCAAGTTCGAGTCCAACTGGAAACTGAATTGATAGTCGTCAGGAAAAGTAATAATTTTTGATATTGAAATAATCAAAATCGCAGTAAATTAACTGAGGGAACTCAGTCACAGTTTTGGCTATGTGTCTGAGGTGAACTTCATGTCAGAAACAATTGTTGGTTGATGTTTACTTCATCAGAATCCCTCCAGATATCTCCAAATGTAATCAATGATGCAAACTGCTGTTGACGGGAGGTAGTTCATTACATTGAATTGTAAAAACAAGTTTAAGTTCTGCTTACTGGAGTTTAATTGCAGATAAAGAAAATCAGAATAGAATCAAGTAATGCCAAAATTACCCGACGGAAAAATGTTCTATCCGGAAAAAATATAATATATACAGGGTGTCCGTAAATTCGCTTGACTTTTAAATTGAATATCTACATGAGTAAACAATAAACGTTTACGTCAGAAACCCTGTTATATTACGCAACATGAAGGGGAATTTACGAATCTAACAATAAGAAATGAATATTCGATTATTTAACTGCTTAAATTTTACATTCTGCATGCAGTCATTTTTGTAATGAATATTATATGTGCAATTATAGTTATTAAGCTTTGGTGAATTCATTTCAGTTTCAGTAAATGTTTAAGTCAATTAGCCGTGCTGTTAATTATGTCAATTAACCTTACCTAGGGCCATAGCTCAAAATTTCAATTCTATTCAATTCTATGAAACTTTCATCACCAGCCATGACGACATGCTTAGTCATTGATTGATTCATATCATATCATCTTCAATTGAGAACGTCAAATTAATCAGCTTTCATGGCATAGAACTGCCATATCCCATATCTATGACGTGATGTTTTCGCTAACCAATGACAAAGACGCGTGTGTCAATCAATAGTTTAAGTCTGTATCATAGAGTTTCCTCATGCTATGTCCGAAATCTCAATGTGAAGTGGTACGATCGCTGCCTCTCTTGTTCACAATGGATCTTCAGACTCGTATAGAGGTAGTTCAGTGCTTCTATGCATGCAATAGAAATGCTATAGCTGCCCTTCGAATGTTTAAGACTCAAAGACGCATTCACAAAGATCCTTTTACAACAACATCGATTGCAAATATCATCAAAAAGTTTGAAGAAACTGGCAGCGTTCATGATAAACCTCGCAGTGGCCGTCCTACAATGGATGACATGACAATTGCCACTGTGAATCGCGTCGTCGAGGAGACTAGTTCAAAATCAAAGCTAGGAGTCACGTCAGTTCGCAAAGTGGCTGAAGAGGTTGGTATCATTTCAAAGACAAGTGTCCATAAAATCCTTCGGCATGAACTAAAACTTTACCCGTACAAATTACATGTCGTGCAAGCAATTCAGCCGGCCGACAAGCCAAAGCGCTGTGAGTTAGCGAGTTGGCTTCTCGACAATCAGAATGTAATCGATGACATTGTCTGGTCTGACGAGGCGTATTTTTCACTCGATGGGATCGTTAACACGCACAATTACCGTAACTGGTCAGATGTTAAGCCATCAACATGCATCTCAAAATCCCTTCATTCACCTAAGTTATGTGTCTGGATGGGATTTTCTGCTAAGTTTGGACTACGACCACCCATCTTCTCCAACACAGTGACAGCTGATTCCTATCTCCAGATGCTTAAGGAGCACGTGCGTCCTCAACTTGCGCAAAAGCGCAAATTGTCCTGTATATTTATGCAAGATGGTGCCCCACGCCACTTTGCAACAAAGGTACAAAACTTCCTCGTCCAGACATTTGGTGATCGCGTGATAAGTCGAGGATGTGACCGAGAGTGGCCTCCACGTTCACCTGATTTGAATCCTCTCGACTTTTGGTTCTGGGATGGATGAAAGCGAAAATATACCATCATGGTAAGCCACAAAGCCTGGACCAGTTGAGTGAGAAGATCACTGATATCTGCAATGAAGTCACGCGCGAAGAACTTGCCGCTGGTGTTTTCGATATTATTCGGCGATTGACTGCAGTGATTGATTGCGATGGCAATTATTTCAAACACTTGATTTGAACATTTTAAGCATCAAATATTGGCTTCTTACTGTTAGATTCGTAAATTCCCCTTTATGTTGAGCAATATAACATGGCTTGTGATAAAAAAGTTTATTGCTTTCTCATGTAGATATTCAATTTAAAAGTCAAGCGAATTTACGGACACCCTGTATATATATATATATATATATATATATATATATATATATATATATATATATATATATATATATATATATATATATATATATATTCGATAAAAATAAGTAAATGGTAGAGTAGATAGGTATAAATCAATAAAGTAAACCAATAGGTCAATGAGAATTAAAATTAAATAATTTATTGGCTAGCGCTTTCGATGGAGTACTTGTCCATCTCGTCAGACAAATTATGCTAAATGATATCAAAACAAAAATATCACACTATCTACTAGCGTTAAGGGATGGCTTAAATTTCAAAATGAATTTTCGTTCATGCCTTTCCCTCTCCGCTTTACATGCACTATAATGTAGTTGATACAATGGGAGCACCATGAATTTAGGGTCAGCAATATCTTTGGCACACCTAGATATGTGTTTGCTAACATTTAGTGGAGCACTCATGGGATGATTTACGTGCTGTCTATGAACAGTCATCCGGTTCTTTAGCTGATCGCCAGACTGCCCAATATAGAAATCCGAACAGCCATTGCACTTGAGCATATAAATGATATTTGATGAATGGCAGCTCATATTAGCTCTTATTGAGTATTTCTCACCATTTATTGTAAATTCTTTTCCAGTTAGTAGATGGAGGCAGCATTTACATCGTTTGTCGTCACATTTTTCAACACCTTTGATATTTTGCTTTTTGTTTTGAAGCAGTGACAGTAATGATTTTGGTTGCTTATATGATAATTTCAGTTTATAATCTTTAAACGTGTTGTTGAGTTTTAAACTTTCTGTGGCAGGTTGTATTATTTCACTGAATATTTTCGGGTTGTTGGGATTATATTCCGTTACGAACGGCAACAATGACTTTTTATTTTCATCTGTTTGATTAATGTTCTTATAAGAATTAGCCTTTTTAATACCGCCATCAATAAGTTCTTTCGGATATTTTAATCTCAATAAGATTTCACGTAATTCGTTCAGTCTTTTGGTTCTAATTTCGCTGTCCGACACAATACGTTTTATCCGGTATGCAAGGTTAAAGGGAATATTCCTTTTTATATGCTGGGGATGGCACGAATTAAACGGTAAGTAATTAAAGCTATCCGTTGGTTTTCTGTAAATGTCCGTTTCAATGTTTTCATTGTCTTTATACACCCGAACATCCAAAAAGTGTATAGACTGTCTATCTTTTTCCATCGTGAATTGTATACTTTCACTGAGCTTGTTCAAGAGTTCATAAAAATTGTTTAAATTTCCAAAATCATTTGACCAAATGATGAAACAATCATCAAGGTAACGTATCCATCTCTTTTTGAAAAGCGAAAGTGCTGCAGATGTCAAAAGGTCCTCCATTTTGCAGTATAACTTATGCTCAAGATACCCCATTACCAAGTTGGCGTATGCCGGGGCCATTTGCGTTCCCATCGCTGTGCCGGAGATCTGTAGATAATGCTTGTTTTCGAAAGAGAAATAGTTGTTCGATAAAATAATGTCAATGGATCGTAGCAAAAAATCATCCGTAAACCGATCAGGAATCAAGTCCTCTCTATTTTCCAGCCAAAATTCAATAGCTTCAACCCCTAATTCATGGGGAATGTTTGTATACAAGGATTTTACGTCAAATGTGAGGAAAATTTCGTCTTCGTGTACATGTAGAGGCAATTTGTTGATGAAATGGAAAGAGTCTCTGCAGTAGCTTGGTAAATTTGTGACCAAAGGCTTCAGAAGTGCATCAATCAACTCACTTAAATGGGAAGTTGGAGAATTTGTTTGCGATATGATAGGTCGAAAAGTCAGATTATCAGGAGCTTTTTGCTGAGTACAGCCATATTCATCGATCTGAATATTTCTTATTATGTCTGCATGCTTATGGATTTTTGGCAAACCATATAAGTATGGTATAGAAGGGTGGAATTTTGATACGTGTCTTATTTCTTTCGAAGTCAAAGCTCTATTATGCAGTTTGCACAAGTTTTTAATTAGGTTTAATGTACTATATGGATTGTAGCTATCAACGTTTCGGTAGGTTTCTGCATCTAGGAGATGTTCATTATTTATTCTCTCAATATAGAATAATTTGTTTAACACTACAAAAGCGCCACCCTTATCGGCCTTAGTAATGTGGATGTCAAGTCTATTCTTTAAAGCTTCGATGCAATCATTTTCCGCTTTTGAAATATTGTGTTTCACTTTCGGATTTTGGGTTGATAACTTTTCGGTTGAGTTTTCAATCAAATCAATTGTATTATTCAAGTGTATGTTATCCGTTTTTGGGGGATCAAAGTTTGATTTGGAATATTTTAACTTTAAAGAATTGTCAATTGGTGTGGCGTTGTCACTAAAGTAGTCTATAATTTTTAGTGTTCTACAAAATTCTGTAACATTAGTTTTCAATTCTTCTGTATTTCTTCTAGGATATCTGGTAAATTTGCAGCCCTTGCTCAGTAGTTTTCTGGTACTTAAATCTAATTCAACCGATGATAAGTTAAGAGCAGAGACTGTCGCTAATCTAAAAAATCATTATTGGCATTGCATGTACGATGAATACGAGTTTCCTCATCAAAAGTATATTCATAGTCCTGATCAATCACTTCATTGTTTTTATTATAATTTCTAGGTTTATAATATCTGTTATTTCTTTCGAAGTTTCTTCTAGGATTTCTGTAAGACCATGCGTTTCTCATATTATTAGAAACATAATTCTGTTGAGGCCTAAATCGATTATTATTATAGCGTGGTCTCTGGTAACTGTTAGCCTTTTCTGCATATGTGGGTTTATTATTTGGTTGAACATTTCTCTTTCCTGCATATTTTGATTTACTATGACTATGAATATACTTTTGATGAGGAAACTCGTATTCATCGTACATGCAATGCCAATAATGATTTTTTAGATTAGCGACAGTCTCTGCTCTTAACTTATCATCGGTTGAATTAGATTTAAGTACCAGAAAACTACTGAGCAAGGGCTGCAAATTTACCAGATATCCTAGAAGAAATACAGAAGAATTGAAAACTAATGTTACAGAATTTTGTAGAACACTAAAAATTATAGACTACTTTAGTGACAACGCCACACCAATTGACAATTCTTTAAAGTTAAAATATTCCAAATCAAACTTTGATCCCCCAAAAACGGATAACATACACTTGAATAATACAATTGATTTGATTGAAAACTCAACCGAAAAGTTATCAACCCAAAATCCGAAAGTGAAACACAATATTTCAAAAGCGGAAAATGATTGCATCGAAGCTTTAAAGAATAGACTTGACATCCACATTACTAAGGCCGATAAGGGTGGCGCTTTTGTAGTGTTAAACAAATTATTCTATATTGAGAGAATAAATAATGAACATCTCCTAGATGCAGAAACCTACCGAAACGTTGATAGCTACAATCCATATAGTACATTAAACCTAATTAAAAACTTGTGCAAACTGCATAATAGAGCTTTGACTTCGAAAGAAATAAGACACGTATCAAAATTCCACCCTTCTATACCATACTTATATGGTTTGCCAAAAATCCATAAGCATGCAGACATAATAAGAAATATTCAGATCGATGAATATGGCTGTACTCAGCAAAAAGCTCCTGATAATCTGACTTTTCGACCTATCATATCGCAAACAAATTCTCCAACTTCCCATTTAAGTGAGTTGATTGATGCACTTCTGAAGCCTTTGGTCACAAATTTACCAAGCTACTGCAGAGACTCTTTCCATTTCATCAACAAATTGCCTCTACATGTACACGAAGACGAAATTTTCCTCACATTTGACGTAAAATCCTTGTATACAAACATTCCCCATGAATTAGGGGTTGAAGCTATTGAATTTTGGCTGGAAAATAGAGAGGACTTGATTCCTGATCGGTTTACGAATGATTTTTTGCTACGATCCATTGACATTATTTTATCGAACAACTATTTCTCTTTCGAAAACAAGCATTATCTACAGATCTCCGGCACAGCGATGGGAACGCAAATGGCCCCGGCATACGCCAACTTGGTAATGGGGTATCTTGAGCATAAGTTATACTGCAAAATGGAGGACCTTTTGACATCTGCAGCACTTTCGCTTTTCAAAAAGAGATGGATACGTTACCTTGATGATTGTTTCATCATTTGGTCAAATGATTTTGGAAATTTAAACAATTTTTATGAACTCTTGAACAAGCTCAGTGAAAGTATACAATTCACGATGGAAAAAGATAGACAGTCTATACACTTTTTGGATGTTCGGGTGTATAAAGACAATGAAAACATTGAAACGGACATTTACAGAAAACCAACGGATAGCTTTAATTACTTACCGTTTAATTCGTGCCATCCCCAGCATATAAAAAGGAATATTCCCTTTAACCTTGCATACCGGATAAAACGTATTGTGTCGGACAGCGAAATTAGAACCAAAAGACTGAACGAATTACGTGAAATCTTATTGAGATTAAAATATCCGAAAGAACTTATTGATGGCGGTATTAAAAAGGCTAATTCTTATAAGAACATTAATCAAACAGATGAAAATAAAAAGTCATTGTTGCCGTTCGTAACGGAATATAATCCCAACAACCCGAAAATATTCAGTGAAATAATACAACCTGCCACAGAAAGTTTAAAACTCAACAACACGTTTAAAGATTATAAACTGAAATTATCATATAAGCAACCAAAATCATTACTGTCACTGCTTCAAAACAAAAAGCAAAATATCAAAGGTGTTGAAAAATGTGACGACAAACGATGTAAATGCTGCCTCCATCTACTAACTGGAAAAGAATTTACAATAAATGGTGAGAAATACTCAATAAGAGCTAATATGAGCTGCCATTCATCAAATATCATTTATATGCTCAAGTGCAATGGCTGTTCGGATTTCTATATTGGGCAGTCTGGCGATCAGCTAAAGAACCGGATGACTGTTCATAGACAGCACGTAAATCATCCCATGAGTGCTCCACTAAATGTTAGCAAACACATATCTAGGTGTGCCAAAGATATTGCTGACCCTAAATTCATGGTGCTCCCATTGTATCAACTACATTATAGTGCATGTAAAGCGGAGAGGGAAAGGCGATGAACGAAAATTCATTTTGAAATTTAAGCCATCCCTTAACGCTAGTAGATAGTGTGATATTTTTGTTTTGATATCATTTAGCATAATTTGTCTGACGAGATGGACAAGTACTCCATCGAAAGCGCTAGCCAATAAATTATTTAATTTTAATTCTCATTGACCTATTGGTTTACTTTATTGATTTATATATATATATATATATATATATATATATATATATATATATATATATATGTATGTATGTTATTATTTCCTAAGTACCAATTAAAACACTGGTCTGATTAAGGTGAAAGATACTGTCAGGCATCAATTCCCAGATGACACACGAGTTCTTTAATTTCCATTTACCATTTTTAAATGACAAACTGTAACTTGATTAATTTACTTTAAATCCACACCTCTCATCTCAGATGGCCAACAGTCTATCTAAATGAATTCTGAAACACATTAACATAATATGGTTGATTCATGGTTTCTGTAGATTAATTCGCAATTTTTCTTGAATCTGTCATATTTGCAGTAAAAATCGAAATAAAAATTTTCAGAGGTCGATTGATAGGTAAACAAATACCGGACGGTTATGTTTCGAAAACAGAAGTGGTGAAGTTTGCTCCATTAAGACGATTAGAGGGATGAGGGTCAAGAATCAAGGAACCGACATCGACTATGAATCATCAAGCGCATGACTATGATGTCCGACGGACCTCGAAAGCGCTCGCGCCAAAGAGTATTTTGAGTTTTGCTACCACCAGCAAAGGGGACCTTCCGGATGTATAAAACCGACATCGACTTTGACTGTTACAGCTTACTACAACTATCTTGATTTCTTGAAAACCAGGGAGAACAAAATCGAATTTTACCATTTGTTTTACATCTAACACCCTCTAGAAATAGAGATATTTTACCAAATATTTTACAAGGTGCACGAAAATTATTTTACGATTCTCTGCCGACTGAGATGGATTTCAAAAAATCCGTCGCCCAGACACTACTTAATGAACTTTATGTGCAAAAGTAGTCCAAAGAGCTTTATGTAGCATTCAACGAAATTAATGCTACAACTTGTATTTGGATATCCTGCTTTATGATGAGCCCACCCATCAGAAATACATGCCACTACAAATTTTCATTTTTTCTATAACATATCTCAGGTGAAATGTCATGATCAATTTTTATATATCAAGGGCTGCGTTGTGTAAAGAGCAAGTTTTGTTTTGTTACGATTATTGACCACATAATAAATCTGAAGTTCTGTTCAGTGGTTTTTATTTGCTTTGTGTTACTCAACGGGTTTCATCATCAGTCAGATATCCGTTAATTTTGGTCGGAGGAATAATTCTTCGACTGAAAAAACAAGTTTATTAAATCGACGCTTCACGATTATCTTCAACTGGATAAAAGTTCAGACTGTGGATCTTTGTTTTACTGATGAATTTTCTACTGCAATCTGCTCTCTGACGTAGGGATCCTTGTATTTCTCCAAGCTTATTTTTGGTAGATTGAACCCTGGACTCGAATAGATGAATATCTCCTTGGCGTCTATAGAGAGGTCTTCAACAAAAGTAACATCGAGAATGAAGCAATTCCACGTAAAACCATATTGTATTCTCATGACATGCAGCTTTCATACTTCGCTAGATACTTATATATTGCATACGCGTATAGCATAGAAAATTCGAAGTCTTTTCACGATGCAGTTTGGATATTCAAAAGTTATGCTAGATTGAGATGCAACACTTTGCTAAACCAAAAGTCTAGGATTTGCTGCGAGCATACAGGTGACAGTCAACTTACGTCAGTATGCTAAATTAAAGTTCTTCCAAATTGCGAAAAAGCATAGAGACGCATGGTCGATATCTCCACTAATATTCGGTTTTGGGACAAAATATTTCAACACGTGAAAGAGGATGGTATTAACATGCCTTTGATTCAAAATAACGATAATTGAAAATTTTGACTTACGTCAGTATGCTATCCTACCGACGAATTTATGTGATGAGCGTGCGAAGACATAGGTATACATTAGCTTCAGTATCACGACATAGCTTACCTTCTGTAATTTCTTCATCTCCTCTTTCGATAAACATGAGAACATTGAATGGTTTTCACAAATGCTTCCTCCGTAGGTATTTGTGTTGCTAAACCATAATAAGAAATGATCGTAGGTCCTCTCGCATTCTTCCTCAAACCGATCAACAAGTTTCTTTACTCGTTTCTCATCCATCTGTAAAATAATAATTGCAAGATTAATGTGGATTTATGTATATGCTGCAATATGTTTATTCAGTTGATTCAATTTCAATATATTGTTCGAAAGTTCCATCTGTCTGGATATGTACATGATGTCATAAAAGAGAACAAGTTTGTTACGGGCAAAATGCTTTTCCAATAATGCTCTAATAGTCATGTGTAAACATACGTTTCGGGCATTGTACATAAAAATGATATCCATTGACCATCAAAATAAACTTGCTCTATAAAAAACATTTACAGACTATCGGGGTCTTGCAGATGTGATGAATAAGTTAGGTATTATGTACAACAGCTCTTGTGCAAGTTATGTAAAACATAAAAATTTGGCTTTCTGATGTAGTGAATAACTTATTCATAACCTATTTTCAACAGCTCGTGAATAACTTAAATATCTATGGTAATTGTCACGAAATAGTTGTGACGTTGCATCTGATGTATCAGTGATGTATAGAGTGACGATTGTTGTCATGGCAATGAATCGACGTTACGCACGTTTGACGAATCAATCCTGCCTTGTGATTACTTCAATGTTTGGAATTTGGCGGGGGTGGGGGGGGGGGTGGGGGGGGGGGGGGGGGGGGGGGGGGTGGTGGAGGGGGGGGGAGGGGTGGTGGGGTGGTGGGTAGTGTGTGTTGGGGGGGTGGGGGGGGGGGGTGGGGGGGGTGTGGGGGGGGGGTGGGGGGGGTGGTGTGGGGTGGGGTGGGGTGAGTGGGAGGGGTGGGGGGGTGGTTGGGTGTTGGTAGTTGGGTGTGTGTGGTGGGGAATGGGGGGGGGGGGGGGGTGGGGGGGGGTGTGTGTGGGGGTGGGGGGGGTGGGGGGGGGGGGGGGGGGGGGGGGGGGGGGGGGGGGGGGGGGGGAGGTGGGGGGGGGGGGTGGTGGGGGTTGTTTTGTTGTGGGTGGGGGGTGGTGTGTGGTGTGTTGTGGGGGGGGGGTGGGGGGGTTTTGGGGGTGGGGGGGTGGGGGGGGGGAGGGGGGGGGGGGGGGGGGGTGGGGGGGGGGTGGGGGGGGGGGTGTGGTGGGGGGGTTTGTGGGTGGGTTGGTGGGTGGGTGGGGGTGGGGGTGGGGGGGGTGGGTTGGGAGGGGGGGGGGTGGGTTGGGGGGGGGGGGGGGTTGGGGGTGGGGGGGGGGGGTGGTTGGGGGTGAAGGGGGGGGGTGGTGTGGGGTTGGTGGGGGGTGTTAGGGGGGGTGGGTGGGGGGGTGAGGGGTTTGTGGTTGGGTGGGGGGGTGGGGGGGGGGGGGGGGGGGGGGGGTGGGGGGGTGTGGGTGGGTGTTGTGGGAATTTTGGTGAGGGAGGATTAGGGGTAGAGTTTTTTATTAGAGGTGGGAGTGTGAGGGGGAGGGGGGGGTTAAAAATGAAAGTTGTGTGTTTGGGGGTATTTGTTAGATAATTTGGAGGTGTGTTATATTTGAACTTTAAGTATACATAGGGATTTTTGGTAGATGGGTGGGGCGTAAATTTCGATATAATATTATTAGAGTTTAATGAACGTAACTCAATAATTTTGAATAAAAATGCGGCGTTGGAGCGAGGTGATGAGACGCTGATCTTGAGGTGGGATGGGATCTCGAATAATGTAGCGACTAGCGAGGTCATGACTAATTTCAATCATTGTAATTTCGTCGTTAAACCTCGGTCGTCATTCCTTCGTGAACAGTCATAGAATGTCTCGCGTTTTGGGACAACTTCAAGCTTGTCACTATTGACAACAAAAAGTACGCAAAATGTAATATGTGTGAAAAGAAGTACGTATTTTCATCTGGGGACTGGAACCCTCTTATATCATATGAAAAATCAACATTCCTCTTTTCAACTTGAACGACAATACTGGATCATCCGTATCAACGCCTGTTCGTGATGCATCCGGAAGAAGAACGAACGTCCGAGCAGCCGTCGAGGAAATGAGGGAATCGACACAAGTAAATATGGACGAATGGTTAAAGACATCCAAGTCCAGAACATGCTCAAAAGAACGAGCCATCGACATCACCAAGCTCATTGTCCGGTGAGTTAACTCTGTGACTACATGTAGGCCTACATGTATGTTAGAGCTTCATTTTCAACATGAGCCTACTTCTTTTCGTAGAAAGGTTGCGATATTTTCAGTGTAATCTTTTAAATAGTCTATGTTTTAAATATGGATAAATGTAACAAAGTGTATGTTTTTTAAATGACAATATCTAATATCTTGGAGCCACCTCATATTTAGTAACTCTGTAGGCTTGTTTTTCAACGTGTTCCTTAATATTTAAGCATAAACCATGCATATAGGCCTGTTATGCACTAAATTTCAGTAAATCAATAAGACTTGTTTTTCGCAAATATGGTGGAGAGCATGGACAGGTATTACGCAGCCCATAGGCCTACAAAATACCAAAAGAGAAATAGCAAGTAATGATTAGTTAGCCCTCCTATCTTATGAAATAGATGATGACGTTATTTAGCGGTGAAATCTGTTTGAATTCCCCTACATAATGCCTATTTTATTTTAGCAACTATGACTGACCTTTCTCAATCATATTGAGATGAACGCCAGGGACGTGGTCGCCCTGATAGGGCGGGGAACCTATGCTCAAATTTCTGAAATCTTGTGTTACAATACTGCTTGTTTTAGCCTACCTGATTGATAAATTGTGAAGAAGTTAGAAGTACGACGAGGCCGTAGTACAATGCATCAGTACATAATCTCTTACTTAGTCGGTACATACATGTAAATACGTAGTATGTCAGGCATGAATAATATTCTTACTGGTAGACAAAATATGGATTTATCAAGAATTAAGATACATTTTCAAAATGAAGATGAGAGTAAACATTTTGTACAGTGAAATTTCTATCCTATCTCAAGTGTGTAACTACTGATCTGCAACCGTTGACAGTCTGTGAGGATACCTCAATGAAGGAACTGCTTCTCTATCTCGAGCCGAACTACCAACCTCCCTCGCATACAACTCTGATGAGACATATTAACGCAACGTACGATGAAGATCTTTCTCAACTCAAACAGAAGGTAGAAACGGATGGATTGACTTCTTCCACTTTAGTGAGCATCACCACAGATTGCTGGACTAACTGACAAATGTCAGCATTCATGACCATCACAGCTCATTGGATCGATCGATCTTGGCAGCTTCGAAATGCTAATTTTGGTAGTCCTTTGTTAACGCAGCAACACACCTGTGACAATTTAGCTGAAACCATAGATGAAACTTTGATTCCTTTCAAAGTAAACGCCTTCTGTACAACCCATGACAATGCGAGCAATAGGAAGAAAGCGTTGGATTTGTCCTCATCAACAAACTACCATATCGGATGCCTCGCTCACCTTCTTCAGCTCTCCATCAACGATTCTTTTGAAGAGGTATACGAAGTAAAGAAATTGATCAACAAAGTCCATACTGCAATTTCGACAGTCCACAGATCCATTAACGCTGACTTCGGAATTTCGGACCTACAGGGCACAGTTATGCAGGGATCACGGTAAGTGCGAGCTTCAAAAGCACAATAAAACGATTGGAACAGCACTGTTGTCATGCTTCAAAGCTTTTCAAAACTCTTTGATGCATTTGACTTCCTTGTAAAATCAACACCTGTACTCAACAATGTGGAAAAATATTCGCTGTCATTTGGTTCGCATGAAATCATCGCAATCAAGGAGATGATTGTCCTGCTTGAAGACCTGAAGATGACAACAGATGAATGGCAAACGGAAACATCTGTTAGTGTCTCAGAAGTTTATCCGATCATGTTTTGTCTCCTGAAAACGACTGCAGCTGAAACCTTGCTAAACTGCTATGGCCAAGGAGTTTCAATCACGTCTGATTAATCTTGCGGAACGATTTTCATGGAGGACCAAGAGTTCCTTGGTTCCATAAGTGTTCATGTCATGGGATCTTTCTTGGATCCCAGGTTCAAGAAGTTGACATTCTTCTCTCGCGAAACAAGATTGAATGTTCACGCGACAATATTGGACGAAATGAAAAAGATATCAGTGAATGTGGATGAAGAAATAACAGAAGTCGAACGCGACGACACGTCCGGAGCACCAAGTTCAAAACGATGCAAGTTACTTGACGCTGCTTGATGACGATGTGATTGAAGAGTAAGTATCAAAAGAAGAGGATGAGCTGGATAGCTATATACAAGTAAGTTCAAAAAATGCATGATTTGCAACAGGAATGCATTGGAAATTTGCTGACATGAATTTCATAAATCTATGTAGGGGAATATGAACTCTGCAATAGGCTGTTTGACTGAAGTTGCAAAAATAATATCAAGACGTCTACGATGTTAAAAAATTGTACTTTACTATCTCAGTGACAAATACATGTTGTTTTACTTTTTAATTATGATATTTTGTCAACATTATACTCTGTTGTAACTCATTATGCATAACTGATATTGTTCATGATAATGTTAATTGCCCACATGTAGTTGCATTTTGATAGCATTGTTTGTTGTTCGATACAATGTTACAGACCTACTATATATTGGATATTGTGGTATATCGACGATGTCTATAATGTGCACAATTTTTATGACGTGAATCACAGGGTTTGGAGTTTTCATCCATTCAAACATTACATCATATAGGCTAGACATGATAGCATGACAGTTATAAGCCTATGTTATACCCGTATATATGATTCTTAGTATGCATGTTGTGACACTTGTTCATCACCCTAAAATTCAATTCTTACAGGCTTTGATTAATACTCTTTCATCTTTTCTCTTTTCAGGCACAAGGATTACCTTCACAGTCAAAGGATCCATTGCATGGTGGAGAATCAATCAAGCGAAGTTCAGAAAGCTTTCGTTGCTTGCGAGAAAGTATCTGGCTATTCAGGCTACGAGTGCTGCCTCCGAACGAGTCTTCTCTGTCTTTGGCAACATTTACCATGAAAGGCGAATGGAACTCACAGCTGAACATGCACAGCAGATATTGTTTTTGAATCTGAACTCCAAGAAGTCTTCCTGAGTTGAACGAATACATATTTTCAAATTATAAATATCATTCTTTTTTTCTGCCAAAAAAGGTCCGTACCGTATACTTATTATGTGCGTCCCACATACATGTAAATCACCTAATTTTTTATCCTACCCTACCATTCATGCGCCTACATACTGTAATTTTGTCATAATTTGCACGACTGATGCGCATTCACTATTTATAATACACATAAAAAAATGAATTTTTGTCATAGCAAGATTAGCAACATCATCATTTATTCCGTTCACGGACTAGGCAGTTAGTAGGCCTATAATTCACGCTATAGCAGTCCTAATCGTTCGCTGTTTCATCTGTGATTTAACTTGACTTTCATTAGCCTATAACAAATAAGGTCTATTGCCTATTATCAAAATTCCTCAATCTCGGCCTATCTATGCTCACATATTGGTAGGCCTACATACACGTAGATGAAGATGATTGGTTTTAGTTATGTATTTTGAGACGGAAATTTTGAAACCTACAATTAACCCCGGTTAACCGCGGTTAATTTGGCGGTTAACCGGTTAATTTTTTTCTTGACCGCGTTCACCTCTGGATGAGAATGTTCAACCGCGTGATGAGTCCTTCTGTCCTTGAATCTGCAACGTAATCCAAATAATCCATTTTGTTCTTGCACTGCTTCCGTTTTTGACACTACCGATGAGTGAATCCGCTGAAGTTTACCTCCTTCAACCACATCAAAGAGTCGATTGGCTTCTTATTCCTGCTATCACTCAGGAATAACTTTTCATATGGACAGAATAAGGGTTGATTATGTTGGAGATATGCAGCACCTATTATACAAGACATCAGAAAGACCTACTATTTATGTCAAAGCTTTCGTTTAATCAATACCTGATTAATCATCACATCAGAAAGACGCTTAATCAACACCTCAGCGTTTGTTTCGTCATCGAGATTTCCCTCTGACGTCACATCCCTATTTTTATGATGTTTTAACCGGAAGCTTCTTATTCAACAGATCAGAAAGAGATATTCAACAGCTTTTTCGAGCTTTTGATTATCTCCATTTATTCATGACATCAGAAAGAGTTTATTCAGGAGCTGTTGATTATCGTGACTCATTTACTTATTTTAGCTGATGTTTATGTTATTCAACACATCAGCAAGACCCCGTATGTCTGACGCCTTGATCTCTACTATATCATCATTACAGAATTGAACAAAAGAGTAAAATTTCGAAAATGTTTTGTTTAACAACATGCCAACAGGATCATCTCCATAGATATTCACATTTATAGAAGTCAGTTTGTGAATAAGAAGTCGCACTCCATCTTCATCATTAGAAATACAACTGATTGAACCATAGAAATCCTTCACTTTACAGAAGGAATCTTGTTTTCTAACACCTGCTGTGTAAAATATATTATGGTTTATTCGTACCTTATTTAAGCTCATAAGTTCTACTTTTCTGTCATCTAATTCATGAATATTCAATGTTGAGTACATTTTCTTACAAATTTGTGAGCTCCTATTTGACAGAAGGAAAGAAGAATAACTCTTGTACAAAATAACTTTGTCCATTATCTGAGAGAAATGAGAGGAGGTTCCCTTCGTTAGTCTTTTCATGAATTTAAACTGTGCTTCAAACGGAGCCATAGAAGAAAAAGCTAACGATCCAAACTTTGAAATCCTGTCATGAACATGCAATAGTAAATGTACATTTATCGTCATCTCACTTTTTGAATACAAATGTTCAAGATTACACACAAAATACCGAAATAAACTTTTCGCATTTTCAGAATTCAGTTGTGCATCTCTAGATAGTGATAGACGAACGCCTAGCACGAAACACGATACATGTCTTAAGTACTCACAAGGAAATCCGAAAGCAATGATAGGCAAAAAGACATAAAACAGGAAATTTTGGAACTCTCTTCCTGTCCAAAATTTGATATCGGAAAATGCTCTAAATTTATCAATTCCCAAAGGTGGAGTCATCGAAATCATTAGGCTTTCAATCGCGCTTAATCGACGGCCAATGTAGTACACTCTTTGACGATTATCAAAGCTTCTCATGGAGCATAAAAGCATTTTCGTTACATTTTCGTAGAACAAGTGCTGAGGATCCAGTGTAACACCTGATGGAATCTTCATGACCTCGTTGAGAAATGACTTCCCTTTTATGCCAAAGACAATTTCTTTGGTTTCTTCGGCATATTCCGTGTATAATCTGAATTGATCGTCAGTTAAACATTCATTGTCATTCATATAAGGATATGGGTCATTCTCCAGAAAAGTTAATCCATGTCCTGTTAAATGATTTTCCTGGGTGCGTGCAAAATAAGCAGCCAAACTCACCATTAAACTGCTTGATTTTCAATATACTAGCCATAGCAGGAAGATCGAACACAGCACAATGCAGCAAAACACGACATTTAACTATTATGTCCCCGACACAGAGCTCGATCACTTCATTCACAGGAATAGCATCAATAAGAAACTTCAGAAAAATATCCCAAACTGGCTTTGACCGACTTTGCCACAATGTCAAGAACACAATGTTTTCATTCCTATAACGCAATTTTGGGGAAGGTCCAGAATAACCGCTAATAATGGCCAATATGATAATTGAATAGTGTTGTAAATGCTTCCACCATCAGAACTAACTAAGAGATGGATATTTATGACACCAGAATCTCCCATCAAATCGTGATAACCAAATAACACATCTCCATTATCATCAGCGCTTGGATGTAGATCTTCTTTATATTTTTGTATATGATGCAAATTATTTGCCAATATCAATTTTAATTGATAGAAAACATCGAAGTTTGCGAAAAGAGATACTATGGATTGATAACATCCATTATTCCAATTAAGAATTCAAGCATCCTTGTGCATGATGCACATTAAAAGAATTCAGAAGCATTTGGAAGAGCGAAAACAATTAATGGTGCATGATGCTACTATGTAGGCGAATCCTAGTCAATTAGGCCCCAGAAGAAATGGTCATTTAGGCCCCATGTTCTTATGTTATTTTAACTACAAGATTACAATCAAAACCAAGAAAATGTTACTTATGATACATAGGAGCCATACATTACAGAAATATGCTTGATTTTATCTGAGATGCCGCAGAATTGTCTGGGGAGTGGTATGTGGATTGGTCGAGAATGTCAAAAACATCGGTTCATGATGTTATTTTAACCACGACGAGTTGCAGGATGTATGAGGTATTAAAAGACTGCAAATTTTCTGAAACCACCAGAAATGTCAATGGTTTTACAAGAAATTGTAGTAGTTGTATTTAAATAGCAATAATTCAAAATTGGACATATTTCATTCACGTGATCATTATGTTATTTTTATCCTGCAAAAACATACAACAACTTGGTATCATTGGATAGAGAATTGTTCACTCTATCAGGAAATGTCAACGCTTTTACAGAAAATGCTGACACAATGTCGGAAACTACAGATTGATGTATTTTGTGCAAGGATGTTTCTGTCATAAATTCCTTCTTAATTTATGTTAGATTTTGTTTAAACGCTGCACGCATTTCTAAACGTACCAGCTGGATGTGGAATTTTGTGGTCTGCCGCTATTAACGAAGCTATCAGCCTATATCTACGCACACGGCATGTTTCAAGGCAGCAGGGAAAGTAAGTAGCTTTTATTTCATTGCAATGAATGCTCAGTCTTGTTGCAGGAAGCTAGATCAGTGGAATCGGCTTGTAGACTGATGAGCGGAGCTTATGAATGCTTGGTTTAGTAAGAAGCAGCTCTATATGGATAACTAAAGAATAGAAGGGAGTGCTTTGTGCAGGGCACTGTGTATATACAGCAGATGAATAATGAGCAATTAATAAGCAGATGTTGGTGGAATGGCTATGGCTACTACATAGGTTGAGTCGGCAAATATTTGGTCTCGCATCTATTACACCGGTTATCTGGTGCAGCAATCTTCCATTTTTGTTGCCGTGTCTAGCTGCTCAGAAATTTTTGACTCAAAATCCCTCAATGAAATAAATGTGTGTCTTGATTTGTTTATTTGTCTTGCTTCACTTTTCTTGCTCTTACTTTGCATCCTACAGGTACGCGTGAACAGGGGCTAGGGAAGGCTCACCACACCTAAGCATTTCACTTATTCGTAGCAACTACGAAATCTTCAGCCGGACACTTTGATCTCGGACTTTTGATTGCACATGAATGATATAGAACTACATATAGATGAGTTGGCAGTGGATGCCAATGCAACTATCGCTTGCACTTACCTAAGTCATGAATACCTTCAGAGTGTTCAAATTGTCATGATTCCATCAAATTTTAGGAAATCCAATCCACATGTCAGACTCTTTTTGCATGCATCAGATATTGTGATCGATTTCTACCACCATGACAACTAGATCATTAGATTCTAAGAACTTCTCCACGACAACTTCGCAAGCCGGGTCGACCAGAGAAATTCGACTTGTGTCTCGAAACAACCCTCAGATACATGGCTACTAAGACAGAGATTCGAACAATCAGGCATGATGATTGCAGTAATCCTAGAAGCCTAGTTTGTCAGTACAAGAGACTTCGGTTCTCTTTTGAAATAATATCTCCGGGGATGAATGTCAGCGATGGAGCTGCGATTATATGAAGCACTTCTAAAATCATTCTTTGCATTTGGAATGTCTAGGGAAATCGGTGACAAAGTAGAAAGTTATAACATGATGGTGCACATATCAGTGATGAAACTGGTTCAGAGGCACCATTCGGTGACCCACTCAATGACTCGGGTTCTTTTTGGGTTCTTATGCTTTTGTAGTCATAGAGCAAACTTGTAGCTCAATTGTGGTCGAAGTGAATAATCCGTTAGCCGAATAATTGTTACATCCACTGAAATAATGAATGGCAGCATTAGTAGGTAAGTAGTTAATTGTAAAACGCCTTCAATTTCAGGCAAATGACATGATATACAATGATAATGACCTTAATACTTATATATTGCAAAATGAATTCTAGAGAAGCATGGCATAATTACATGTAAGTGCAGATGCTTTATGCCAATTGTGATCGTTGCTATAAACTTACATGCCCAATTAAAGATTGGGCATAAGTGAGCATGTTTGATATGCATATGTCATATTTGAGTGCTTGATGAATATGACCTATGTCAATTTGACGTTTTTTTGCATCAAGAATCTTCAACTTCATCAATAATAATTTTTGTGCAGTTCATCGGTCTCATTTGATAGTGGTATTTTATCTCTTTACATTTATATAGAGAGCTTTAGTTGCCTCACACTTGCTTTGCTGCCATTGCTTGAAACGCAACTTCTTTTCTTTGTCAGCGCTTTCCACTTCCGAATTCCAACATCAGGTCTCTCTTATGCCTGTTCCACCCTTTGCTGCGACCACACTCTTTTTCAGCACTGTGTATCCAAGCTGTTTCATCCTGTTCCACTCCAAGTCAAATGTATTTTGGTCTGCAATATATCCTTCATGGTTCATAACCTCCTCGTTAAAGTGTAACTCCACAATGAACTCAGAATGACAACGCATGTACAATGGGTGCGGCCATATATTTACATCGTGCTGAAAGCGAAAGATAAAACGTCTAGAAGGCTATTCATTTTATTATCTAGCTCGATCACTGCATGATGACGATTGACGCTGTTGGAGATTCGTGCGCAACATTTTTTGCTTCATCTCTGAAATATAAAAGATTAATTGGATTGAATGATAAATTGATTATAATATTTATCTATTTCGTGTTTCCATGATTGCATATATTCATTGACTAAGGAGACATCCAAACTTTGCTCTATAATTCATCCAGGGTAGTTTGATTGATTTGTTTAAGTATCTGGATGTGTATTATAAATGGCTGCTGGGATGATTTTCATCATCGTATGAGAATGTATAAATTCTTGATCAAATATCAGCATACCGATGGTGAGAAACCAAGGAAATCGTTATTTGCACGCATAAATTCTTGCTAATAACGGATTAGCAATAAAATTACTATTCAGACGAATTTTTGCGTCGGAATAACCGCGCCACAGTGGCCTGGTAAGGAGCAGGAATCTGAGACAAAACTATTTACAACCCATGAATGCGCCAATGGATCAGGAACGTGATCATTTTCATTTTCTGTGTAAGACACAGTCAACAATGACCCAATTTCATTTTGCAGAAAATACGTGATCTAGCTAGACGTGTTTACTTGCTTCTGCTCGTGAATATCATAGTCAATGTCGATCGTGATTTGTGGATCTGACTGTGACAGTCAGTCCTTAGTTCTACTGTTACAAGTAAACAGTCAGCATCTTGTAAATATTATTCCTTTTTTCTTCAACACGTCGTCTACGCTAACCCAAAGGACTTTCAGAAACCGTCAACGATGTGTCTTGGTGTTGGTCAGTACAATGAATCAAATTACAAAGCTGTTCAATGAGCAGAAGATTGTGGATTGATCAGCTGGAAAATGAAGTGCACTTCTCTTCTGTTTCACTTCAATGTCCTGAAGTCTTCAATATAGTGGGAATTAGTGTAACTCGTTGTGCAGAACGAGTTTCAGCATGATGTGGCATTTTTGGTGAATTGTGATATTCCTGTGTATGATGGTGATATGTAGACTGTGACAGTGTCACGACTTTGTTGACATATGTTTTGATAAAGTTGGACAAAGTGTTCATGTGAAAACCAGTCTGTTATTGAAACTTGTCAGTGTTCTGAATTTCTATATGAAAAAAATGTGAAGTTAATGACTTGCTCTTATAATGTACTAAGTGCATGGAAGGTAGTAGGCTAATGGGCAAGGCAAGGTAAGCGCAAATTCAATAACAGTCAAATTTGTTTGTGTTTGAATATGCAATCGGCTAGTGTTCAGGTTAGGGTAAGGTTTGGCGAACGGGCTAGTTTCCAGGGATGAGGGCTTCGGATCTGGAATGTAGGTGAATAGAGGATCAAGACGAGTATAAGTTTGCCTAGGGTTTGGTGTTGGGTCGTGTCTTAAGAAAGAGTTAAAGTTTCACAATGATGACTTCAATATTTCATGCGCATTGGCCTGCATGTCATAGTGATGGTAGTTGGTAAGTTTGCATAGGTGATAGAACATGCTCATATTACCCACAGGCATTGTTAGGAATGTTTGACAACAAATTAGGACAGTAGAAATATGCTACGAAGGAGGCATATAGGCCGTAATTGCAGTTGAACATAAATTTTATTAACGAGTTGTATTGTAAATGATGGATAAGCGCTAGGACTTCATGGAGGGAAGACACTGAAGAGGTCTAAATATGTCCTTATAAACTGTGACAGTCACGGAACTAAGTTATGCAAATTACATGTACTGGCAATTGTTAAGCAGGCCTATACCCACATGTAGCTACATGTGCCATTGCGGGCAGGTAAGAGGAGGAGCGTGAATTCAGCAGGAATGGATTGAGGAAGGAATTCTAGTTGGCATATGCACGAAAAGATCCCAAGAGAAAAAAAAGTTGGCTGTCAAATTATATCAATTGTTGTAGAAATGTAAGCCACGAATTTCAATTGGATTACGAGAGTTTCGACCTACACCTTCTCCATTCCCGGAATTCAACAACCGCAATCTCAGATCACAAATAAAAATATGCACAAAATCTCAGAATATCTGTCTTCTAATTCACAGTTCAACATCTCAAATCAGTTGACGCATTTTTGAATAAAACAAATTCAAGTTTTTTTGGAATGATGGGCTACGTCCAGCTGATTCATTATGATATCTTAATGAACATTCGTTCATTTAATAAGGGCCAAGGTTTATGGCTTAATTAATTATATTCTTTCTGGCTCCTCCTGAGTTGTGAAAGAGTGATTAAAAATATTGCATTTTAAGTATATTGATCATTATTTGACATAATTTCAAAATAAGACTGTTAATACATTAGTTAAACATTTTATTTTTATGCATTTGATATACGAGACATGTAAATGTATTTAAACTTAGTTTCTTGGAGGTGTGCACACAGCGTGTTCATTTTTTAAAGAATTCGTATTGTTCAACGCCTAAATGAGTTCTAGTCGCCTGCAAGTGTTCACTTTTCGATATATCGCTCATTTGGAATAACCTGTGGACTGTACTACGTGTTATGTCTGATGAATGCTAATTCTTCAAAGTATATCTTCATATCTAAATATTTCTTCAAAATATATCTTCTCCGCATTACACCATCATATACTAAGCTCCAATTTATTCAATGTGTTTAGGCTGCGACACTATTTGAGATTTTTAGATGTTGATCAATAAATTCCAAGACACCTGACGTAAAATTGACTTGACTATGTTCGCATGGCGTCTGAGTTATCATCAACTTGAATTGGCTAATGAATTGGAACACTGCGGAATGTTCAGCAATTCACGGAATGTCCAACTGCATTTCAATTTTCTCTCGGGATCTTTTCGTGCATATGCCAACTAGAATTCCATTCCTGCTGAATTCACGCTCCTCCTCTTACCTGCTGCAATGGCACATGTACACTGTAAATCGCTGGATACGAAAATTACATACAAACATATACCAAAATTACATACAATTTGAAACTAACATCTGATACGAGATTCTGGTATGCTTACAGAGATCTGGTATCTTTTTCATACCACACCTCATTTACTTTCGTATGTGATTGGTATATGATTGGTATGTATCGATACGAACTATTCTATCTGTGATTGACTGTTTTACTTTGAAATGCGAGTTGTTGGTATGTTTTACATAAGAGACCCGATGCAAATTGGTATGTCTTTCGTATGAGCAGCTTTAAGTGACATAGCAAAAAAATGTATATATTACATAATACTGTCAAATAACATTTTTCAGTAATACCATTCGTGAATATATTTTTTGATAGTGTGCTATTTGAGTAGATTAGATTTATTGTGTAATTTATGCTCCTCGAGATTGACGTCGTTGCTACTCGTCTAGCAACGTTAACAGGACGTTTAATTAGCTCTACTTTATGAACCAAGTAGATAAACATCGATTCATTCAAATTCTTTTGTGCAACCTTGTTGACTTATATATCTCAAACATAACTACTTTTGCGTTCATGAATTATAATGTGTTTTTATTTCGGATTGATAATATGCTTGATTTCAAAATTACATAATGCATAAACGTTGATGGCTGTATACTTCATTGATTATTTAGGAAATGCCCTAGACTTACGTGTATTAAAATCGAATTTAGTATTGTAAGTTTGGCTACTTACTACTTACAGAACAGCAGTAACATTAGTGTGATCTTTATTGACAAAAGGCCTTAAATCAGCATACTTTGGACATGATTTATGCTTTCTTTTAACATTGTGCTGGTATGGCTTTAATATGTAAAGCATACAAATATATACCAAGAGAATACAGAAATATACCAAGAACATATTTTGGTATGCATCCTTCGTATGTGATTGGCATTGAGCGATTTACAGTGTATGGTCGTTATTAATATTCTGTTTTGTGACATTTTGTGCTGCAAACCTCGTCGGGTCAAAATTTCTTTCAAAAGAAACCTTGGTCAAAAAGGAAACAAAGTTGCATAACATTTTTCAATCCTCGCGCTATGTATGCTGTTTTGATTGATACTGGTAATTGATGATTGATGCCTCAAGAGTGGGATATGTAAGATTATAAAGAGCGCATCTCATCAATCAGCTTACGTATTTCAGTGTCACACTGAGTCATTGCTTTCACAGCGTCGATGAAACAGACGTATGAAATCGATGGCAGAAACACACATAATTGCCATTGTCCTTGAAAGCTTTCAATACGCTTGCACCGGAATCCGAAGTAATAGATATCATCTTTCAAATCAAAGTCATTCATAATAGCACATATTTCACTTGCACTTCTTATGTTTTCTCCAGTGTGTGACACATCAGGAAACACCCGGTACGCTAATCCGATTTTTGACAGTTGCGTCGGTGCAGGAGATTCAAGATGTAATGCAGAAATATCCAAATAGTCAAATATCCAGCAAAAATACAGCAAAATATCCAGAAAAATCCAAAAAAAAACCAATCTCTCCATAAATCGGTAGTTAGTACGATCGTTCCTTCAAGATTAGCATTTCAGATTTTTTCCAACGTAGTTTTTCATTTCATCGCATTTTGTCACTACTGCTGGCGAAATAGTCCTCTTACCCACCCAATCGAAAGCAATGTCATATCCTGAATGTCAATCTTCACACCACATTGAACGATATTTATCAAACACTCCTCATGTTCAATAGACTGGAAGGAGTTCATACCTGCAACAACTTAGTTCACGAGTCTTTCAGTTCACTTTTTCCTTCTGCGTCAAGTTCACATGCACAGTTCATAAACTAGAAGTGGTGATAGACTTAGGAAGAAGAATAAAAGTGCCTTCTACACAACGCCTGCAATAAGCAGTCTGAAAACGAGTATCTTTTAAATCAGAACATTCAAGAAACCCCAGAATATGTTACTTAAAATTGGTTCTAAATGACTTCCCATTGCAATGCCGTCCATCTGGAACAATTTATTATTGAAAGAAAATTGCACATTTTCGACACACAAGCAATTAAATCGCACAATATATCGATAGGTAAAAGAAGAGAAACGTCATGGTCACTGACAAGCTGCTGATAATGTGAGTCTTGCAGTCTTGGTTTACTGCAATGGAAGTCATTCGATGAATAGTATTGACAAGCGCGCTCAGTGCGCACGCGTTATGTGTGATGGACATGATGTATACCAGCTCCTTTGACTGACTATGACATGACAGATGTCTGGCCTGCAAAGAGTTCGCTGCACACCTGGTATTATGAGCGCGCGTCCTCATGCGTATCTGTGTCTTTCACACCGGACGCTGCGCGTCCCATCCAAATGCATGCTCACACCCAGCCGCGTGGCGAGGGGGGGAAGAGAGAATGTCACACAAAAGTTGAAATATGCAATTACAGATACCGGACACTTCTCATTGATATATTAATTAACATTATTCACATTCCTTGTGCTACATGCATTCGAATGACGGTATGACGTACAGTTACAGACAGATGCAAGAGTCGGACATTGCTAAAGTTATTTTATCTAATTGCAAATGGAGTGATATACTTTTGAGTGATTGAAATTGCAAATTAATCGGTAGGGCATACTTTTTCAAAGTGTGGTGCGCGTACCACTGGTGGTATGCTGCTGACTGCCAAGTGGTATGCGGCAAGTCTATGATGCAGATCATCATTTCTCATCATGCTTCTCAACAAGCCTTGGCTTTATAGACATGTATGTTATTGCAACGGTTACATAACAGCAGCGAACAGAGCTGGAAAAATTCCATTGAAATTTTTTATTTCCAATTCTAATTCCAATTCCAGTCGAAACAGTTCAATTCAATTCCAATTCCATAATAAGATTCAATTCCGATAGTCGCGTATAGTACATTATGTTAATGTATCTAACGTTCATTTCAATCTAACCCATGTGCTATTATCCTATCCTCGTTGTTCCTGTGTGCCGTTCCCTGTGTCTTTCCTATGTGCGTTCTCATGTTCATAGTTCGTATTTCTTCTGTACATGTACATATGTAACCGGTTAGCCAACGCCATTTTCGTTTCGTAGACGAGATATTCAATACCTCATGAAAAAAGAAAGAAAAGAAAATTAACGGTCAGCAAAGAATCAAACGCTGAGAGAGAGAGATGAGATGCGAATGCATCTATTAATAAACTGACAAAAGAAAGAAATTCAGTGTGCGAATAACGTGATTGTTGATGAAAGAAAAAGCGACGATAAAAATGATATCATGAAAACTGATTAATGATCCATGTTAAAAAAGGAGATTAAAAAATCCGTGATAAGAACGAAATGTGGTCGGGTCGAAAGCTAGTGAGCAGAGATTAGAGGAAACTCTTTCAATTTTCAAAAGAAAGTGGGTTTATCGTCAAGTCTCAAAAATTTGTATAAATTAGAAACGATGAGAAATTGACACAACAACAACACATATGACATCTTCAGTAGGTGTTAGAAGAACTCCGGGCTCTCGCGGTGTAACATAACTACAACAGTAACAACAACAACTGCCTGCCAGCGAACAACAACAAAGCAGCGTATACGGCAACACATCAGCGAGCACGATTGAAGATTGACGGTATATTAAGGGACACTGATATTTATGATATTATTTTGGTATAAGTGAGTCCGATCGAATTGAAGTGAATTCAACATGAAGAAGTGAACTGTAAGTGTAAAGTTTTTCTTTTATCGTTGCGTATCGTATCTATATAGCTATAGTCTTAAAATTAATATTGTTAATTGTTGCGATTGGAAGTTGAATAATAGTTCATGTAATTGCCATTTTAATTGAATCATTAATTATTAGAATAATCTGTTGGCAATGTCTATATTGTGATTTGAACTGACAGGGTTGCTGCCCTTTAATGCAGCGTTAATTTTCCTCTTTCCAAACCAATTGCTTTTCGTGTGTACAACAATTAAGTAAATCTCCAATTTTTGTGCTTATCCTATCAAGAACTAATTTCAACAATTGCTTTATTTTGATTAATTGCCTTACTTGATAAATAACTAAATATCAGATTGAACAGAAATGATTGTCTTTTCGTTGTCTGCTTAATCGCTGAAATAACATTGTCCGGGGCAGTAGGCCCATCGAAATCAAAATTAACAGCCTTTATATAACAATAGAATAAAGCTACCTCTGTCGATCAATCTCTCTCTTATCTCTGCGTGCAGTTAACACAACGGCCGAGTACTGTGATTTCAATTTTTGTACAAATAGATTTATCACAAGTCTATCGAAAAAGAGGAATTGAGGTTTATCAAGGTCAATTCCAATTCCAATTCCAGTAGATTTGAATATCGTCAATTCCAATTTCGACGAAAAATGGAATTAATTCCGGATCGGAATTAATTCCAATTCCAACTTTTCCAACTTTGGCAGCGAACAGCACGCAGGGTAACTGGAAACATATTGACAGCTGCGTAAAAAGCAAATTGCAGGCTTCCCAGTTTTAGAGGAGCTTATCTCCGTAGTTGATCATCACCCTTCGGACCTTCTTTCCAAACCGTGAGGGATAATATCGGGCGAGACTTCCCGATTTTTTGAGCAAAAAGATGATTTGTCCTGGACTAATCGTGCAATTTATCAATCGTGATGCATTGATTGACATGGCCAGTGATAGCGGTCTACTAATCGAGCATGCTAATGAGCCTCTCCCTGAATTTTGGCTCCGCCGTCACAGCAACTTAGAATACCAGCAGTTGGCTGCCCAGGTCATTAAATACTTGTCCCCATTCGTTTCAACATACTTGCATGAATTAGCATTTTCTAGTGCGGTTTGAATGAAAGCCAAATACAGGGACAGATTGAGCTGGAGCCTGATCCCGTCAGCACCTATCTGAAAAACAACAAGATATACCCTCTCTCACTAAAAATGAGCAACCACATCCTTCACATTAATATTACTACATGATATTCATGTTTGTATCGGCTAAGTCGTAAAAAACCGCGTTTTTTTCATTGAAAGCGACTATAATAAATGACTATATAAATTGTTGTCAATAAGAAGACGTAAAATTGCATTCAAATTCAGCAGATATCTACATAGTCGTATTGTAGAAAATTCATCTATGATAAATTATTTAAATTCTACATTGCAAGATTTCTAGACACTTTGACAATATCATCTCAATTGGCAATAATATTAGCATTCAGCATGGAATGTACGAAAGAAAAAATGTATTTCTTAATTGAATCTCTCAGAAGGTGCAACTATACAGCGACAAAAATCCATACGATACTAATGCAGTCCTGGCCAGATCAATCATTAAGTGTCAGAAGGATACAAGAATTATGCAAAGAATTCAAAGAAGGAAACATAGATGCACTTTCACCCGAATCGATGGTAGTGGCATAAATTACTCCGACGAAAGATATAAAAAAGTAGAAGAAATCAAACTTGTCAACAAGAGCAATCGCACGAACTGTTGACATCACTCAATCAATGGCACAGAGAATCCTAAGCGAAAATCTGGAGAAGATGTGGATTCATACTCGTTGGGTTCCTCATTAATTGACTCCATATAACAAGGCCGTCAGGTATGAAAGGTGCCAAGATATGCTCGAACAACTGAAGTCGCGTTTAACAAGAAAGAATTTGATAACAATAGACGAGAAATGGATTTACCTGCGAAATATGAATCCACGCAATAGTATCGGAAGCTGGGTTACTCCAGGTGACGATTCTCCTCCTGTCAAAACTGCCAAAAGAACACCCATGGAAGCAAAAGTCATGTTTATCTTGGCTCTATCACAGACAGGCCACAATTACTTTGAGATCTTGCGTCAATGCGACACTATCAACTCCGAAAGATACCTGCAATTCCTTGGAAATCTGGAAAATCATCTGAAGACATTGCATCAGCCCATATTGTTTCAAAACGTTCGACGGATTCAAGACAACGCACGACCACACGTATCTGCAATCACCACAAATTTCCTGATTGAAAAAAATGTACGGTTATTAAAGCAACCACCCTACAGTCCTGACTGTAATTTCTGCGATTGCTACGCTTTATCAAGACTGGAATCCGTAAGAAAAAGTGATTTCGTTGTTGTGCATGAAATCCATGACTTTTTGAATGAAGAACTTCCAAAATTTACAGCACTTCGAATGGAAAAGGCATTGAAAGAACTGGAAGAGCACTTAGAAAGAGCTATTGCAGCCAGAGGTGACTATGTTTAGGGAATTCATGAATTTTGAAATGACTTTGTAATTGCTAATAAAGATTTAAGGAAAAACGCGGTTTTTTTACGACTCAGCCTATATATTACATCCTTTGTGCTTATGACTGCTCGCAAAACTATTTGCCGTATCCAGATGTTTGCAACGATGTTCATTGAAATGTTTGTTGTATGAAGTGACTGCCTCTGCTCGCCGGTTAATATTTGATGGAGGCCTAATTACACATGTACGTGTTATACTTTTCTTACAACAACTATAATCTGTTTTGAAGCGAAGAATATAATTTCGGTGGCACGCGAGAAAAATTTACTGAATTTAGTGGTAATGCACTTACTAAAAGTTTGGGAACTCTTGCGTTAGAAATTAGGGATTGCTATAAACTACATGATTTTGCGAAAATTTATGATTTGATATTTCATACCTGTAGAGAATGGGGTTTTTAAGGCTACCATGTCATTTACATATTTTCATTCATAGAATGACAACAAGGCATGTGACATCATGAAGTAAGATTGACGTACGGATTGAATTTACCATGACGTAGCTCACAAAATGACTTATATTATCTTACAATGTCTATTCTATTGCAATCGAGAGTATCAATTTATTGAAGATCGCATGAAAGTGCATTGTTAAGGAATTTCGATATGCAATTGGTCATGTTGTCCAAACAAAAGTTCAGAATCGTCGGATAGCTATGTTGAAAGTCAATCATTTCTCTGCACGATCATCTACTATGTAGCAACATCAGGTGTCAGGCAGGAGTATGGAGGTAAAGCAAGCCGCGAGGCGGCTTAGCGAGGGTTGGATTTTCCTATCTCATAAGCAAGCCGCGTGCCATTACAGAACTTATTTCAGAAATTACTTTGGACGCGCGGTCAAGTGCGTCTCTGTGTGAACAGCCCAATAAGTTTATTAAGGTTGTGAACGAAAATTCTGGACGCGTGAGAACGCACCATCTCGCACCGCGTCCAGTGTGAATGGACCTTAATAGAGGAGGGGTCTGCATCTGCCAAGCCATGAACTTCGCCTTTCATATTTAATATAACATAACGTCAAAAATGGCCATCGTAGGCTGTCAAGTATTGACATCGGACAAAGGAAAACCGACAGAAAATTCCGCTGAAAATTCGAAAGCAGCAAACAAAAGTAACAGCCAATTACAATATTGACAAAATCATTGGCTAATCGTGATCGTGCGGTTTTAATGAATTTAACTTGCAACCACAATACTATAAATAAATACGGACATCTACATGAAAACAATAAAAATTTTCGCATGTTTCCCGGGTGGTTAACAGGAGACTACCACTCAGAGCCCACTGGCAAAAAACGTCGGATTTCTGTTGAATCACCGGCTGTGCGCTGGAACAGTGGTGCGTGTAAATACAGACAGTTGATTAATAGACGGAAAAGCGATTTTGACACAACCCTTGACTTTATTTCGTCTGTCCTCTGAAACGCCAGTGGCATAGTGAGTCAGACTGGTCAGACATAGCAACTTCAACTTTTATGCGACGTCGACATCCACCGTTAAAACAGCCGTTGAAACAACGGAACATTTTCCAGTGGAAGGTTTTGTTTTGTAAGCCGTTAATGGTCAGAAACAAATTCATCTTTTGTTGTTGTTCTTTTAATTCAGTAAAAAGACACAATTGCTTGAAAGAAGATATTTTTATTAGAAAATGTATACATTTATGTAAGCATGTCAAATATTCTTATAATTAGGAGAAAATTTGGTTTCTACCTCAATTTATCAGTGTCCGTCAGTCATCAAATAAGGTTATAACAACTCATAAAGCTGAACATGCAAAAATCTATATGGAGTATGGCTGGCAGGGTGACAGCCAATTATCGAATTCTCAAGAAATCTGCAGCTTTTTTGACATTTTTAGCAATATGTGACATACTTTCCTTTCTTTGCTCATCATTCGCACTGTCCAACCATTCACTTCATTGTCTAACTCCTATCATGTGGCCCTTTTGAATGGCTTCCTGTAAATTGCGTAATGCCGTAAAAACCATGGAAGACGCGTCCAAATAATTCATAAGACATTTAACAAACAATCGGCAGTACATTCTGTGCTACTGATTTATGAGCTGATTTACGCTAATCATCACCGTAGACCTTAATCTCTATAGTGCCCGTAGTTATTTATTTTATTGTACTTGTTACAAAATTCACTTGGGGCTAATTGTAATCCTGACATGTAGCTATCAAGATAATAAGATTTTTAAGCTGATTAATCTTAGCAATCACGAGAAAAGCTTGATCCCCTACGAATTTTGCAAATAAATTTTATTATTTATTAATTAATTAATATTAAAATAATTTATTTTTTAATAACATTTAAAATTTAATCATATTAAATTTATTATAATTACAATCTTAGCAAACCATGATGAGAATATTGGGGAGTTTTCTCAATTTCTCTGCTTGGAGGCTACCACATGTGAGAACTTTGACCAAATTACTAAGTGAAAAACATTATTCTCGCACGAGCGCTTCCGACGACCGTCGGCCGCCATGATCATGCGCAGTAAGGTGAATTTATTCTTCATTATCACAGACGGGACGAAAATTAATAGATGGCAATTCAAGGAAGACCAAATCATTCACAAGAATCGAAAATAAAGAATTTACAGACTACTGACAAAATAAGAACTAAGTAAAGCAAAAAGAAGCAAAAATGAGGGACAGTCACAAAACAGAGTCGCGTCCCAACCCCAACATCAGCCTTCGTCGTTTGCAAGATTTCAGCTTTCGAGTCCGCAAGTCCCCTTTGGTGACGCCACGCAGCCAGCTTTCGTGCCGATGCACTCCATCCTCACCAAAGCACCCATATGGCCGCACTGTCGCATAGATTTTTAGCCATCTCCGACCGATTGACGTCGAGGGTTTGGAGAGCTCTTCAGTGTTCTTTCTTTCTTTCGTCCAATGGTCGATCACTCTCGTGGACATAGGAGAAGTTGCAACCTGAGTCAGAGCATGAGATATGGTATACTGAGCCTAGAGTGATTGCAGATGCGATGGACGTTTCTTGACTAGAAGGAAATGCAAGGCATTGCCAGGTCGAAGGTGACATCAATGTTCTCAGAAGTCCGAACGGACCTGATTCTCTCGCCTGATGTTGCTTTGAAGCCAGAGCTCAAGATCTTGCATTCAAGAGAATCTGAAATTGGATCGACATATCGTCGCTGTTTACAAAATTGTCTCGTGCAGAGCTTGCTTACTGAGAACTCGTGCCTCATGCAACGAAATGCGATTTGGTAAAAAATTTACAACGCGTACAAAAGAAGTGTGCTTGAGTACAACTGCCAGATCTTTGTAGGAACGACAGAGAAAAACATTTCTAAGTTGAACTAAATTCAGCGTCATTGTCATCGCATCATCTGCTCATTTGACTTTAGATGTGATATTCTTTATCTACACGTAGAGAGATGCTTTCTTTGAAAACTTTATGAAAGATACTTGACCCAAGCAGTAGGCTATTATTCATCGTCTTGCCTCAAGATTTTTACATTTATAACTCTCTATATACTCTTTATAACCCCTCAAATCTTATTTCATGTTAATTCTTATTGATTTGCTCATTCACTACAGTATAAACAATCATGTGAGTTGACGAACAACATTACATCCCTGTCTGATCTGTATTCCTGATGACGTACGAAGAATGTAACTTTACAACTGTAACTTTGATTTTCATTTTTTATGCAAATATAAACATTCATTCATTTTTCAACTGCCATTCCTTAGTGACACCCCAACTGCCCTTTCGCGACCAAAGTGCAATTCATTACATTGTTCGAAGTCACCATGACGTGCTCTGAATGCACAATTAGTTAAGTATGCTATGTTGATGTCTTCCCAATCGTAGTGACTTTGAACAATTCTTACATGATAGGATATGCTCTGCACGCATTGGTCGCTAAATGTTTAAGATGAATTTGGGTGATATTGGAAAGTTTGTTTTGTCAGCGATGGAAATTCGGATAGTTATTTTTAAATTATGCGAAAGTGACATTCAAGTCAATTCAGTTTTCTTGTAGGCAAAAATATTCTTGTCCAATTTTATGTGGTTTAAAATTTATCTTACATCAAAGTGAATAATAGTCAGCAAAAACTATTATTTTTCTTGAATACAATTGAGTTGATTTTTTTGCGAATTGCACGGGAGCATTTTTTGGTTTTAGCAGGATGCTAAGCTGAGAAGAATAATAAAATTCTATAACATTACATTTCATTCAGAGATACGTTATACTACTGAAAAATGACCATCAAGTCAGGAACGTAAAAATGAATATAGAAGTATAATGCAGTCACGCATACTATCATTTATAGTCCAATGAAACCTCTAGTAGAACAAATTTGTGTATTTCGCTTTCATTGGCGCTGCCACCAAGTGTGTGATTACCTTTTGTATATCTAATATATATATTATATAGTATATTGACTATATTAATATATATATAGTATATGATATGAGTATATATAATACCACGGAAATGTAATTCAAAAGATTTCAAAGTCTAGTAATAATTCAAGCATTGCGAGATTTGTACTATTGAGTACGACGGAAAGCATCCTGTTTCCATATGACAGTGATGGTGTATTGTGAATGGAAGATTTTAAACTTAGGTGGGGATTGATTGGTTTCGCTAGAGTAGCGTAACACTGGAATCACAAATTAGAGTGGAACTGTCGGGAAAACAGTGGGCTCAAGCTAAAACATACATGCTCTTGCATGTGCTTGTCATCGCTCGCCACAACATGCCGCTACGCGATGACGGCGCAGAAGAGGTCCTCCTTCGGTTCACATAAAAGCTTTCATTTGCGCGTATTAGAGTAATATCTGGTACTCCGTTTATTGTGACTCATCGCTTATTGTGAATTTAAGAAAGTGTAGCTTTACTTGCATATATATTCTTCAAAAACTGTGATGAAACTCGTAGTTTTAGAACACACAGACTCACCAAAACTTTGAACAAACGCATAGCTTTTGTCGACACTCATTCGACACCAAGGAATGCACGGTCACCAATACTCGATGCAGTATTTTGACATCTAATTGTATCTGAAACCATTTCACATCTTCCATTTCTCTATCTACGTACTAGGATTTTAAAGGTGGAATCAAAAGCTGCATTTAACATTATGTAGATACACACTGCAGAATTGACTCATACTTCACAATGTCTGCTTTGTCTGCGACTATTTGACATTAATGCTTACACTACACTGCAAACCTTGATTGAAGGCTAGAATGAAATTAATTTCTCGCATGATTTGCCAAAACCTGCCCATTGAAAAAGAGTGTTAAAAAAAAACATTAAAAAACGGCCGGCTAACAGACCGTTTTTATCTGGGGTAGGGACGACCGCCTAAATGATTTGGTATCCATAGTCTTGAGTTTTGCTGGGACTTCTCATATTAAGTTGATTTTTAAGTACTTCTTGTAGCTGTCCGCACTGGTTAGCAGTAGCTAATTTACTAAATATCTTCGTTCAACATCCATATACTTTTTTAATTTATTTTACATGTATTATTTTATATGCATCCATTTCTGAGTGAGGTGGTATCAAAGTCACCTCCATCTATATGTTCCGACCCGATCATGTGTCTACCTAAGTCCATGTGCCGCACTGACTGAGAGCATGAGACTATTACAATCACACGATAATTTCCCTGTAGGCATGTTCCTCTATATGTATATATATATATTATATATATATATATATATATATATATATATATATATATACTGTATATATATCAAACATTAATTGAATTTGTGTTATGAAATACACATGGAAATTTATTTTGATCATAGTGTCAATTTACTTGATAGGTACATATTGTTTCTGCTCTGGAAACTTGTTACTCAGACATATGAAATGTTTGACTTACGTGTAATAGAATCTTAATCAATATTACAAGTTTGATCTTGAAATGTTGATATTTTACTACTTATAACGTAGTAAAAAGTAACATGCAGCTTTTGACATATCTATGAGATAAGAAGAAAATGAAGCATCTTGTGGAAGATATGCAGGTTTAGTTTTGTTGCTTTTTCTACCAGGCAATAAAAATGCCACCAGATGAAAGGAAGTGAATCATTTGGTTGCAAGCAATTCATCGGTTTGGTATCGTATGATTTGCAGTGTAATAATGATAATGAGAAACTCAATAATGACGGCCCATCATTTGAGCTTCGAAGGATGCTGAAAAGGCTGTCCATATAAGCTTACACAGTTGGTGAGTACCTTAATTAACTGACGCTAAATCGCTTCACAGTGTGTGGCCTATGAGAATCGATGAAAAGATGCATCACTGCGGTGTCATTATGATGGCAGCGAAACATTATTATTGACCTATGAAAGACAACCTTTCCTGCAGATGCTACCTTTGATACTTTCTTCGGACAAAACGCATTGGGTGCCTTCCCTATTTTAACTAAGGTTATGATCTGAAGGGAGTGGCGTGCATTTTTTTAAGAAACGGAAATTGATTGCTTGTTAAGTGTAAACTGAAGAACTGCTTCTCTGTAATTGAGTGATTATAACTATTGCGACATTAACTATCCTGGTACACTGTAAATCGATGGATACGAAAATTACATACAAACATATACCAATATCACATACAATTTGAAACTAACACCTGATACGAGATTCTCGTATGCTTACAGAGATCTGGTATGTTTTTTCATACGATATCTCACTTACTTTCGTATGTGATTGGTATGTAGCGATACGAACTATTCCTATCTGTGATTGGCTGGTTTTACACCGTGAAACACAAGTTGTTGGTATGTTTTATATACGAGTCACCGATGCAAATTCATCCTCATTCGTATCCTTCTGGTAGGTTGCTGCCTCTGGTATGCAGAGCTTTACGTCACATAGCAATATATATATTACCTACTACTGTCAAATAACTTTTTTCAGTAAATACCAGTCGGAGAGTGAATATTTCTTTTTGATAGTGTGATATTTAAAGTAGATTAGATTTATTGTGAAGTTTAAGCGCCACGAGTATGTCGTTGCTACTTGGCTAGCAACTTTAACAGGACATTTAGGTAGCTCTACTTTATGAATCAAGTTGATTAACATCAATTCATTCAAACGATGTTTCCACGTGGAATGAAAATTCATGCTAACTTATATATCTCAAACGTAACTATTTTTGCGTTCATGAATTATAATGTGTTTTTATTTCGGATTGTTATTATGCTTAATTTCAAAATTACATGATGCATAATTGTTGATGGTTGAATACTCATTGATTATGAGATGTCTTTGAATTACATGTACATGTATTCAAATCGAAATCAGCATTTGAAATATGACTCTTGAATGTCATTATCTCACTACTTACAAAACAGTAGTAGCATTAGTGTGATCTTTATTGACAAAAGGCCTTAAATCAACATACTTGGGACATAATTGATGCTTTCTTTTAACATTGTGCTGGTATGGCTTTGGTATGTAAAACATACCACACTTGAAATAACATACGAAAAGCATACAAATATATCCAGAAATATGCCAAAAAAATGTTGTCATGCATCCTTCGTATGTGATTGGTATTGTGCGACATACAGTGAGTAAACTTATGGGTTATCTCCTCCCCACGTTTTCAAATTCTTCTAAAATCCGTAGAAATGAATCAATCGTCACAATACGTGAAGTAAACTACACGTAAATGATGATATTTTCTAGCCACATACCAAAATGTGTGCAAATCTGACAAGTACTTTTGATATAGGGTTGATCGCATGAAGTGCAGCGATGTCTGCAACTTGATTTCACTTCTTTGACCTCATCGTGTGAGCACTTTAGGAGAACAAAGTCATTTTCCAACAACTGGTGAAGCGATGATGACCAGGTCAGATCCCTTACACTAACATTTGTAACTTAAAAAAGGTGTGATGAGGTAGTGGCCGCGGGAAGAGTTCAAATAGCAGTGGATGAGACGAAGAAGGAGAGAGAACAATGCACACAAGAGTAATAATAATGCGTCGAACAGACGAAGTCAGATCAGGCTGTTGATATCGCCCGCAAACTTCACGTCATCGTCTCTAATGCAAAAACTACTGGGTTCGATCTGCACAAATGTTTGTATGTAGTGTTTGAAAATATACTTAAGTACGTTTACTTGAAGTTTGGTGACGATTGATTCATTTTTGCAATTTTTATACAAATTTGAAAACCTGGGGGGAGATAACCCATAAGTACCACTATCCTAACTGATATTAAACCGGACTGTACTGAAGTTTAGTGGTTCTTTTTTTCTGCTGTTAATGGTGCATACAAAGATCAGGCTTGGTAAGTCTAATAACCAAAAGCTCGTCCCAATGCTGTACAACAGTGGAATGTACACGGAATTCCAGACTATCTATTTAGTCCTTAATTCAGGATCATGAAGTATTCGTAACTATGCACAGACGATCAAAATTGAAACAGCCATCAAAACTTTCCGCTTATAGTCTGTCTCTGATGGAGTAAAATACTTGTCATTTATTTAAAGAAGGATGGAAAATGACTGACTCTTTGCACTTGATGCTCCATCCGTCAAAAATAGGTGTGTCCACTGTCGACGACATAACCGGAAAAGGATGTATTTAAAGAAAGATGTGACATAATCTATCTACAGAATCTTGTTCTCTCAAAAGTCTGAAAGACGGAAATTAATTCACTGCTCATGAAACCTTTAAAAACTTCCTCCCAACGATATCATGCACTTTATTTGTCTTTCCAATCCTCTTTTGAACAATGCAGAGTGAGTTTGAAGATATGCACTTGAATGATGGAATTATTCATTATGATTGAAAATATCACGTATTCGATGGTCTTATTTTTATTAGATAGCAGCAATTAATTTCGGGTATATTCCATAGCCATTCTCAAGTAAAAATTCAATTCAATTTTACTTGAAATAAACTATAGTATATAGCCGAAATTCATTGTTGCTATCTAATAAAAATAAGACCATCAAATGCTTGATTTTCCCAACCGCAATGAATAATACCGAGTAACCAAAGTTCCTTTACTCAAAATTATTGGGAAATCTATTAAATCTATGATGGACCACTATTTCAGTGGGAGTCATTGAACAAACGTTTACAACAGTCCAAGTTGTTGCATTTAGAAAATGCTGGTGTAAAAAGAAATACTCCTAAACATCTCCATAGATAGAAAACTGACTAGCTTTATAAAGTAGGACTTTCGTTTGCCTGCTCAGATTCTTTCATGCAAGCGTCTGTTGACGAGGAATTGCTCTGGAAGGACGGATTTGTTGCGCATGAAAAATGGTTTTCAAAGTATAAACGTCTATTCTTTCCCCTCCTAATTTTCTCGTTCCTAAGTGTAGTACCTCATTTCATAACCACCGTCGCAAAAGCGTTGAGTGTGTATAAAATTCCTCAAAATTGGAGAAAATTTGCTGCACTTGCTTTGTTGTTCACTGCAGACAACAATTCCACGAAGCTCATAATCACAACTTAACTGAAATTTGCCTTCGAATCTTATAGTCTAACAGGGATATCTATGATGGAATAACAATGCCGGGATGGCGTTCTCCAAAAGTGTAGGCCGAGAGCTGTAGGCTGACTTTCTGAGAGCATTTTGCAAACATTTGCACGCGTAGTTAAACCAATAACCCTATGTATATAAGTTTCTTATGATTCTTTCGAGTTCACAATTCGCAAAACACACGTAGCTGACAAGAGATTTATTTTTTAGACAATTTAATACGTTTACGTTGGCTACTTTCAGCAGAAGATTCAGCTGTTTGATCATTCAGTTTTTTGACATTACCAGCAAAAAAAAAGTGTTTTGCAAGTCTGTTTGATAACATTGAAATGATTATAGAAACTGTAGAAAATATCAAACGGAGATACATTTTAGTGAAAATCGTTTTTTTGGCAAGATTGACGAGAAGAACTGAAAAACGGCGTAAGTTAAAACTGAAATCAAACAAATCTTTCTGGGGGATAACGCAATTTTACCAACGGGACACTAACTCAGTAAACTTAGAAGCATGAGAAATACACAGCTAACATTCTGAGGAAAAATTTTTCATTGATGCAATGTAACAACAACTATAAAACAAATGTTTCGCTCTTCTTCAATAATTACATTCACTATTTGTCAGGATTCGTCTATTTAGTTCACTTCATCTTCAGTCAAACTTTGAAGCACAACAATAGGATAGATGAAGAGGAAATTCACCAAGAGCACTAGGCAGATCTCCAATTTGTATTAAGTACCTCAAACGACGTACATTAGGCTGCCATTAACACTTGTTCAAACGGATAATGTGGTACAGGCCCGCCGAACATTCCTCGGTAAATTCCAAACTCACCTTCGATACTGTCAGATTGAAAACGACCGTAGAAGGATAAATTGTCACTGCTCAATCTTGGAGAAACGAACGAGCCATGTCAGTAAGACCATTGAGTGTTTGAGTAGTAGTACTCAAGATCGTCCTCCGTTGTTGAATCGTTTCGGACACGTTTTTCCACGACAAGGAGCTTAGCTGTTGGAATGAATCACAGAGATGATGATAATATAAGAAATATTAATGTCAACGGAACTGCAGGATTGGCCTCCTGTCATGATCATTCAAGTGAATATGAGCAGATGTGCTTTTGTTATTCAGTATTTTCCACATTCTGAGAATCGCAATCAACAAACATAAACACAACGACAACCCGAGTCCGATTTACCGTTTTTGTGTTAGGGCTGTGACAGATTTCTCAGTTGAAGATTTTGAGCACTAAGGACACTTTCTGTTTATCAAATGAAGATGGATGGAGAAGCTTGATACGTATGCCGTGGTTCTTTTTCACATCGTTTGTCCTTTTTCCTCCCGAGTTATAAATGTTCCGATTAGGTCTCTCCATGATGCTGTCCCCTTTCCTTGTCCATTTGGAGGAACGAAATTTCAATCATCTGCATCTTTTCTTGAAACCCAATTGTTTCTGATGCATTTTAGTAGATGCAACCGAATCAAAGAGAAGGTATAGGTTCCGGTTACTGCCGACAGGATGCGGAATTTTGTAACTGTATCGAAAGGTTCGATAAAGCCACACCTTAACACGAAGATTGTCAAGCAATTTTCCTGTTAGAGGAATAATTATTCAAACATAATATTCCCTCAATTCTTCCACCCAGCACTTTCGATGAGTCGAATAAGAGGAACGATATGTTGCTCAATAAGATCCTGCAGAAATTGCAAAAATTGGGATGAAGCGAATGACAAATATGTTTTACCCACCGAAAAGGGGTTTAACCATAAAAAGTTGAATTGTCTTGAGCAGGAAGTGGAAGGTCGATTCGGTTGAGTATCCAATAACATGTCCTCCGCGATAGCGAAACGAAGGATTGAAGTAAAAAAAATTTTTTCATCAAATAGTGTAAGGCATATACGTTCAACAACCCCCGTAAACTTATCAGAAATTATGGATGATAATCGTTGGACCTCCTCTTTGGAGCATATTAGTACTCAGTGTACCCATAATTTCGAATGAAGTGTGGTCTGGATGATGCCAGGACACAGATATTTTCTCAATTCCCTGTAGCAAGAACGGCTGTGGAAGGAAAAGGTTCAGGGAAAACAACCATAGTATGTGCAATGTTTAACGGCGACCATTCGGATCTGTATGATTTTAGGGAATACTTGCTCTAATTCAAGAAGTCATGAATTCAGTCGAATTTAGCCGTTGAAGTCGGCGGTGAGTGTCCGTTCAATTCGCAATTCGGCAGAATAATGAAGAACATCAAACTCGCGCGAATGATATTATTCAAAGTTGAGAACCATCTTTGCAATATCCATTGAAACCCCAACAGATGACGAAGACTGAAAGACAGACTGCGTCGTATTAAGCCGGCCCAATGCTGTGACACTAAAATCAGGATTTATTCGAATAGAAGTTTTTCCAGCTGACGATATTCTTTGTCAAATGTCATCACAATAATAACGAACAGTCGCCAATGATGGTAATTCCAGTCAAATCTCGATGATGACACTTCACTGCAGAATTAAACCCATAATCACTAGGAAGTTTTATCTTGCTGTTCAAATGTTTTTTAGTTAATTCGGAAATCAACGATCGATATTCCAATCGAATGAGCGATATGTGGATCGAGAATTAAGTGGGACACGTCCTGTCGATTGAATGAGCTTGGACAATTTGGAAAAATAGATGGCGATCCACTGGTACCTACCGACTTTCCGAAACAAGATTATTGAAGGAAGCATTTGAAGGCCAGTGAAGTGAAACAGACACCCATAATTTTCGAGTTTACATTCTGTTTCGTCGATAATTTTCGGTAATGCAAGATAACCATCGACCAAAAAAAGTTCTTCTCTGTCCTCCTCAAAGGGAAGCCCGTAGACAGTGAAAATTTTTTCACTAGAGCTGTCGTAATTTCCTCTACACTTAGCGACACTACACTTTCGAGGCATTTCGATGCTAATGGAGTCACGATTCACGAATACACATTCGAATACAATATAATGACCGAACTATGACGTAGTTACTCTACGCTTTTAACGTTTGTCATTGGTGGAGACCACGCGCGCGTCATAACTGTTCTCCCCAAGTCAAGCACAATGATCGCCTAGTGGGAAACAGTCAGCCTACAGCTTCTGCGCATAAATCGAGAGTGCTGCGTCCCGGCAGATAGTAGGATTTTGCAGACGTCCCTGGTCTAACTATAAGAGGACCAATCCTTCATGCCAGGGTTCAAGTCAAGCGTCTCAGTGCTGTTTGTGTTGTGCTGATGACAGTACAAGTGCATGACAGTACAACTCAATGTGACCAAGTTCGAAGAAATTTGGTGAAATCGAAAAAATTGAAATATGGGGGAGGGAGAATAGAAGTACCGGTTTCAATTACGAACACATACTGCTTTTCACGAAACGTTTTATACATACCCACATGTAGATTTATTAATTCATTGAAGAAATTGTCATCACCAGTGGCCTGCTGAGCGATGATGATGAAGCTTTAACGTCACTACTCACCTCACACCGGGGGCTTGGACGGTGCTGACATAGTCAGACTTTTCTGGAGCGTTGTAGTACTTTTAGTCTGGATGCCCTTCCTGCCGACTTCCCATGACACTTTCGGGACCTTATCTCTTGACCGAAAGATCGCTAGGCCAAGCACGTAACCACTGTGCCGCGGAGAACATTAAGTTGATCAATCAAAGTCATTTGTGCACAATGTCTGTCACGAAATGCTGAGGCTCTATCCCCACCGCGTTCAACTTATCGTGCGCTTCAGCCCAACGACCAAGCTCTCGTGTCTCGTTCTGTGAGTGGATTCACGATGCGATATTGTCTGATGAGGACTTTTTTTCAAAAGTGTATTTCTTTGACGAAGCACATTTCTAGCTAGTTGGATATGTTAATAGCCAACACTATCGTATTTGGGGCAGAGAAAATCCTAATCCTTACATTCAGAAAGGCTGACAGTATGGGCGGCTTTTTCAGGGAGACGGCTAATTGGACCTTTCTACCGCACACAAAGTATTATTCAAGTTGTCGATCGAAGCATTATTTGAGACGATTTTCTCCCCAGTTTGAAAGCAGCCGCTGTCCACTTATCATCGGTCTGGTAAAACATAGAGATAATCAAAAATTTCATCACATAAATTTAATAAGAATAAATATAATTACATGGATCAAAGTTGACCCTTAAGTCAAAAACTTTTGAATGTAAGTTCATTTGACTTCATTGTCTAAAACATAATTGTTTGAAACAAATGATTGTTGCATAAAGAAATTCTTCAATTGAAAACAGAATCGCACATTCCAAAGTATCTAAAAAATCATAGTAGCACGATATTTAATCAAACTGTGAAGATTGAGAACAAAATGAAATCGTCCGGTTTCTTTGTGGACACCCTGTACGTCAATATCACTGGAATATTTTAAATGTCTATCATTTGTTCGAGTTGATCGAGTTGCGCATATACTTTGAGATATACCAAAGTGTGATGAATATGGGCTGGTTTATACTTCCTCCGTATTGGGAACAGAGATAGCTGCGGAGACCTCACAAGTATGTGCAAATTCTTGTATGACACAGAGACTTTAGAATACGGTTGCATGTTCATAAGTTATTTAATCATTCGTGTGAAACGGAGGTTCGATTTCTTCTCATAATCTTAATTTATCTCGTCGAGTTGTACAAGTCGCGTGATGTCATCGCTTCAGCTTAAAACTTATTGATTCACAATCAAACTTGAGTCGACTGAAATGCGGAGACATACAATCAAACTAATGTCTGCGTATCTTGATTTTCGAGACTCCTTTTCATGTCTGCTGATAAGAAAATGCGGAAACGTCTGGGTTTTCGCACAAAAATCTCCCGGAGATATGTCCGTTTTTAGTTTAAATTTTCCGGAGGACGTTTTTCCGTAAAACCAAAAATCGGGAGGAGTATTAAACCCAGCTTAATTTTGTTTAGAAAATTACCAAGAAACCGCGCATGTAACATTCTCAAGGCTAGGTAGAGGACATTACTGTGTGTGATCCAAAATGTCCCGGGACTAGCCTAGTTGAGCTTATTCTCTGAGAGGACTACTGTTCAGTTGTTTATTTAGGGTCTTAAGGCTCAAGAAATATGATTGTGAAACATGTTTAGTTCTTTTATATTTTTTACTGATTTATTAAATTATTACTGAAATTTCGCTTTTTCAAGTTTATCACTGAAAATAATGAACATATTACTAGTAAAATTTTTGCCCATATTCTTCAAGAGAAATTATAAGATGAGAAAAAACTTTTATTCAAAGGGATTTCTGTTTATTTCATTTTATATGTGTGAACCCGTTACAATTTGTCACTTTCTCCAGCGACTTTGCAATTCCACGAAAAGCTCGTGGAAAAGAAATCAGGTGATAAGGGGATCGAAATAACTGATTGACAGAAAAGTCTTTAATTCATTTGGATGATGTCAATGAAGTGTTTCTTGCAAGTGGTTTTTTATAGGAAGCTGAGAGATAGAAATCATTTGGGCGATTGTCAGGTGAGTAATGAGGATAGTCGAAAAGATGGAATCCCCGTCTCTTTGTTATTGCATTTATCGTTTCCTGACTGGTTGTGTATTGGGAGCATTGTCGTTGTGGCAGATCAAAGGAATGTTCTCGTGAGTTTTCGAATCTTCTGCTGACATCTGACGACAGGTGACGAGTAAGCACCACTGATCATTCGAATAGTTCTGTCAGCATAGTCAACTAGTTGAAATCCCTGGGCATACCTAAACACGGTCAGATCATGATCGACGATGCGACGTTCCAAATCGCATCTTCAATGTGCGAAAACTTGCCCTTTTTACCGCCACTCTGCAGATTCTGTTTACTGTGTGGTAGAATACAATGTTTTAGGGAGTTTCATCTTCTGTAGAATATTGCACATGAACTGCCCCCGTAAACTTTCGTACAGTTTTCAAATTCAATGTGCCGCGATGAACTTCTGCTTTTTTCATTTCCGGCGGGAGAGATAACTTCGGCTACAAAACGGGAGGACAATTTCGATACCAAGATCTTTAATAAGGCCATAGCAAAAGCAATTAAACTAATCCGCTATTGCTTGAAAAATTTACGTACGGTTTTTCTCTGCGCGTCATTATTCGATTCTCACATGCTTTAATTTTTATCATCCGGTATGTCTTGTAGCCTACCAACACCTGAGCCATTCCTACGTGTGTGAAGTTGGCGCTACCACTCAGCAGCACACCATTTTGATTTTTACTGTTGCCATCCCAAAAATCACTTAAATCAACACAATTCGAGCGTCGCGGATTTTGTGGCACTACTCGGTTTCACGAGATTCAAGCCTCCTTTGGACAGAAAACGCAATTCAAATTCAAATTGGTGAGCTGTGTGAAGTTGGAGCAACCAATTTTTCTGGGACTTTCATAAATTTAGCGCTATCAAGCAACAAAACTCATATACAAACGATGAAACATCCTTGCTAATTTTGTGCCACGCAAAAAAGTACTAAAAATAACGATCTTAATGGAAAAATCAGTTTCAAAATTTTTTTCACCGAAGTGTGAGTTGGCGCAACCAAATGGAAATCAAATTTACTCAGCAGCACAGGCAGTTATGCTTCACATAAATAGTACCAGCGGATGTGCTCAGAGTCAACATTCATCAGAATCATTCAAAACAAAAGAGTTCTTACCTGCTCTAAAAGAAAAATTAAACTCAAATCCACTGACAAAGATTACAATAAAATATTGCACAACCCGCGCAACCATTTTTCCATTTCGAGTGTGCCACTCCTGAAATGCATGTTTCTAGTTACAATTTGGGGGTCGCTGGACTATGTGCCACGCATCAGTTTCACAAAAATCGGCCTCTTCATCGGAAAACTCAATTCAAATTTAAGCTACATCACACAACAATTCCAACGGCTACCACTTTTCAAGTTGAAATTACTCTGCTCCAACGCGTTTCACATCAAAGAATAGCACCATCGTTGTGGGCAGGTCAATATTCATCAGAATTCGACCAAACACTCGTACTATTCACTCGCTAAATCAGAAAAATATCATCCTTCAAAAAAACATGATTTCCTACCATGTATAGGGCCTAGACAGGACGGGAGCTGAATCAATTCAATCAGCGCAACCATTTTTCATTTCGAGTGTGCCGCACCTGTGTGAAATGATGTTTCTTGTACAATTTGGGGTCGCTTGACTCTGTGCCACCATCAGTTTACTAAATTCGGCCTCCTTCACTCGGAAAACCTCAATTCAAAGTTCAACTAACATTACACAATAATTCCAGCGCAACCACTTTTCAAGGCTGGAAATTACTCTGCTCCAACGCCGTTTCACATCAAATAAATTAGCACCATAGTGTGTGCCAGGTCAATACAATTCTCAGAATCGACCAAACATCGAAATGCAAAATGGTTGCGCTGACTCGAATTGATTGAACTTCACTCATGTATTAGACCTATACATGGCAGGGAAATCATGTGTTTTGAACGATGATTATTTTCTGATTTAGCGAGTTATTAGGTACGAGTGTTTGGTCGTTTCTGATGATATTGACCTCGGCACACACGATGGTGCTTTTTATTTGATTGTGAAAACGGCGTTGGAGCAGAGTATTTTCAACTGAAAAAGTGTTGCGTTGGAATTATTGTGTAATGTATGTTGAACTTTGAATTGGGGAGTTTTCCGAGTGAAGGAGGCCGAATTTGTGAAACTGATGCGTGGCACATAGTCAGCGACCCCAAATTGTACTAGAAACATGCATTTAAGGAGTGGGGCACACTCGAAATGAAAATGGTTGGCGGGGATTGGGCAATATTTTATTTTTAACGTCTTTGTCATTGTTGATTTGATGTTTAATGTTTTCTTTTAGAGCAGGGTGAGAAGACGACTTTTGTTTGATTGATTCTGATGAATGTTGACCTGGCACCTCGACTTGATTATATTTATGTTGAAGCATTAACTGCTGTGTGCTGAGTAATTTTGATTTCCAAATTTGGTTGCTGCTCAACTTCACCACTTCGGTGTTGAATATAATTTGAAACTGATTTTTCATGAAGATCGATTATTTTAGTAAAAATTTTTTTGACGTGGCACAAAATTTAGGGAAGGATGTTTCATCGTTTGTTATGAGTTTTGTTGCTTGATGCGCTAAATTTATGAAAGTCAGAAAAATTGGTTGCGCCAACTTCACAGCGAAACCAATTTGAAATTTGAATTGCGTTATCTGGCCAAAGGAGGCTGAATTTCGTGAAACCGAGTAGTGGCACATAATCAGCGACCTCGAATTGTGTGGTTTATGTGATTTTTGGGGGTGGCACAGTAAAAACAAAAATGGTTGCACTGAGTGGTTGCGCCAACTTCACACACGTGAGCATCTGCTTAAAGACTGTCTCCATCTTTTGATTCGTGATCCAAAGTACACCGTTGTGGTAATGGTGCATTACTACCATAGCGAGGGTTCAATTCATTCAAAATGTATACTGGTGATATTCGCGGATTCATGAGAAATCGTGTGGCATTCGTGCAATTTGGATAGCAGAAACGTTTGAAATTATCGTGGAAGGACTGCACATTCAATGAACAAGGAGCTGAGTTCTTGCTAGATGTGAATCACATGATCATCAATCATCGCTTAATCACGTGAAGATAAGAAATGTAAGACGTCAGAAACAAATGCACTTTGAATGTGTAAGCGAAAAATCAATTTAACTTGGAAAGTTAGACAAAATGAACAACTTAGACCAGTTGATAAACAGAATAAACTTAGAAAAATGGCTGAATTCGAGTACTAGTTTAATAAATCAGTTAAAAAATAGAAAATGAACTAAACGTGTTTCTACAACCATATTTTTGTGCATAGGAACAAAATAAACACCTGGAACAGGATCGTTATCAGGGTAATAGCTGCAACTAGGCTAGTTCAGGGAATTTTGGAAATCTCATATACATGAATTAATTGGGCTATAATCATCATGTGACTATGTTTTTCAATCAAAGGTTGTATACGCCTCACTTATGAAAATGTTCTGATACTGGAATTTTGTTTAGTAAAAGTGATTTTTTATTAGGCACCATTCCGCAAATATTTCATCTTGCACGTCTCGGTCATTTGGGAGATCAGGGAATTACACCATCCGACCAATTGAGATATTTATCTATTTTGATTTTGTTTTATGCATAAGTGTTCCTAAATAAGTTCTATTCATGAATTATCTCAAAAGTTGAAGGAGTGAATAGGATAATAACGTTTTTGTTATCTGACGGAATTTCTGTGATAAGTCATTTCGCAAAGAAAATCGCGCGATTTCCTGGTAATTTAGGAATTAGTGCGAAGATCCGACGCACGATTAATCGTGTGGAATGATTAACTGCGCCGCCAATGGTTCAACTTAGTCTCGTTACTAATGGAGCAGCCAAACTACGAGGTATACGGTGAACAGCACACCAGTTATGACATCACGTGAATTTAAAATTCAGCCCTCTTTGAATGTGGTCAAATCAATCTATTATGTACAACTTAAATGTAAAACCGATTAGCATCAAAAATTATTTAAGTGTGCAAAAGTTATTCAAGATATGAGATTTATAAGGAATATAGGCTTGCGAACAACATGATTCGTACAAAACTCATTTATGCTAGAGCATACGATTCCTGAAACTCTGTTTGAGGACGGCATGAAACCAGATGCTAAGTAAATAATACAATAGTCCTTGGATTGGTACTTTGCCAGCTTCACGAAGTTCCCTTCACTGCCTCAAAGCCAGCGATGAAAAACTTCGTACCGGTCGTACTTTTTTACGAAGAATCAAACGCTTATGTTTGCATTCAGAATCCCTGATCAAACAAAAGCCGGGAATGCAGTATGAATTATACGTACGTTGCCTGACCTTATTAAAGTACTCCCAAAGTGGTTCTGTCTTTGACATTATTCCCTACAAAATCGGAAAAAAAAAAAAAAAAACAAAAAAATTAATGAATTTTCCTCCTGCGTTGTAGCAGTTTTTCTAAGTGCCTTAGCTTCTGTATCACCACCAACTTTTCGTAATGTTGTGTGTTTCTCATCCGCTGAATAAAAAAATTTTATCACAAATTACGGGCGTTTGGCACACTCGATAAATTGGAAAAGTCGGGCTCTTGGTACAAGATACTTGGGCGTTTTGACACCTAGGGCGTTCTGTACAAAATTTGAGAATTTAGGGACGATCTGTACACTATTTTTCAAAATAATTTTTTGACTGAAACAAATTTTTGCCCATTATCATTAACCTTATGAAAAGTGCATTGTGATCCATATCAAAAGATGATAAAGATATGTCAAATTTTAAAAATTGAAAAATATGCGCATGGTACATTTTTAATTAGATATGGCCCGCATTATGGGAAATTAATTGAAATCGCGAAATGCATTTCAACTTCATGATTAATTGTACATATTTCATATGTTAACTCGATTGAATAAATGCTAGAAATACAACAGAATATGTTTTAAGGATTACATCTTACTTCAGATAGTCTGTAGGCACCTAAGTGCATAAGTTTTTCACTGTTTATTAGATCTTTTAAAGTAAACCAACTTCCTCATATCTGAATAAAATTTTTTCTAGCCGCAAGCTTTTAGACTTACACAACTTCGATAGATAGACTTATATGTACATATAATCACCTATTCCCCATAAAGATTCAACTAAAAAGACAGTAGCAGATAACAAAGTACTACTAAAACATACACATATAACAAAAAAAATTTTTGAAAATATTCATCTGCGTGTATATCACGTATTTAGATTTAAAAACCAATATCCAGGAGCTTGGAGAGGGCATTCCAAGTTCTTCATTTCTTCACGTAGCAAACAATTTTATACACTTTCGTTTAGGTAAGAGTCTCTGAGAAACATCTTGGATCTTTCTGAGTCGAAACTTTCTTGTTCCGAAATATCTGATCAGAAAACTCTTCTTGTCTTCCCGATGCATTTCATCGTTTTGCTCACCATATCTTTCTCAAAATCCATCTGTTCACCTTCAACTTCGCTCTGTTCACCCTTGACTTTGCTTTCATCAAACATTCACATCTTAATTTTTGCCATGATTCATTCGTCATTAGGCAGGCTGTTGTGTGGTCGTCTTCCCAGATGTTTCATAAGTTTCATTTAGGAATGAACTATTATTGTAGAGTGCGTAGACAATGAGAGATCGTTTAAAAATGGCAATAAATAGAAGTTCAGGAAAGTTAAATGAATGAATGACCATAAGATCAATATATGGAATTCGTCGTTAATTTCGTCTGTTCAATATTTCATTGTAATCATTACAAGAAGTAGCATAATAAAAAAGTTTTTTTTTTGAAGTATTGAAAAACAAAGCTGCAATGGTTGGTACACAGGGATAGCAACTTCTCATAGTACAAGGGCGCCCTATATTACAAAAATAAATCTAGAAGTTTCTTGAGCCTGTACAGTAGCGTTCCTATCGAAGAAATTATAGGAGTTTTCGGTCTTGATGCTCTGTAAAATTGAAGTATTGACACAGAAAACATAAATATACGCAAGTACGTTGGTTGACCCCTCCAACTTATACATGTAATATTTAGGTTTGTGTCTACAATAGATATGGGAATAATATAGGAGGGCCCTTGTTACAACATTAGTTTACGTAGAGGGTTAACTTCGTACGTTTTTGTGGTCTACCTCGTCTTAGTTACCAGGAGCCTTTGTTAATTTTATTTGAAGAATAATTTTTAAGAAACTTCTAGAAAATGTTTTGCGTCACCAAAAATTACGTTTTCATACTCATATAATGTAGAATCACGAATTAGAACTTGTCTAACCGGATCACTTTGCTAGATGTGCAAACTCTGATTCAAAACGATAGCACATGCAGGAGCTTACTATGTGGGCAAAAAGAATTTCAATGCCTTACAGAGATAGGGAAAATAGTCGTCTTGCGGATTTGTGCAAGATCGCCAAAAATCTCGATCGGCACGTTTCTTTCAGATTCGAAGAATTCAGATAAATGCGCAAAAGTTTTCTTGATAATGTTGGTCCTTCCGATCATTATTAAAAAAGTTAGCGGGCGCATGAAAAAACGTTCACAAACTTCTCTGTAGAACTTGACATCGTCTGTGTCTCCTTGCTGTGCGATCCGGTTGAGAGCAGTCTCTGAAACTACAGATGAATTGGATGGGCGGGGTGCTTAATGATATGAACTG